>LJPK01000498.1:331512-384400 GCA_001430945.1 Amauroascus niger
TGGCGCCTCCCCACCCCCCCCCCCCGGCCCTTTTTTTCCTTTCTCTTCCCTTTCGCTTTCGACACAAGAGGAGTTCAATCCACAACCTCAGAAAAAGCATGAGCAGAACTCTCCCAATCAGCTGGACCCTTGAGTTGAAATTTACACATTTTGTTTTCTTTTTTTAACTTATTCTGGCTTCGTTGTGGACAAGCCTTCTTCTCTTCTTTTCTTTTTATTTGTATGTAGATATACTCAAAGGGTGGGGGGTTCGTCACTCTCACGGTGTTTTTTGCTTCTTTTCTTTTCCCCATCAAACGGCCTGCGGGATTGGATTCATGGACACGGGATCAGATACATATGGGCGGGATTTGCACAGACTTGAGAGGCACGCGCCTTTTCAGCATCAATTTTTTTATCTCAAATTAATTACTATTGATTATTATCTATTTGCCTGTTCCTCTTCTCTGGTCTTTGTCTGCTTCTGTGGGCGGGATTCGTACTTCCTCTCTCATACCAAATTCTAGCAGGAAGCGATTCTTTTCTTCGCATGCATGAGATGAAGCCTTCTGGAATCTTTTTCCGATTTGATTTTTTGAAGCCATGAGCGATTTCTTTCTTCTCTTGTCCCAGGTTGTCGTTTTCACCCAGAGGCGGTCAAACTACCTGTTGCACATTGGGTACATACCGTACATACAAATCAGGCCTTCACAGCTTGTACTATACTTGCATCTGTGGATGAATAAGCAATTTATTCCTCTTCAGCGGCCCCCCCCTTGTTTCTGCTACAGGTTGTTAACTCTACTTGGAAAAAAGCATGAATTCTCTGCATCCTTGTACAGTACAAAGTACATAGCACAACTGTTCGCTAGAGAAAAAAGGAAAAAGAGAAAGAGTTTCATTCTTTACATTGTACGGCGTAAACAAAAAAAAAGACTTTCGTTTGAAGAAGATCCCATTTCCTACACCTCATAAGAATTCTTTAATTGCTCGTATTCTCACTTATACCCTCGTTTTTTGTCTTCTATTTTTGGGGCCTGGGCCCCATTCTTTTTTGGGTTTATTTCCTTGGTGGACTCGGCCGTTGAGGGAGAGAGAGAGAGAGTATACGGAGTAGTCAGAGAGAGAGATGCTCAAACTCCGAAGATCAAGCAAGGGTCAGTCAGGTTCAGACCGGCAACGCAACAAACCTTTTTGGCAACAAACGTTATATGCGAGTGTTGGTCCCTTGCTACCTGGTCGTTGAGCCATAGTCATTGTCGTTGGTTGGCAGTGAGAATTTGAGCCTTATAACATATACTTGGCAACCTCCCGATATAACTACACAGTTCCATGCCCTGAGATTCGATAATATAGGGAATATAACCAACTAAATAGATCAAGTTAAAAGGAGAAGAGGTTTTTTTTTTTTTTAAGAAAGCTATGGCGTGATCTCTCACCCGTCCTGCATATCCGTTGAACAAACCCTAATTGAACACACTCTCTTCTTTAAAATCCCTGCTTTGCAAACAACTAACTAACTTATACAGAAAGGTTACCTAGTGAAAGCCAACAGAAAAACCAAGCCTTCATCCTGCTGATTGCCAACCTGCTCTTATTTCCCGTTTGATTTGCTTAGTTACTTCCTTCGTCCGAGACCGGCCGATGATGTCCTCCTGTGGACTTCGTACTCGGCAAGTTAGAGCGAAAAAAAATAAAATAAAAAAATAAAAATGGATATCGTGTTGATCTGTTGTCTTCTGCGGACTTTCTCTTTTGCCTCCTTTAGTTAAACTATTCCGAGGAGCTTCGAAAGCCCTAATCGTCCCCATCCATCCCATATGCAAAACTAAACAAAACTGGAGAAAAGGGGGGGGCAGAGCGACCGGGCCCCGGGTCCCTTACGGTGCAAAATGTACGAAGCAACTCTTCTTCCGTCCCTGCAGGAGGGAGATCTACGTAACTAACTAACTACTTGTACGGAGTACAGAGCCCACGGGCGGTCCGGTTTTTTCGTTGGCTGGTCTGGACGTGTGTATGTACAAAAGTCCGTGCATGCACACGTTATATATTGAACGTGCTTTGAGAGGAGAAAAACCGTCTGTCTGGTTTTCACGACTGGGTTCTCCTCTCTCTCCCATCCCTCCCCTTTCTCTCTCTGCGTGTCGTGGCAAGGGGATTATGCCAGGGGGAAGGGCAAGGGGAGGCGCATTGGGTAGGTCGTTAACTCCATAGTTAACTGCCAACGGAAATCAAACTCCGTCCAGCGTTTTTCAACTCAAGGATGGCCCTGGGAGAAGCCCACCCCCACGTGGCGTCGAGACGGACGGTGTTATGGCTTTTCTTTTATGAAGAGAGGAGTGCATACATAAAAGATTAATCCGTGATTTTGTTCGTATGAATGCAAGATGCATTTTGTTCCTTTTTTTTTTTTTTTTTTTTTTTTTTTTTTTTTTTTTTTTTTTTTTTTTTTTTTTTTTTTTTTTTTTTTTTTTTTTTTTTTTTTTTTTTTTTTTTTTTTTTTTTTTTTTTTTTTTTTTTTTTTTTTTTTTTTTTTTTTTTTTTTTTTTTTTTTTTTTTTTTTTTTTTTTTTTTTTTTTTTTTTTTTTTTTTTTTTTTTTTTTTTTTTTTTTTTTTTTTTTTTTTTTTTTTTTTTTTTTTTTTTTTTTTTTTTTTTTTTTTTTTTTTTTTTTTTTTTTTTTTTTTTTTTTTTTTTTTTTTTTTTTTTTTTTTTTTTTTTTTTTTTTTTTTTTTTTTTTTTTTTTTTTTTTTTTTTTTTTTTTTTTTTTTTTTTTTTTTTTTTTTTTTTTTTTTTTTTTTTTTTTTTTTTTTTTTTTTTTTTTTTTTTTTTTTTTTTTTTTTTTTTTTTTTTTTTTTTTTTTTTTTTTTTTTTTTTTTTTTTTTTTTTTTTTTTTTTTTTTTTTTTTTTTTTTTTTTTTTTTTTTTTTTTTTTTTTTTTTTTTTTTTTTTTTTTTTTTTTTTTTTTTTTTTTTTTTTTTTTTTTTTTTTTTTTTTTTTTTTTTTTTTTTTTTTTTTTTTTTTTTTTTTTTTTTTTTTTTTTTTTTTTTTTTTTTTTTTTTTTTTTTTTTTTTTTTTTTTTTTTTTTTTTTTTTTTTTTTTTTTTTTTTTTTTTTTTTTTTTTTTTTTTTTTTTTTTTTTTTTTTTTTTTTTTTTTTTTTTTTTTTTTTTTTTTTTTTTTGGCTTGGGAGTTTCTTAGAGGCGTGCCTGTTCGTAGTTTGTTTGGGACTGGGACGCGGGCAAAGAGACTGGCTGGTCGAGATGGAGATAGTTTTCCTTTTTTTTTTTTTTTTTTTTTTTTTTGGCTTGGGAGTTTCTTAGAGGCGTGCCTGTTCGTAGTTTGTTTGGGACTGGGACGCGGGCAAAGAGACTGGCTGGTCGAGATGGAGATAGTTTTCCTTTTTTTTTTTTTTAACGTCTCCATTACTTTATTCTAGGGGTTTGTTTCTTCAAGGAAGGGTTTTGTAGATACGCGGTTCATCGGAGAGACAATATACTTGCCATGCCCTTCATCTGTGTTTTGATATATACTTATACACACTTTCTGATATGGTGCCGTGTTGAACCGGCCCTTTCAACATTGGGAGAAACAACCCTTCAAGGAAGGTGAAGAAAAAACCAAATAGACATATAGCTGCTCCGTAGTTATAACTATAACTAGTTAACTCCAACATGACTCCATGTCGAGTCTTCGCCCCGATAGAGACTCTGGTTATACTCCAATAACCACCTAGGTGCTGGATGCCCCGACAGGCCATTTCCATTTTCCCGCCTCGTTTACTGGTCAATTAAACCATAGCTATCCTGCACTACCAGCTCGCAGATACGATACGATCCAAAAAGAAAAGAAAAAAAAAGAAAAACGAAAAGGAGGAGGAGGAGTGCACCGTAAATACCAGCAACCCCGATCTATAGCAGACGTTGATTATTGACTGCGCTCGGCAACCCATGTCTGTACGTATGAACATACAACAATGGACGCGCACAATTGCTGCATGATGGGGGCCTTCATATAACTATGCAAGCAAAAATTACTCTGCAACAAGTGTAGGCTAATAAGCGCCTTGCCGGGGGTTTGGTGTAAGGTTGCATAGTTCCCGGGCTTGAATGCGGAGCTGATTCGTGGGTTTACCACTCCCCTCAAGAGCCTACGAGTTAGTTAGTTACCCAGCCACGCAAAGAAAACCAACTGATTATTTTTGCACATCTCTCATCCATGCAAGCTTTTCCCTTAAGAGGTAGTTAAGTCAGGCATGGGCACATGATAAACAGGGGTGGAGATGGGGGACTCGGCCAAAGCTCATTGGCTTTTTCACCACTTTCACAGGGGTGGGGGTGAAGAAGCTTCATGCATCTTGAGAAGCCCATCAAAACTTAACAAGCTGGGCCTTCTAAAGTTCTCAGCTCTTCCTCAGCTCAAGATCTTGCAAGTTGCCACACAAACGTTGTCTAGCTTCGTCACAAGTTTTACTAACTAGCTAACTAACTAGCTGTGAGATCGACATACGGAGTACATATTGGCTTGTTTTCATGAGCTTGAAAGCTGACTAGCATCCAATCCCGAACTTGGAAGAGTCCGCTTTTCTTCTTCCCTTTTTCTCTGAAACGAGACTTGCAAAAGAAAAAAAAGTCAAAACGATCTGAATAGTGGATGGAGAGAGGGTGCCGTACCGTGATCCTTCCCGCCACCAAGATGCTAAAGCGAGAAGAGGCTGTCGATTCTAGGAGACCGGTGGAAAAACCGAAGTCCCAGTGAACGTGATGGTTTGAAGCAGTTGGCTTTTGTGGGGAAGGATAGGTTGAAGGATCAACAACTGGCCACCCCAGCCCTGTGAACATCTGCCAGCAGCTAAGGTACACCACTTGGTAACCAGTGGAATGGAGTGAGTGTCACTCGATAATCCTGGCAACTCAAAAAAGAAGATCTTGATACGGCCGTACCTTTGATCATCGAATACTCCGCACGTCCTGATGGGCTTGCCAAAACAAACCCAGGCTGGTGATCAATTTGTTAATACAGAGCAACTAACAATGGGCCGGGCGCGATGGGGATTAAGTTAGTTTAACTACCCCAGGTTTAAAAGCCACCATTATTTGACGGTTAGTTACCACTAAAGAGATTAGCATAATGATAGACATAATCAACACTGGAGAATTGCTAAAAGGATCGATCAGGGCCAGACTCTTTTTGACGCGAAACGAGATGGAATAATATTGTGGAGAAAATGGCTTCCATTCGATGTTTTGGTGGTCATGAGAAAAACAGCTTCAAGTTTGTTGATGATGATGATGATGATGGAACCACTTCGTCATCACTCAACTAACTACATAGTTGACGACCTTGTTTCCCCTTTTTCAGGCTTTGCCGACCTCCCATAGGAATTCTCGCAAAACATGTGTGTTGAAGATCAACCAACCACCGAGTCTCCGAACATCATGTGGGTCATAGATTTTGTCTTGTAAGCGACTGGCAATTGCAAAATGTCGATAAAGTTCGGCATGTCTCGCGTCTCTTTTCCAAGGCACATCACGGTAACTATACGGAGTACTACCGTAACTATACTTGCCATACTTGGTTTGGAAACTGGTTGTTTTTCTCCCTTCCAACAAGCATCCAATACATCCATCGAGAAATGCAGCTTTCAGAGCACTTTGAGACGCGCTTTGTTTTTTCTTTTGCTCCGGAAAGGCGGTGACAAAAGCAAAACGCACATCTAGTTCAGTCAAACTACTCCGTGGGAATGCCCTACATAACTATGGGGACCACCTGGCGAGAAGGGGCCGAGACCGAACCCCGCGGAGTCGAACGGAATAACTACATAATGCATCAGAGCATGACGTCTGTGGAGAATCGACTGGATGTAAGGGCATCGCGCGACTCAGCAAATATACAGTAGCTTGCTTTGTTTTTTGTCTTGGATCGATGCAAAACGTTTTCTCTGGTGGTTGGTTAACTAGTTAACTAACTACTCGTCGAGAGAGAGCTAGAGAGACACACACATCGTGCCTTGTTTCGCATCGAATCACACTTTAGTATTTACCATCGTAAATGCGCGCCCACAACGCAAGTTTGAAAGCAGGGTGGCTGCTGCTGCTACAGCAGTCAAACTGCAGTGCGCATTAGCTATGACGATCGAACGGGCCTTTTCGCCAATGAGATCCCCGAGAAGGTCTAGCAAGAGGATTTTAAGAGTCGCGATCAAGACAAGTCTAAAATCGGCTAAAGAATTGCGGTCAGATTTCACTTTACAGCATGAAAATGTCGAAACAAATTGGCTAGCACTAGTCCTAACCTTTGACTCCATTGATTAAAAATTCGAAACTATGCGTTTCAGATCTGACATGACAAAAGACACTTGATTCAATCAACTAACTTGAGGAGTACGGAGTACATTGCATGGGAACTCTTCATGATAAATCAAAGTTTTGTTCCAAAAAAGAACTCCTTGCACTTTTCCCACACCACCCCCCATCGTCGAGTCCCCTGAGTTCTAAAGTCAACCACATAAAAAAGCCATGTGGTGAACAGGTAACTAGTAGTTATCTGTACCCCAGGCTTTAGAAAGCAAGAATCAAAATGCTGGGGGGGACTCCAGTCAATTATTATCAACCATTATGGCTATCACATCTCCAGGGCAGGTGGTTTGGGAAAGGTGCACCACGGTACAAAACTGGGCCGCACTGTCTGCACCGTGCGTACAAAACGTGAGATGCAGGGATAGTTGACCAAGTTAAGTTAAAATGTTAGGAACCAAGCCAAGTAGACACAACTACGGGGGGGTCAGTTGCGTACACAATATTAACTAAATTTGGGCTGGGACGGATCTGAAGTATTCCCCATCTAAACTACGTCTTTTCAACTTCTCGACGTCTGTATTTTGCTTTATGGGATTATCATCTTCAAAATCGATCTTGCCCTTACTTAGACTGGGGAGAAGAAGAGTAACTAGGCGCCCAGAAAAGGGCAACGCGTAAGAATGTCTTGGCGGAGTGCTTCTAGAAAGAAAATAGAAAGAAAAAGAAGAAAAGAAAAAAAGGAAAAAGGAGACTTGCCAAGACGGTTCGGCTCCAAAAAAAAAAACTGTTGCCAAGAACCGGTTCCTTAACCAATTCTAGGGTGGTTGTTCGATTTTTTTGTTTCAAGATTTTGGTCATCTGCCCTAAACCAGGGATATTTCCCTCAGCGCTGTTTTTTCTCCCTTTTTCACCGCCCAAACAACCGCTGGACAACAATCCTTGCTTTTCCGAAGAGTGTGTCCAGAGAAAAACTCTTTTTCTCTCTCTTTGATCCCGAGGGTTGCATTTTTGCATTTTGACTCATGCTCGATGTTGGTGTGGCCTGCGTCGGCTATTGCGAGTGAGAAGATCGAATGGACCCCTTTCACATCTGCCGAGGGATATACCCGACGAGGGAAGAGCGAAATAGCTATCCGGGAAATTTCGTGCATTCTCAGCCTGTCAAGTAAATAATACACAGATCTTGCGAAAGATAAAAAAAAAGGGGGCCTAGATGTATCCACAGAGAGAGAGAGTGAGAGGAGGGAGGGAGGGAGCTGATCTGTGGGAAACTCCACTACGGAGAATCGACCCTCTGTCGGGCTGTGGGTATGTATCTATACAACGGTAGGACTATATAGTAACCACAATCCATATAAAATCAGAAATTTTCTACCAACTTGGAAGAGCAGGAGTCAGTGGTGGTAGTAGGAGCACTTACTCCGTACTTACAGTCGACACACCCTTGCCCGGGCTTTTTTTCAAGTCCCCGCCCTTCTAGAAAGCTTCTGCCAACCGTTGTAAAAGGGCCAGGTACCATCGTCGTGAGGGAAGCTGGGGGTTTGGAAAAAAAGTCAGATGATGGCCAACCCTGCGAGTTCCCGCGGATACCCCCCCCATCCTCCTTGCCCATGATGGATTTTTTTTTTGGATTTTTATGATTTGTTCGTATCCGAAGGGATCAATTCGTTTCCTGAGGACGGTCAATTGGCTGCTGGACTTGTAAATCAAGAGAACTGGAGGGCCGAGGCTGCCTTGGTTCTCGCTGTGTTGCGTTGCAGAAGGAATTGAGATGCAAGGTTGTCTGCTGTTCGGATTGCATTGAGAAAGAACATTACCTTCTTTTTCAAACCGGTTATTTTATTTCTCTCTCTCTCTCTCCCCCCCCCATAAACTTATTCCCGAGATAAATTGCATAAATTGGATAGTGAGAAGTCTATCGTATAAACAAAAAAAAAGTTTTTTTTTTTCTTGTGGGCTTCTCCCAGAATTTCCAATACTTCTTGATCCATGTCGGGCCAACGCCATGTGTTTTTTTTTTTTTTTTCGACCCTCGAGGACGGGAAGAAGCAACGGCCCTCCCCAGTTTTGTGAGGAATAAACGCATGCACGCATTGATACCGAGGATGCCTGCGACTCATGGAGTCACGGTAGTCACATGAAGCTCGGAGGGAGGGGAGGGGGAACCAGGGCGTCTTTAACTCCCCAACAGACTGCGTCTCAGGCATTCATTTTGCAGTCCAAAGAAACACACACACGGCCCCTGTCTCATGAGTTTCTCTCCTCTTTTCCCAAATTTCCCAGCTTCTAGGAAACCGGGACAAGAAAACCAACAACAGATGGGATCTCGATGTCAACAGTTGGCCATTTCGAGAGCTTCTGGAAGTTCGGTGATCAGTGGAGATGGTACAAGGGTGAACCCTACCCGCCATCCAACATATACAACGGCCCTCGTCTTGCCTTATAAGACCGGATGTCACGATAGTCAACTAGTCAACTAGTTACGGAGTTAGTTTTTAACTGCTAACTTGGAGCAAACTGCGCTGTGAGTGGCGGGCCTTTTTTTATTTATTTTTTGGCTTGATTTTGGTAATACGCTGTACTTGGTATTTCGAGAATTCTTGTAATTTACGTTACATACGCAAATACACCGCGGGTACAGTACATACATACACATCCTGACGTGCGGTAACCCTGTATGTACCACAGAACTTTCAACCACGTGAACCTCCAGCTTTTTGCCCCTTTCTCCGCCCTAGTCCGTTTGCGGAAGGTGGCTAGGTAGTTAACTAGTTTGCTGAAGTTGCAAAAAAAAGGCTTTTCGTACTTCAAGGTTTCCTTTCAATAGACCGCCGTAGTTAGAGAGTACATTCATTCCCCTTCCTCCTGCTTTAGTTATACGGTGGAAAGAAACTCGAAAGGAAGTCGCTGATATATGTTGATTACAAGGGGTAGTGACATGGGAATCTGGCACGTCCGCATCCAGATTAACTAGTTAGTGCAGGAGGCTCGCCGCTCTGTACTCACCCCTGCCTCGCCTCATCCTCACCCCTTTGTAGCATCTTCACCTTCTGCCTCACCAGCCTCAATCACCCTCCCTCCCCACCAGTCGCCTGTCTGCCTGAAAACATCGCCAACTTGGTGAAGTTTATGTGATGGCCCAGTTAGTCCTGTCTTAGCCGCGCATGTGTGGCCTGATGCTTAAATTCAGGGAGGCATCTCATTCTTTCTCTTTGCCTTTTAATGTTATTAGATGTGTCATGACAACTGCTCAATACATCTTATTTTGTACCTGTCATCAGCAGAGAGGAAAGTCTTCATGCCTCTTATACTCTCACCTGCCAATTTACACTGAACCAGTACCATGCTGAAGAAAGTCAGGAAAGGGACTGAAGGGCCAATGAAGCAGGTTTTCACTCTGATAAGTAGTTATCCACACGATGCACAACATGTGCTCAAGGGTCAGCACTGAGGAAGTCATAGGAAGAAGTTGAAAACTGAATGTGGTCACAGTACGGAGTACCAAGCCCACAGCTTTTTAGCCCCAAGAGCTTTCTCTTCTGACATGTGGTGGTTGCTGATTGGAGTTGAGAATACCAAAATTTGTATAGTCTCCATTCATCAATTTTGAGAGCAGAAGTGATTTTGAACCAGCCTGGAATTTTGGTAAAGGGCCATGTATCCTTCAGTGCAGTATGAACTCGAGGCCTGCGCCGCTGGAAGGCTTGCCGCCGACTTTCAGAACCGCTCGCCCAACCTTCAACGTCATTGGAATTGCTCGAAGCGCCCATGCCGAAAATAGAACTGCTATCAAGATGGACGGATGAAAGAATAGCTAACATAAATCACGCCAAGCCTTTCATTTCGTTCCCCTTCCACTTCCCTTCATCGCCTTTATTACCCTTGTGTGTGTTGATGGATTTACTCTTGTCTGCTAGCCGATTGACTTCGAGATGGCGCAAACCTCGAGCCGCCGCCCAGGCCCTTTTTTACCTCTTGCAGCAGAGGTCCGGCAAGCTATGCTCTGTCAGTTTGACGATGTTGCAACATTAGAATCCGCTTCAGCGGCGGATCGTTCCCTTGGCGCCGCATTCTCTGGGGCTCCTTCAATTGTGCTACAGAGAGTTTTGCACAATGCTATTCCATCCGGGTTATTGCCAGAAGCGCAAGCTCTTCAGGCTTCGTATAATCTGGATTCGAAATCCCGAACAGTCGAGCGAGTGACCGAAATTGTGGACGCCTTCGTACGGCGCGAACCAGCTGACTTCACCAAGTGGGCTCTGCCGGAAGCTCGCTACGTCAGCGGTTTAGCACCCGTTATTGAATTCTTCATTGATGATTTTGCTTTGTTGGCGTGCTCCCGTCGACGAAACACAACAGCCACAGTCGCGCCTATCTCATCCAGCGAGAGATGCCGTATTGCGCGGGCTTTCTACCGCTTTGAGATTTACTGCAACCTTTTCCGACCATCTAGAAGGGTTTCCCTCGATGCTGAGACACAGGAGGAGTTATTTATCCGACAGTTTGCACCCTGGGAGACTGAACAGCTGTGCTGTGTTTATGATTACCTAGTTGAAAAAATAACCCCAGGTAAGATAGCAAATCCACATTTGGTATCAGGTCCCAATATTGCATCGCCAACGTGCAGTTGATAGCTTTTAATGATATTGCTGAACACAATATTCAGTGGGGAGAATTCAGTGTCCCGTTTGATGCTGGACACCCTGGCGCTGAAGAGCGTTATGATCATGTTGTATGAAACAATTCATACCCAGTTTTGGCATGTGGTGAATTGATAGCTAGGCTAACACCAACCGGGCAGGTTTCCTTAGGGCTCTCTTCTATCCATCAAGTCGTAACTGCAATGACTTATGAAGAGCGGTATGAAGTGTTATCTGAGCACTTTGGAATTGCTGGAGATTTCCTTCTTCACACTTTGTGGCAGTGTAGAAGCATGGAAGAGTACGGACGCCCGCTTTCTGACTATGATGAAGTCACCAAACAAGCTCTGATTGCCCCGCCTGCCTTGGATGATCCCGATTCAGGTCCCAGAGATGTTTGGTACTGGGTGCATGCCGAGGACTCCTTTGAAGAATTCATCTACAGTGACCGCCACAGATATTTTCGACGGAGAGGTTATGTCATGTGGAATGTTTCTAGGCTTCGACAGGAATGGAAATTTCTAGACGGACATTACGCAGATCCCCCTGATGAAGCACTCGAGCCCTTGGACGACAAGCCTAAGTTGACCCATAGCATGGAGGAAATGCGGGATTCGTGGAAGCGAAGGTCGAAGATCTATGCGGCCGGAGGCAGCGGGTGGTGGAGCAAAGATGACGAGAGCAAGGTTGTCTACCCGACTCGAACCGACGCGGACGTCTGGCGAGAAATGCAGAATGAACCCCTTCCAGACACATGGCAGACTTTTATCGAGTTTCAGAAAACTTTTTCTAAGTGTTAGTAGGAAATGTTAGCTTCGTGCGCTTTAGCAAATGTTATCGGTCAGACCTGAGTGATAAATTGTGCGGGCAACCCACTTAGGTTGACTCTGGTGTCCTTGCCCCAGCCTCACTCAATGCCTCGCCCTCCTCATGACTAGCGCCAACAGGGAAATCTGGGAAAGTCCAGATTCCCCTTTGATTAGTTATAGAAGATAGTTAGTTAGAAGCAACAACCCTGACCTCATCAGATGTTCAATGAACCCCTCGATTCCCGGTCGGCTGTTGGTGATACCAACGGTCTTGGCCCGCCCTTCTTTGCCATGTCAGCGAGACGTTCAGGCATGACCGTGCTGCTGACATAAGGTAGTTATCCTCCTGGTGACCTTGTCCTTTCTCTTCACCGCTTGTCCGTTGGACAGCGATTACTTGGGAGAGGGAGAGGGGGTGGTTGGTGGTGGTGGTGGTGTCTGGCTGGCTCTGATATGTCCGGACTAACTTAGCATTGGGTCAGATGTGGGCAGAACCGTCGTTGCTGGCGCACTGAGTCTGCACGCTTGTTCAGGCAGAATTTGAGCCCCAATCCTCTTGAAGCCTCACCAAGTAGGAAAGAAAAATTCTATCAAAGGGAGGCGTGTAGCGTCCCCTTTTCTCTCCCGCCAAGTACGGGAGTAACTAGATGCCTCTCCTTCTTTTTTTTTTCGGCTTGCAGGTTGCAGGCGCCCGATTACGTCGACATATGGTGGTGCACAGCTATTTACCCAACTGTCGGAGTTCCCACTTCAGCGGTGCTTTTTTTTTTAGAAAAGACAAGTCGCGGGGGAAACCAAAAGCAAGCCCGCGTGGACTTTACAAGTTCTGGACAAGGCGATCAGATGGCCCCCTCCTCCCTTCGACGTTTGACCTATCCTGCCTCTTCCCTCTACTCTCTTTTTTTGTTCTCCATTGCAAGGATTGTAGCAGGCCTGGGGAAAGGAGGAAAAGACGTTTGACGCAAGAAATCTAGATTCTGGCGGTTTTACAAATGAGAAAAGAGGGAAAGATGTCAGGGCTGATGGCAGTTAACTAGTTGAATGCAGGTCGTCTGCTGACCCTACAAAGCGACGAACGAGAGGATGACAACTCAAACCGACCCATTTCATGCCGAAAAACCAAAAAAAAAAAAAAAAAAATACCCCAAAAAAAGATGGCCGGCGGCTAAGCTCCTTCGATCTGATTAGGTAGATTTGTGAATGTGATGTCTTTTCTGCGCTGGGCAGGATGTCAACGTCCCAAGCTCCCGCGTCACACTCGCGCACACATTCTTTGAGAGAGTCGCTGCCTGCTACAGTGCTACCTGCTACTTGGGCGCCTCTCTTGTTGTCTCCAGCCCCAAATCAAATGACCCTAGAACACCACGTTCTCCCCCTGATGTATCACAAAGGAATACTAAGACAAGGGAAGGTCTGAGTTCCAAACCACCGGACCGGTGTGCCGCTGCCTAGACAAAAAGAACGAGTGACGTTCTAGTTTTTGCTGTTTTGAAAAGAGGTACGGCGACCCTACCCACGGACCAACGCGACTGTCCCATGGGCACTCTGATCGATGCGTTGGCAGTTCCAGAAGCTCGGTTAGGTGTGGTCATCATCACCCGTATCCAAGAGAAATGCTTGTGTTGAGGGTCATTTACGATGGTGGGCACTTCAATGCTGAATACCCTGGGTGCACTCTCGCAGTACATGCACGGCTTTGTACTAAATCTTTTATCAATATTGCTGGTCTCTTCCAGGACGGTTGGTTGGCCCTGGTCGTACCAAAGCAACGGTTCCCGACTATACAGCGAATCGAAGCCTTCAGTGTATGGCAGATTTGTATACTATAGACGAAGGCGGCACCTATAGAGGGGATGGTTGTTATCTTCAAAGATGCGCTTTCTGACATCCGACCGTCTCGATTGGATATTGAAGACTCTATGCCTAATGCTAAAAGCATTGTGAGAGAGTGCCGCGTCTGTTTAATCGCCTCGCCATGAGATTATGCTTTCTATATACGCGATAGAAGCATGAAAAGAACGTTCTTTGAACTAAAAAAGCTAATGGCCCACCTTGCGGGTTCCCACTTATGTTACACTGATGGATTTCAATGATCTCAAGGGTCACTGCTTGGGAAATACTTCAGTGGAACAATCATGACAATGATGGAACCAACTTGGAGGGACTCGGGAGCAATCCAAGTTGAAGCCCTAACCAAGTTGAAGAGACTCAATTCGCCCCCAGAACGGCGAAACTGGGAGATTGCCCAGGTTCAGTTCCCTAATTGAGGAGAGCAATTGTTATTCGTGAATTCTACAAGCATCACTTCACTATTTCCAATAGACCATTCTCACCTGTTTACAGTGATTCGTTGCTCACCTCTCAGTTTGTCTGCTGCATGATTGATTGCCTGTGCTTTTGCAGGAATATCCTGCAAACAATATTGTTCTTCTGGTAGTTATGTATAAACGCCTGTAACTGTTGCTGATATCTGGGTTTAGAATAACATCTTTCTTTATCCTGCTTAACTATATATCCCAGGAGGACTTCATTTATCCTAACATGATGAATGAACTCGAGATTGTTTCTTGTGACAGATCAAGCGGGTAAGTATTCAACGCCTTGTGTCACACAACATCCCATGGTGAATTCCCAGATGTCCCACCGAACTGGTCCAACCACATATTTAAGTTATATCATTGGTGAAAAAGTCTGCCTCCAACTTTGGTTTTATCTGATTTTATGGTGATCTCCCACTGGCTTCCGCTGGGAAGCAGCTTTTACCTTTAATGTACCCATGATTCGCAAAAATCTGTTTCTTGAACCACTTGACGTTCAGTGATGAATAAAAACAGTAGTTTTGGGAAGCTGAAATTTGTATATCGGAACTGCAGGGCGCGCGCGTGTCTGATTTTCAATTTCTATATCCATTGTCTTCTTTTCTGCCGTATACCGTCCCATATTTGAACAAAGCCATGTACGTACTGTATGTACATACATGCAAAGCGCTGCGGGATGCATATCTCGGGGCTTGCAAGTGATCGTCACGACGATGATAGACGCAGGGTACTCCGTAGATGTTTTGCTTTTAAGAGGCTGGCTGCTGGAGTCGAGAGAGCTCACTCAAGGGAAATGTCCTGCGAATTCGATCTATCATTAATTGCGAACCGAGGCATACAGTCAGGGGATTTCCCATCTCACTTCGCAACGAACTACTACATGCAAGGGAAGCCTGTCATTCCAATGCCTTTTGAAGGACCCAGGTTTTCGGTGATGTATGTACTGCCGAGGATCAAAGAAAAAAGCCAGAACCGAACTGAACTGAGCTGAACTGAGCTGAACCGAGCTGAATTGACAAAAAAGAAACGGGGACTTGGAAGATCCTGCAACTCGGTTGAATCGCATGCAAGCTGCACATTGCCAGTACACAAAGCTGAAGGAACGAGGATTTTTGGCCTGGATGACGAGTGGAATATTCAAGGGCCGTCTGCGCATCTGTACCCTGTGGGGATTTGCATTTATTTCCCCCGTCTTTTTTTTTGTGTGTGTGTTCTTTTGTCTCAAAGCTCGGATCTCCTGAGATCTCTGCACAACATGAGATTTAAAGGGGTAAAAGAAGAGAAGAGAGAGAGAGGGAGGGAGAAAAAAAAAGGCCTCAAACAACGATATTGTCGCAGACTCACGAGTCATGATGTAGATTCGGGTGCATTGAAAATGAGTATATGTTATTAGAGGTAATTTGTCGATGGCTCCTTGTTGAAGATAATGGATTGTATGTACACGATGCAGGCGCCCATCATTATGCCGGCGTCTCCAATGGCTATTTTTTCCCTGCGTGTAAATTCATTCCTGTATGCAGCCTTTGCCCACTGGTTCAAATTGAAGTTGGTCTCCAGGATACTCACTTGATATCCACATAGAAAGTCCTTGTAACTACAATGAAAAACTGATAACAAAACGGAACCAACCGCATTGATGTTATGATAATGCATGGTTCGATCCTGCATGTAGGCAGGTTCCTGAGTGAAAGATCCACACACCCTCCCTGCTTGCCATGAAGAAAAACCAGGGTGCTGAGGCATAATTGGAAGTGATAAGAAAGTGAGGTATCACGCAATGGACCGAAAAACCGGTTTGCTCGCGGTGAATTCCGCCTCAGTTCCTCACGCTAGAGGAATATATATAGCTCCTCCTCCCCTCTCTCACCAGCACTCAGCATTCTTTCTCTCCTCCTCCTCTTCCACCGACCTCACTTCAATTGACACACATACTCACCCCTAAACTTCTCCAGAAACCATCAAAAACGCAACTCACGAAGGCGAGAAAACTGGACACCGCGAGAATGACTGAAAAGAAGCTGGCATTCGACCCGAATGCTCTCAAGACAAAGTATCTCGAAGAGCGCGACAAACGTCTTCGCAAAGAAGGAGTTCACCAATACAAGGCCGCCGAGGGAGACCTGCGCCATTTCACCGCCGACCTTTATGCCGATCCGAATTTTCAGCGTCCAGCAGTCGTCGAGGATGTCGACGTGCTTATCATCGGAGGCGGATTCGGCGGACAGCTCGCGGCTGCACGGCTGCTCGAACAAGGCGTGAGCAATATCCGAATCATCGAGAAAGCAGGCGATTTTGGGGGCGCATGGTACTGGAACCGTTATCCCGGAGCGGCTTGCGACATAGAATCGTACATCTACATGCCGCTTTTAGAAGAGATGGGATACGTGCCATCGGAGAAATATGCGCAGGGCCCTGAGTTGTTCGAATATAGCCGGATGATTGGGAGGCATTATGGGTTGTATGACAGAGCATTGTTCCAGACCGAGGTGACTGGGCTTATTTGGAGCAAGCCACGGGCGCGTTGGATCACCAAAACGAGCCGCAATGATACTGTCAGGGCCAAGTTTGTTGTGACAGCCAGTGGGCCCCTGAACAAGGCGAAATTTCCTGGAATTCCCGGCTTCGAGACTTTCAAAGGGCGCATATTTCACACTTCTCGTTGGGACTATGATTATACTGGGGGAGATTCAAACGGAGGCCTCAATAAGCTTGCTAACAAACGCGTAGGTGTGATTGGCACTGGAGCAACGGCTATTCAGATTATTCCACACCTGGGACGCTCGGCGGAGCATCTATTCGTTTTCCAGAGAACACCCTCATCCGTCGGTGAACGGCACAATGCCCCGACAAAATTATCATGGGCTAAAGATTTGCGGCCTGGTTGGCAGAAAAAAAGAATTGATAATTTCAATACCGTCATTGAGGGAGGCAAACAGGCTGAGGATTTGGTCAACGATGGGGCAACGGACATCTTGAATAACCTCTCCTGGTTCGGTGTCGCCGCGGCACTGAACACTGATGATGCCGACACGATCGCCGCAGAGTTGCAGATGATGGATTTCGAGAGGATGGAGAAAATCCGTGCTCGCGTCGCTGCTACCATCAAAGATCCGGAGGTAGCTGAGAAGATGAAGCCGTGGTATAACCAACTTTGCAAGAGGCCTTGCTTCAGCGACGAGTATCTTCCAACATTCAACCGGCCAAATGTTACCCTAGTCGACACAGATGGCAAAGGCGTTGAGAGAATCACGGAGAAAGGCATCGTCGCTAACGGAAAAGAGTATGAGCTCGACTGCATCATATTCGCAACAGGATTCCAGATCGGCACCGATTATTCTCGAAAGATGGACACTCTGATCATCGGCGAAGAAGGAAAGTCTCTCACCGAGCATTGGAAAACCGGTGTTCGAACCCTTCACGGCTTCCTAACCCGCGGGTTCCCCAATTGCTTCATAGTCAGCCAGATACAGTCTGGGCTTACACCCAACTTTGTTTACATGCTCGCTGAACAAGCCAAACATGTTGCGTACATTATCTCCAAGGCTACCGAGTACGGAGTTCGCACGATGCAACCAACGCAAAGCGCCGAGGACGAATGGGTTAAAACGATTATGGAAGCGGGTCAACGACGTCATCGATTCGCTAATGAGTGCACGCCTGGATACTTCAATTACGAAGGAATGGCAAATGCGCTGACCGTGCAACAGGGGGCGTACGGAGACGGAGCTAGAGAATTTATCAAACGACTTGAAGAATGGCGCAACACCGGGGAGCTTCCAGGGCTTGAATGCAGTTTTGAATTTATTCCTCCACAGGTCCCCGACGGTGTCTTTTGCATGAGCAAGATGTGATGGTGGTTACGCTCATATTTGCGGGAATGTAATCAATTCCTAATCATAATGAACTAGACATGTGTTAGCACCAATGCAAATTCAACAATTTGGGGAATGACAGAATTTTTGTAACCGGCATTCGATTAAATTGAAACATAACAGACGTAGATACGGTGCACTAGCTATATCCAGATGATCCCATCATTCTGTCAGTTCAACATCGCACCTCTTCATTGATGTTTGTAGCCAGAGGTACCGAGAAAGTGCGTTTGTGGGTCAATTATCCCCATTATATACTCCACATCCGACCATTCGACCGTGTGGATGCTGCGGACCGTCATCATCACCGTTCTGTGAGACGAACTTGGAGAAAGAAATGCTGTTCCACTTAGGTAAACGGAGTTGTTAGCATTCGAGAAATCAGAGGCATCTGTTACTTTTATTGTTCCAACGACCCGACACATCCTGCGTTTGTTTTTATATATCCACTCTCTGGCTCCAGCTTCTAGGAATGCTCGGCCGCATTGTTCGAGAACGGGATTGTCCTTCCATCCATCCCATATACCGAGCAGAAAGGAGTCTTCCGACGGAGAAAATAAATCCACGAAGCGAAAATATTGGCGGTGGCCCAAGCGATGAGAATGTTCTACATAAGCGTAAAGCTCAACCAATAGTTGTGTCGGTTCCAAACATGGAGCTCCGACAGTCGGTACGGGCGACAAAGAGCAATCGTGGGATATACCGGCTCTATCTACTTCACTAAGACGAAAGCAAGTGCGGACCAATATGTGGTTGGATTTCAACCCCTGGATAGGAGACTTATCAGGCACACCCTGTGGGAAGGGAGGTCGTGAAATCGGGCGAAATGAGCTTGAAGTTGCTACAGACTATTTACATGTAAGCATTCAATAACCATCAGAGAGCTTAGGCGGCTACCTTGGATTGTGAGGCTGCGGCAAAGTTATTTATTGTCGTATTGCTTGAATCAGGGGTTGCCCATATTGAGTCAAACCCAACGAATAATTCGTTTTCTTCTCCGGAGTCTGGTGATTCCCTGCCAGCAGTGGGTTGTGAGGCTGGGGTTTGAATTTTGATAGGCTCAACTTGATCAAGAAACGAGAGAAAATCATCATCATCAATATCAGAAAAAGGATCACTGTGTTCTTCTGGCTTTTCATCCGGAACACATCCGGAGATAGCAACAAGATCACCGTATAGCGAGGTATTGATTTCGTACTCATCATAGCTGTCCTCGTCCCATGAGTTTAAAGGAGGTGAAGGCCTAGAAGCTGATCTGCTCTCGTCAAGCGGCCAGTGGACGGAGCCTGAGTTGCCGCATCCTTGTACGGAGCCCCTTTCTGTGAATGTCTGAGCGCTATTATCATCGAATTGCTCAGTTTCCACAAGCCTGGTGTCAGGAGATTGGATATCATCAACTGTGAAGTTGAGTGGCAGTTGACAGCCTGTTCCAGGCCTTTTTGCGTTCCACGACCCCATGTTTTTGTGAATAGAAATATGAAGTGATCTTTTTTTTTTTTTTTTTTTTGATGGCACATTCAGCACAGCAAAACTCTGAGCAAATAAATTATATATGCTGCTCTACAATTAAAAGACTCATCGTCGTCGTCGTCGTTTGTCAAAGGTGGTGGATTTATGGATGGGATGACGTTCAAAAAAAAAGAAGCGCTGGAATGTTGGTGATTTGTTAGTCAGCAGAGTCGGGCTTTGGGGAGCTTCAATCCTTCGTTGAAGCCAGCCCCCAGCGTTCCATCCTGGTAAACAAACAAACAATTTCGCCGACACAATGTCCTATGCCCTGTCTTCGAAGAAAAGGAAGTTTCACAGAGTCCTGGAATCTTTGTCAAATAACAGCAATGTTCAGAAGCCACCTTCGCCGACGGGGCCCCCAAAAGAACCTCTCATGTCGACCCCGAAATCCATCGATCCGACTATAAAGCGGGTTCGACTAACACCCGGCTCTGAACCTGATGATACAGCCATACGCCCGTCCAAATCCCCACTAGCTTCTCGCTCGTCTACGTCCTCTTCACGTCCACACTTTGTGCCCTGGGACCGCGATCGGTTCCTAGAAAGACTGGAAACGTTTCGCAGAGTGGATAGATGGTCTCCGAAGCCGGACGCTATAAATGAGGTGCAATGGGCCAAACGAGGATGGTCTTGTGTGGATGTGATGAGGGTAGAATGTGCCGGCGGCTGCGGCCGTTCTGTTGTGGTGAAATTGCCTGACGACGTTGATGACTTGGAAGAATATGATAGCGAGAAGATTGAGGAACGAGAGCAAGTTCGTACGTATAAGTCTGAGATATAGGGCTAGAAAATGTGTGGACTTGCTTTCCCTAACGGACTGTTTAGGAGCTGCATTGGTCAAAAAGTATGCGGACCTCATTGTCGAAGGCCACGGAGAAAGATGTCCCTGGCGCAAAGCTGGATGCGATGGTAAATATCCTTCTCCAATGCTTTTCATTATCTAGAGGAACTGACATCTATGTAGATAGTATTCATCGGCTGCTTTTGGCGAAGCCAGACAGCGCTATGCGTGGGCTTGAAGAACGGTATCTCAATCTGTGCTCTCTGGCAGAGAAGCTACCGTCAATAGAGCGTATTATGCTCCCTGAGAGCATGGATATCAATGAATTGCTGGACATGACCCCATTGGAACCCTCCTTTGCAAGTGAGCTGGACAACAAAAATGCTGCTGCTGCGGAAAAAGAAAAAGATAAATCTCGATCTGGCGAGCGTGAACCAGAGCGAAACGAAGATACGCCAAAAGATACCAATAAGTCGGCGCTGGCTCTCGCCTTCTTCGGCTGGGATCTTTGTGGAGACAAGCGTGCTGGGCTTGCAAGCTGTAAGGCTTGCTTCCGCAGACTTGGTCTCTGGATGTATAATCCCAAAGACGACGGCTCCTCTTCGATTTATCCACACCTTGATGTGGCTAACGAGCACCTTGACTATTGCCCATGGATCAATGCAAAAACACAAAGTGGTTTAGAAAAGAAGGTTGACCAGGGTACTCCAGTGAATTCCGCCCTGGCGGGGTGGGAAGTTCTACAACGGGTTATACGAAATGTCCACCGTCGGAAAACATGGTCTGCAGAACCGCAGGCCGCTGCTTCAGGGCATGATGCTGAGATTCCAGATCCCAGTGAAACAGACGTTGAAGTGCGGAAGGCGAAAGATCGAGAGTGGTGGGCCAGGCTCCGAAGAGTAAGGCAAGCTCTACAAGTCAAAGGACCGAAAAAGAGTAAAACCCCGTCATAATTTGTGGGAAGTGATAAAATTGATTCTATGGTCTGCATTTGCCCAGCGAGCAGTTTGGAATATTTACGATGGCATGATGGCATGGATTGTTTTACGATTTTTTTGCACCAGATACCCATTCTCGTAGATTTTTTGCACCACTTATTTTTCCGCCTCGAATGATAATACTTAGCCACACTCTTCCCACACATATCTTGCCTTTTGATAAAAAAGTAATGAACACCAACCAGTCTTTTCATTTGATAGTTACCTTCTTTTACTCCATTTGCGAAAAAGGACTTTTTGGTGAGAAAGCACGCTATCCCCCAACGGGCAACCCCACGGCGAACTCTCAAAAACGGCCGATTATTTTCAGCCTTCAAAGCAACGACGGGGGCCAAGGCTTGAACATCTTGCGGATTATTTAGTTAACTATACGTGGACTACTTGAGACATTCATTTTAGTTCTCTAACGGTTCTTATTGTCTCCTCATCTGCTTGGGATTCAAGCTGTTTGGTGCGACCTTTTATAGTAGTTATTTGTCAAAAAGGAAAAAACCCCTTCTGTTCAACCATGTATGACCCTGCCAGGGATAGCTACACCGTCTCCGACGGGCCCTCCTCTAATATCGCCGGACGCTCCACAAAATGCGAGGATGACCGTCTGTCCAGTCAAGCCAACTCATTGGACGTTCCAGGTCTGGACTCGCACCAGGGAAGAGAGTCGCAACCTGCAGCACCGAACCCTCAAGTGAGTTCAGGAATCCTTTAATGGTTCATTTAAGTTAAATGGGCGAATCTCTTTGGCCCTTTTTATTGTTTAGTGGCCTCTTTTTTCCATTGAAGATAATTTGGCATTTCCCCTGCAGACTGTGACACACACAACTACATGAATAACCGTGCTGATAAGATGGAAGGATGCTATATCACCCAGATCACCCAACAATAGTTCCATTCCCACAGCTGCCGAGACCGCTCAGAAGACTTTAACAAATTCCGACACCAGATCATCTCTGGGCACCATGGAACCCTCGAAAGATGACAATTCCGCTTCACGTTCCAACAAAAAGAGAAAGTTACCCGTCGTCAATCAATCGACGGAAAACCCAGCAGCTGACCAACCTCGTCATAAACGCAAACGAATCCAGGAGCGCCTTCAGAAGAATCAGAGAAGTGGAAATGCTCCTCCATCAGCTTACTCTCGCCGAGATGACCGCCCTCAGACCGATTCGCGACCACCTAGATCACCATCGCCTCCCTCTCGCGGTACCAGCCCTGTACGCCAGCGCAAACGACCAGGTGGGGGCGCGCGTGTTAACACTGCAAACCTGGAAGCATTAAAACAAAGGCAAGAAGAGAGAGAGCAAAGAAGGCGGGAGGAGGCACAAAAGGAGCTTCGCGACCGTGGAGTTCATGACGTTGTTCGGCAACATTATAACGCCGTCCCCGAACGAGGTCGAGAGTGGCGCAAGACAGATAGCAAAATCAAGGGGCTTCGAAGTTTCAACAATTGGATCAAAAGCACAGTCATCCAGAAATTCTCTCCGGATGAAGAGTTTATAGCGACGCATGGAAATGGCCGGAGTGGCGAGGGAGAAAAGAGTCTGATTGTGCTGGACGTGGGGTGTGGTAAAGGTGGTGATTTGGGGAAGTGGCAGCAAGCGCCTCAGGCTATCGAGCTTTATGTTGGCTTGGATCCCGCGGAAATATCCGTCGACCAGGCGAGAGAGAGGTATAACGGCATGAAACATGATAGAAGACGACGCAGGGGCAATCCGTTATATCATGCCGAGTTCCACGTCAAGGACTGCTTTGGTGAACCACTTGGCAGTCTACCTATCATCCAACGGGTTGGCATTGATACCAACATTGGTCCAAATGGATCTCTGATGAGTTCCCGCTGGGGCGGGGGTGGATTCGACATTGTTGCCTCAATGTTTACCATGCACTACGCATTTGAAAGTGAAGAAAAAGCAAGACAAATGCTTCAGAATGTTGCCGGTGCGCTCAAGAAAGGTGGTAGGTTCCTCGGGGTTGGTCCAAATTCAGACATCATCAGCGCTAGAGTAATGGAGTGGCACAAAAAGCGCAAAGAAAGCTCAGCTGGAGCAGCAGAAGGAGGAGCAGGTGAGCAGGAAGAAGAGGAAGAAGGAGAAACAAAAGATATGCTGGAATGGGGAAATAGTATTTATCGCGTGAGGTTCCCCGGTGATACTCCTGAAGATGGCGTCTTCAGACCAGCATTCGGATGGAAATACAGCTATTTTATGGAAGAGGCAGTGGAAGAAATTCCGGAATATGTGGTGCCTTGGGAAGCATTTCGAGCGTGAGTTCCTCCCATTTACATGTCTCTAAACCAGGACCTTTCTCCCTTACTAACCAATATTCTCCTCGCTTTTAGCCTGACCCAAGACTACAACCTGGAGCTTCAATACCGCAAGCCGTTCCTTGACGTATGGCGAGAAGAAAAAGATGATCCCATACTCGGCCCGTTGAGTGAGCGTATGGGTGTCCGGTCAAGAGATGGGATATTGATGGTAAACGAAGAAGAGCTTGAAGCTGCCAGTATGTACACATTTCTCTTTTTCCCTTACCCGATCTTAAAGCCTAATCATATCGGTTGCTTCTACCATACTAAACCCTTGTTACTCTAGGTTTATATCATGCGTTCTGCTTCTATAAGGTATAATATATTGTTGAAGCGTACCGGGCTTTGTTATTAGAAAATCCATCATATTCAAAGAGGCTTAAGTATTTGAAATTTGCGTTGAAACCCGTAAACGACTAGCAGGATTTATATTGCCATTCTGGTCCGTAAAAAAAGAAAACAAACCAATCAATTGCTTGCACCACCCTAGATGCAGAACTTCGCCCGTTTAAAATTCAAAAGTCCATAAATTCAACGCCTCATCATTCTTTTGTCATGTGTATGACCTTAGCGGTAGTCGTGGAAATCGCATTCTTGTTCTCAGCATTTAGAATTGCACTTTCAACCGCAGCTTGTACATCCATGTGGAAAAAGGGACGGTTGATACCGTGCACGTTGGCGATTCTTCTTGGAATCCGCATCAGCTCTTTTCTTCCGCCATCAGAGCTACTGTAGGTTGGTTCGATATCGTCTTCCTGAGAGGGCTGTGCTGTGGTTTTGCGTGGTGCAATGGAATCAGCTTCCGCGCCTGAGAGCGCAGCGACGCTAAATATAGGTTTCCAGTGGCCGAGGGATTCTGTCATTCCTGAACTCGGGTAACCAAAGCCTGCCGCGGAGAGTGCACGTTTGGTCCAGCGACTGTTAATGCTAGCAAAGTGCCACTCGACGATTTCGGGAGCTGCATAGCGGTCAAGTTGATTGCGAATGTCAATCAGACCTTGGATAGACGTGACGTCAACGTTGTTGACAGCAGAAAAGTCAAGGATTACTGCACGAAGAATAGGGCGATTGTCCTCGGTGTTGACCTGTGCTCCATTTCGCGGACCAGGATCATTCCAGGGCCTATCCTGTAAAAGGGAAGAATGCGTTAGTAAGTCATAAATGTAGAACGTCCATGAATACACTTACTCCAAGCTTATCATATCTCTCAAGTTGAGTACGTCGTGTTTCTTCGAAGATAAATGCCGTAAGGGTATCAAGATACCGAGCCTGGTTTGGGTAATTGAAACCTTCGTTGAATCGATAGACGAAAACGCCCGGGTATGGGGTTTGTGCCTCGATCAAAGGATTCGACCCATCCTGATGCTCCATTGGGATGAACGCATCTCTAACGGACCATGCAGAATCCTCTTTGTACAATTGGCTACTATCGCCTTTGCGGTGAAGATTTTCTTGGGTGACACGATAAACGCTGACTCGTCCCAAGAAGTTCCCTTTAGCTTTGGCAGTCCGGAATAAGAGGACAGCAGCGGAAGCGGCAATAGTGGCGTAGATGCCGTTTTCAATCTGAGTGAAAACAGTCACCAGCACACCGCAAAAGAAGATAATGGCCTCAATCGGTGAAATCTCCCAAAACTGGTAGACAACATTAGGTGGGGTTATCAAATCACCCACCGCATGGATGATCAACCCAGACAACGTGCTCATCGGAATGTAGAAAAAGACAGACGTCAAGGCATACAAAGCCAAGAGTACAATGAGTGCTGTAAACAAGCCAGCAAGTGGGGTTCGAACGCCAGCTTTGGCCTTAATGGCCGTCCGTGAGAAAGAGCCAGTAGCTGGATATCCACCCAAGAACGGTCCCAACAAGTTCGTAACTCCGATTGCAACCAACTCTTGAGAAGGATTAATGACATAATTGTTGATTCTGCCGAACGATTTGGAGATGGCAATATGTTCTATGATAAGGACAATGATGCTTGCCGGAATGTCTGCAGCAAAGGATGAAACTAGCCGTGCATCCATATGTGGAAGTCCAGCATGCCGGAATCCTGTTGAAAACCTAGTGAGCCAGCGCGTAATTAAAAAGAGGGAGGAACATTCATACCTTTGGGGACCTTTCCTAAGATTTTGAATTTCGCTTCTTTCTCATCCGGGATATTTCTGTTGACCAGCCAACTTATCATAGTATACAGGAGAATTATAAAAGCCATCCTCAAGGTGGAGATAAAAAACCACATTTTCTGTCTGGCCGGCTGTCTATCGGACATGAATCCGCAGAACCATCGAATCCCGTATAGCAAAACAAGTGCACTCAACCCCAAGGCCGCATCAAGTCCGGAATTGGGAAGGTGTTTCAAGGTATTGATGATAACCTTGTATGCAGCTTCCCTGGTGCTGACATCCTTGATGCCCATCATTGTGGGCACCTGGCCTACAGCAATTGAAATAGCAGCGCCTGTCATAAATGACGTGATTGTCACAAGAGGTATGAACTCGACGACCCACCCGCATCGGATCAAGCCGACAAATAGAAGAAAGCCACCGCAAATGATAGATAGGCCTCTTGCGATCTGTTCAGCAGGAATATCAGGGTGGGCGTTTTGGACTTTAATCACTACGTTCCCGACAATCGTCGACATAACGGCGACGGCCTGCAAGATTTATCAGAACAAAGGCCAAGAAGGGGAAAAGTTTCGGCTGAAACGTACCCCGATAGTGATGTCTTTTGAAGTAGCAAATGCCCAATAAAGGAGGAAACCGACGAAAGACGTATATAGACCGTATTCCGGTGGCAGTTTCGCGAGAAGTGCATACGCCATTCCTTGCGGGACAACAACAAACCCGACAGTGACGCCTGATTACAGTTAGCCATGACCCCAAAGATAACAGCAAAGCTTTCTACTCACCAGCGACGATATCCCCAAACATCCATTGTAGGTTGTAATGGAAAATCCACGACATAAATGGAAAGAGACTTTTGATATAACTCTTGGTGCTGGTGACAGTGGGCCGATGACTTAGAACCCATTCGGCAGTCGTTGGCTCATCTTCAACAAATGTATCGACAGACGAGATGGACTTTGCTGCAGAACGGAAGGTATCTTCGGGTTCATGGCGGTAGTCCACGTCAATGTGAAGAACACCGGCCAAGAACCGACCAACTCGATTTGCTGCCATTGTTGAAACTGCTTTGGACTTTTGATGGGAAGCTCAACGAAGGAGAGCGAGCTACAGTTATACTTATATAGTTAGTCCATGTGTCGGAGGTCGCAGATGAGACGCTGAAGAAAAAGCATTCACACAACAAGACCTAGGAGGGCAAAGCTCTGAAGCCAATGACGGAAGCTGCCAATATGGGGCCTCTGTCTTCGTCAGGTCTTGGATGTCAATGGAAATACCTACTGAAGCTCCGAGTCTGAACGTAATTCCCTGGAACCATGTCGTCAGAACTTGGCGGGTCTGCGGTGAGCAAAAAAACCCACAAGTGCTTGGCCCCATGTCCTCCTCCCTCATTTTTTTTGGTTTTTTTTTTTTTTTTTTGGGAAATTGTTGTTTCGCTCTTGAGCATGAGAGGCATGACTGCTTGATTGCTTGATTGCTTTCATTTCAAACGGGATGAGCGCGTCAGCTTCTTTCTGTGCTTTTTTCTCCCCCTCAAGAAGTACAACAGACGGCAGGAAATGCTTTTTATGTGGGGTAGTTAGTTAACTATCCGAGAGGTCTACGCCCCGAATGCTAAATCGCCGGGATGGGTGTGAAAGACGGCTTGAAGGAACCAGGGAGTCAATTCGCCCAGATCGCCCAGATCGCGGGGTGTTGAGAGAAAACATCCAGATATTGGCGGAGAGTGCGCGTTATCTATGGCGTTCAGGGCGTGTCCTTGACATCAACTAGACCTGCAGGGCTCTTGATCGAAGCATATCCCGTATTCTTCACAGCAATTTCTATAGTACTTGATTGGGTGGAGACCAGAGAGATCTACTTTCTGGGCGTGTTAAACCAGTTAGCTAGAACATCCGATGATTGAAGTTGGGAGCCTGATGTCGCAATCGCAAACCTTGATGATGGAGCACGACAAATCTTAAACGAAACACCTTCCGACTCTTTTAACTAGCCCAGCCTGGCCAGAGCTTGATGTGCCTAAACTTAGAATTTTGAAGCAGCATCTCGAGTCTATTTCCAAAACAGAGCCTTGGCCACCCAAGCGCCTTAGCTCTGGCCCGCCGTGCTTTTGTGGGCTGGCAGGGAATGCTTATCTGCGAGACCGCCATCTCGCGCGGAGCCAATGAAGCAGCCGCGGGAGTCGGTGTGCGTTCTAAATAAGCTCAATTCCGCTCCCAAGCAGGCAAATAAGCTCTGCATGCTGAGTGTGCATATGCATAGCAGGCTCGCGCACCCCTACACATGGCCTCCATGCGCTTGAACAACGTCTGGGGTAAGAAGGGAAGAAGGAAAGGCTGGAGGTTCCAAAAGGGCCAAGGTCACGTGAAACTGCTAGTTAACTAACCTACTCTACTCCCAACGTCTCCCCCCTTCCCCCCTTTCCATCTCGAGCTGCACCCTAGACGACAAGCAGCCCTGTGACTCTCTACTGACACCTAGCTGAAATGCTTTATCAGAATCCAGCAAACTTACTATCATACCCAGAGAACAACCGAGATCAGAGAGCTATTGGCCTGCAGGCATAAGCTTATCAGAAACTTCCCCGTCGCGATAGATAGTAGACTAGGCTGTGTCAGATATAGTTATATCCCGTGGCAGGGTATCATCCCACAGCTGTCAAGCACCTGTCATGTTGCCGAGACGCAGTGGCACCTCTGCACTTTCGCTTCCATCTAGGAGAGTTTTGCAATCTGGACAGCTGGCTGCAGATCTTGTATACACAAGCGAGAGAGGGATAGAACAGCCAGTCCTATAGAATGTAGCTATCCAATAGGATTTCCTCGCGGCAAGCCTGGAGGGACACTCGGTCAATATCCGCTCTCCGAGACATCCCATGCTACCCATGCATCAAATGTCTTCGCCTGGACGTTTTTACTTCGCAACTTGAACGGCAGAGAATGCCAAGATTGATAGACATGCATCTGACTAAGCAGAGCCTGATTGGTGGATCAATTTTCCCCCGTCGCGTCGCGTCAGCCGAATGTCTATTACCTTTCGTCGATTCATCGAGGGAGGGATTGTTGCGAAGGCTGCGGTGTTGTGAGTAAAAGACTTATTAGTTAACTACCCAAGCAAGTAGTTATGGCGCCGGCCACACCTCAGCAGCGCTCCTCCAGACGGCAGCACCGCGAGTCTGGGGCAGGACTCGAGACGCCTTCCAATGAACAGGAAATGCCCCTCCCCCCATACCAGCCTCAAACTCATAAATTGAATGAAGACGCCAAAAGATCGCTTGTGGACCTTGCGCAATCAGAGCACTTCCGACATCTAACTGTCCATATACGCCATCTAGGCGAGGCTTTGACCAACACGACAGGTGAAGTAAATGATCAGTTGACCGACGCGAAAGCAAGATATGAGAAGCAAAAACGGAAAAGGCAAGAGAGAGAGGGCAGCGCGAATGCCGATGGCGATGAGAATCAAACCGCGGTGCCGGATGATGCAGAGGATAAAGACATTGAGGACTTCGAAATGCGCGTGTCTATGACTACTAGAAAAATGGAAGAAGAAGTAAGGAACTTAGTGGACACGGAGATCAAACTTGGCCATATGAAGGAAATAATAGAGAAGATGGGCCAAATGCGAAATGAAGAGAGATCTGGAACGCAGCGAATGCGGCCTCCTAGAACGAGAAGGAGAAGATTAGAAGAAGGTGATGACGAACATGAGGATGACGGTGAGGATTACGATCCTAACCGGGAAGAAAACAGAACAGAAGACGAACTGGTGACTGCTAGTGAACAATACGAAAAGCAGTCGAAGGAGAAAGATATGCACTGGGAAAATCTCTCTTTTACGCGAAGGTAAAATTTTCAACCCCCCAAAAAATCACAACTTCGTCCCACTAATCGCAGAAAAAAAACCAGATATACTACACACAACACCTATGTTGGCTTCTACCGCATCCTCCATGAGTCCAAGCATCCTGGCGACGACGTTCCTCCGCTCCCCCACCCGTCAACCTGGTTTAGCGACGTGGAACCACCAGGAGCTTCAGAATCAACCGCTCGTACCCGGGCGAAAAGGAAGAGCGACCTCAACCGCCATCCCGACGACGATGTCGCCATTGAACGTGAACGCTTCTCCATCCGCTGTCCAATTACATTCCTCCCTTACAAATTCCCCGTCACAAGCACGAAATGCCCTCATAGTTTCGAGCGCGCAGCGATCGAAGCCATGATCAACGCCAGCAGCGAGACCATGTTCGTACGTGTTCCTGGCACGAACAATGGCAAACAGAAGGTTAGATGCGTGAAATGTCCTGTCTGCTCTTGTCAACTCGTTCTTCAAGATCTTCGTGATGATCCAGTCCTACTGAGAAGGGTCCGACGGGCCTTGAAGAGTGCTGCAATGGAGGAAGATGGTGCAGAAGAAGATGATGGAGATACGGAAGAAGATGAGCAAGACGTTGTGATGAGTGGTATGGGGACGAAAAGAACCCAACAGACAAGCGTGAAGGTCGAAAGGGCTGAGTCATTGGCTTGCGAGAGGCCTGAGGTCTCTAGAACCCGGTCCGAGACTATTCAAGATGACGAAGAGGAGGACGAAGAAGAAGAGGAAGAAGACGAGGAGGAGGAGGAGGAGGAGGAAAAGGAAGAGGGCTAGCTGAGACATGATCTGTATAGATTCAACAACATTCCATGTTCAATGATCAGGGTCTTATGGTCACGATTCTCATTCCTTACCATATTCATTTGTGTAGTATATAATTCTGAGATTGCCCGATGTCTACAGACAGCAACGATCCTCTGGAAACAAGCCACAGGGAAGGGGAAGAAAAAAGCGAAATCCAATTTTGCAGTCGTAAAAGTACTGTACAGGCGAGGCCAGCTATAACGAAGGTGATACACACCGAAATGAAAGGCCTAAGTGGTTGGCGACGGAAAAAGAAAGCGAATAAATAACTTATCCAAACACCAGTGCGACTATTCCATTGCGGTAAAATTCTCTGCTCCGCTCCCTGGTCAAAAAAACGCCTTGCTAAACATCTCAAGAATTCCCTATCTTCTTTTTTCGCGTTTTCTCCAGAACTGACTCTGAGGTGGGGCAAATGTCGCATACAAACGTCAGAAAACTGTCGTTTTTCGAAGTAGAATAAGGGCGAGCAAAGAAGACCGCTATTTCAGACACTTGCTATCCGAAACGCCTATGTGGACATCCCTGCCAAGACAATCAAGTAACCCTTCTTTGTCAACTCCGTGAAATCAATGAATATCGGGTAATCCGCCTTTTGTTCTTCCAGACTCGGTGCGGCGCTCAACATCCCTTCTTTATTCTCGCTCAGGAGATTTCCCGACGTAGCAGGAGGTGAAGCGGCAATTCCAGGCTTGCCACCAGCGCCAACAGCCAAATCAGCAAGATGTTGTAGGGAGCGTTGTTCGGTTGCGCCCATGGGCTGATGGCCGCTCTGAAGGTGCTGAGTTTCAACTCGTTCCTGTCGGAACTGGGTCATGCGGGTTTCGACGAAAATGCGAATGGTACTTTCCCAATCCTGAGTCGCAAATATTTTCTCGAATTCACCAGCAGTAGCAGCATGTTTCTCGCGAAGGGAAATTATGCCCAGTGCTTTATCGAGTAATTCTTGGACATCATTCACAAGCTCGGGTATATCGGTCAGCTCTAAAAGCGTAATGACAGCAAGTGCGAGAAAATGGAAATGAAACGGCGAAGATATCGGCGTAGAGTTTTCTGCTTGTTTCTTCATAATCTCAATAATCACTTGAGAGGGATAGACTAACTCCGCGGGGACATGAACGTAAAGATGGCGCTTGAGGAGCAAGTGAACACTCCAATATATCAGTGGAGAAAAACTTTCGAGAGCATTGACAATAACTGGGTCCGTGTCAGCAAGATCGAGATGCTCAATATCCCTGATCCGGGTAAGTTGACCGGTCATGACTCTCTTCAGCGCGCGAGCGAGACCATAGGTAGAGTTATTGAATGATTCCGAGAAAGTTTCGCAAATTTCGGTGAAAATAGTTGAGTATCCTATGACACACTTGTTAGAGAGGTTTCTTGGCTGAAAGTCTAGCCGCGAATAAACTTACGTGCAAGCTGCATCGTCGCCAGATTGATGATATTGTTGTCCTCGGGGGTAGCAATCTCGTGGTTCCCAAAAAAGTCTGGGCCAGCAGTACTTAACATATGCCAGCGGGTTAATATGCCGATCACTATCCAGTTACGTCGAGCTAGGTTACCATCCGAATCAAGATCCTTGTCATCCGGGTTGCTGATATCAAGCTGGCCAAGAGGCTTTGCAATGTAGTAGCCAAGAGATACTGCCCCTTCCACGAGTGTCGCCTTGGGGATACCACTCTGTCCACGGAGATTCTGCCGGCCATGCTGATCTGCCTCTAGGATCATGAGAATGATACTGTGAAGAAGCACAAAATTGGCGGCCAGTGATCGCGAGGAAGGGTCTCCTCGAAACCAGTCGTATAGCCTGTCTTGAGCCTTTTCGAACGTTGGAACCTCTTGGAACTGGTCGGCAGCCCGGAATGAACCTGCTCCAGTAACCGCATGCAACGAGTGAAGAAAAACTTCTTGAATCTGACGACTGGACTGGCGGAGGTGACTACGAAGCTGTTCTCTGGAGGCTGACAAAATAGGGAAGATTATGTGAATGTGGTTATAATAACTGTGCTACTATCAGCATTGTTCGGCGTTCCGGAGGTTGCGTGAGGGGTGGAAATGAACTTACGCGTCAAGAACCTTCTCATCTATGTCGACAGGGGTTGCTTCCTCCATGGGCTCAGAACCTGATGCTACGTGCCCATGGGCCCAGAACGGCTGTACAACTCTAGCAGCTCCATTTTGACTAGCATATACCTCGACGCTAGCCATAGCATCTGGAGGCGTCTCTTTACTTTGTGATTGCGCAGGCCAGCCACCCACTGACGATTGACGAGGTGCCGGAATAACGGGCAATCCCATCATGGTAGTGACACCCTCCGTCATAGAATATGTTCGTTTTCTGGTGAGAAGATTGTTATCCGCAGTTGGAGAAAACTCCTGATAACCGCGGGCAGCAGGAGACCCTTCCTCGTTTAAAGTCTGATACTGTACATCATGCTGACTGCCGATGGGTGGTTGTATCTGGCTCTCTAGGGAGTTAATGCGATCGGCCAGCTCTTTGATGTACCTGGCGTCCATTCAGTTAGTTAAGCAGCATATAACAAAAGGGGTCATTTTATATACCCTTTGCTTGGGCCTCTTTTCATTGGCACCCGGCTAAATTCGCACGTTGAGCTTGTCCGACGACAGTTTGAACACATGCCTACTCCAGCTTCGGATGTGGCATCACATCGAACCTATGGGGTATTGATCAACCAGGGAAGGAGCTTTAGAGAGGCCCAAAAACAGTTGCTACGCACCTTTTTCCGCCGACATTCATCACAGGCCCTTGAAACCTTAGTACGCTTTCGTCTGGCACTTTGATCGCCATAGCTGAGATCGTGATTCGGGTCGACTCCAGTCTGCTGATTTGGACTGAATTGAACTAGATGCTGCGGGTGTTGAGGCTGCTGATCTGCAGAATCGCTACGGTTGACGGCGGACGGGTTAGGGTTCGGCGATCCTAGCACCATGGGCTGAGGTTGGCCAATGCCATTGGCAGGGTTATCATTCATATTTGTCGCCGACACCTCCCGAGAGAGTTCTGCAGAGAGATGCAACTCTTCTGCGGTCAATTGGCGCTGGTTGGTGTAATAGGACGCGGCGTTTTGGTTGACTTGGGTTGTATTCGGGGACGGATACGACGCGGCTTGGGGCATGTCGCTGTGATCTCCAGAAGCCATTGTGGCCGACTCAACCTTCACGGAGCCGGTATGGGGGGTTTGTAGTGAAATCAAGCTCTGTTCCTGAGTTTCGTACTCTGTTGGCACGCGTTCAGACATGACGAGCAACGGCGAAGGGCAACAGTTGCCACGCGCGCACGAAGAATTGGAAACGGGAGACTGGCAAGGAGAGGAAAGACCAACTTTTCCAGGGGCAACAAACCCGAGTCACAGCATCGACGGGCGACACCGAACTGCTCTCGCGATGATTATTTAGATCGCGATGATCGCATTCCCTGGAAGACACGGAGAACGGGTATTGTTTTATGCGAGAGCGTTCGAGCTTCCAAGAAGAGAGGTTTGCGGAATATCTGAGGCGCCGAGTAGAAGTTGATTTGTTGTTTGTTGGGTTGAGAAAGCCCCGCCCGAAAAGGGAAAGCCCGTTCGGCTAGGTCACAAGACTGGGATTACGCGACCGACATCATGTGACCTAGCTAGAAGGCCGGGAAACGTTCCAACTCCCGAGCCAAAAAGGAGGTTCTCTGAGCCCATCAAGAGAAACAATTCCCCCCATCATGGCACCATCCGACAACAAGATTACACCAAACACGGCTTGGAAAGGGATGGGCACAAGTGAGATGGGGTGTAGCTATATGGCTATGGACTTGCTGCAGTGTGCGAAACTGGCTGTTCTTCGAATCATCCGTTCTGGTTTGTGTCGTGAGTTGTTGGTAGACACGATCATCTCGCAATCAGTCCAACGGGCCCTGGCCATTTTTCGCGGCATTATAGTGCTACAACTAACTGTCCCGATAGTAGACTGCTTTGACTCCTTGGCATCGAGCGGTGGAAATCAGACATATCCGATATCACCGTCTCCACGTCGGAAGGCCTTTGAAAACCTCATTTTCTGGTTGATTGTCTCAGATTCTTTCAGAGAGCCGTATCTCCTGTGCGGCGCATCTTCTTCAGGAGACTTGGCCTCAGGAAGGGGATTTTAACCACTCTCATACGGCAAGGATTGTCTGTTTCACATCTTCTCCACACTCCCTTACGGCAATGCAGGAGTGAGGCATTATCCTCACAGTTGGGCATTCAAAGCGCCTGAATCTGTTGTTTCCGATGGCGAAATATACACAAGGCAAATTTGTTTTGTTATAATCCACTTTCTGAGGCTAGAAAACACCCCATCTACTCCGTACACGGGGTAACAAAGCAGTACTCAGGCCCTACACAGATAAACTTGGTGTGCTGTCCGTGATGCAAATGAGCACTTCTCGGACGGAAGTCACTAAGGTGCTTAGGCCTACAAGTCAAATACTCATCTCTATTCTACCAATACTTGTTGATTTGTGGTGGGGCATATCAACAACAATGTAACAGTGCCTCCGTGATTTTGGGGACATTCGTGATAACTGGATCTCTGGTATCATTATCACTCCGCAACGCTGCCGCGTTAGGCAAGTTTTAATCTGGCCCTTCCAGAACGGAAACAAGGGTTAATGATCTGCATTGACAGACTTCCGTTGGTGCAAAAAGGTTTCAAGTGGGCCGACCTAAGTCAATATTCACTTTCCAAAATATGGATGGCTCGTTGGATCAATGTGCCCCTCTCCAACCCTGATGGCTGACTTGGTCCCTTTACCGGCGGTCAAGCCCAATCGTCATGCGTGGGTGGCAAGGAGAGGTTTAATGCGAGGTTAGACACAAGGAGTGTTTCCTACGAGTCCTGCAGTTTCAAGACGTCACCTCCAACCTCAATTCCTGTCGGGGAAATACCCTAGACCGAAAAGCGAAATTGATTGTCAGAGCCCTATAAGGCGCATGAAGGTTTCCTTCAAAAGACGAATCAAAAACCAACAAATAGCGGTAAAGGATTAAAATAGCAAAGGATTTTCAATATTTCCAGTCAAAACGGACGCCACATTCGATCCTTGATCATGGGGGAAGAGTTGAATTGTCCACTTTTGTGGCCTCATGATCAGGTTTGATGGGACGGATGGGACGTTAGGGCGAGACTCTAGATTGAAGATATAACCTTCATGTCTAAAAGTTGACCAATGACCGGGTTCAAGTGTTCCCAGTATGCTGTTATTTTGTATCAGACCTTGCAACAATGGCATTCATTCCATTTCCGGTGAAGCAGTCCTCATCTCCACGGAAACAGATAACTCCCGACTTGACGAAGGCTTACTCTGAGATTTAGTTATCCCATCCCGAATCCCCGGACCGTGCAGAAACTTCGTGGCTATTTCTTTGTTTGCGAACACAACCTAATCCGTCACAGAGTTATCACTATCTCGACTCACAAACCCAAATGCTGAGCTTAACTGCTTCCCGCCATTCACCCCTGCGAACCCAGTCCGGAGTTGATTATTTCTTCTTTTCAAACTGGAGAATGGTGAATATGGCATCGAACTGCTCAGAATGTGAATCTACACAAGCTTCCGCTTTAGGAAAGGCCCTAGAAGGCTTGGTAGAAGATCCGACGCCCCTGCTTAGATAAACATGGCTCCAGGTGAGAAAGCCACTAGTTAAGTGGGTCCCTATGACGTCGATGCCTAGGCCCGTTGTGGCTTTTGGACATTCAAAGGAAAACGGAGGAACTATGGGTGAAATTGTCGGAGAATTCTCCCCACGCAAAACTAACTCTGTGTTACTTACACAGCAGAGGAAGCGTGTTGGCGTGTTGAAAAACAATGTGGAAAAGTATGGACATGCTTATCTCGTTGGATGAACGGGCCTACACTATGCATTAGGATTTGGCTAGAAAATCTTAGGTACATACTTACCACTCCGGTACATGTTCACCGAAAGCCGAAATCGGATACCTAACAAACAGGGCAGGGTTTTCTGGTCACTTACCTGTGGTAGTGCATTATGTAGCCACTTCGGCATTTGTATCAACATCTTCGTATCAGTTTATACCCCGAAGTTGATGGCTGAGTCTTCATAACGCCGATCTATTCATTTTTGAATATAAATAGCTCAGGAATCTGGGTGAACACAGAAGCAGTCAGTTGTCAGTTGGTATGCCGTGTATCCCCGCATAGGAATGCAGGCTGATATAGGATGAGAACTTGCTGATCAACGCGGGGTTTCAGAATTTTCATGGACATTGCTGTCGATCCCCGTTAACGACAGCAATAAAACTTCGGTTAAAATTCTCCTCCTGCGTATGAAAGCACGGACGTTCTGTGAGTTGATGACAGTTGTACATATGTACCCACTCACTGTTCGGCCTCAATCTTACAGGAGGTCGGTTCCTGAGCATTAGAGACAATCATGTGTACTCTCTAGCAGATCATGACTACGGTGAAATCTCTTTTGGTATCGCACTCCCCAGCAGCACCGTCGTAATGTCTCTTTTCTACATAGAGCAAGTCCACTTACCACAGTATACATCCAAGCTGTGTGGGGAGTCCATCCAGTCTTAACCAGAAACGGCGTGTTTCAATTTAGATCGAGGGGCATTTCCAGCGAAATCAGATCAGCCACCAAAAGGTGATCTTCAAGCCAAAGCTTTTTGAAAAGTCAGACGGTGAGGAGGGGTGAACTGGTTGGCTTCGAAGCCAATAAAATGATATACTAAGGCCTCCGCAAGCACTCTGGGCTCTTTCCCCCCTCCAGTGGCGCAACAATGGAGATGTCTTGCAGTGAAATCGGTGGGCTCAGTGGAGTCTCCAAATGACTTGGTTAGAACCGACGGATTCAGCTAAGCGTGAATCTGCACGGTGGCCCTAGCGCGGCCAAAAGCAGTAATGTCGGGGAATGCTTCTAGAAGAATCGGCTGGCAAACAAGACAAAAAGAAAGAATCATCTTGTGCATTCCGCCGGGGTTGTATTTCAGATCCAAGCCGCTTGTGAAAAGAAGTAACTACTATGTATGCAGCAACACCAAGCAGGGTTGCTGAAAATTGCTCTTGAATTAAGGGACTTGTTTCTAAGGGTGCGGGTTTGGCGGATGGACGGGAGGGGAGGGCCTCGAAAGAACGCCCAACACTCTGCCTTGCCCATTAGCGCAGAAGGGCGATTGAATTACCCAGTAAAAAACTTGTCTAGATGACGGCCTTCCAGAAAAACAAAACAAGAAAGAAAAAAAGTAAAATTGAATATACATAGGTTCCTCGTGATTGTTCGCAGCGAACCAAAAAGGGTCTACAGTCCATGTGCTATCCAGCAGATATACGAATGGGGAGAGACAGAGAAAGAGAGGGAGGGCAAGAGGGAGACGGGTCGAAAATGCATCCAACATAAGCGACCCGGTGGATTGGACGGCAAGATTGAAGAATCTGTTCGACAATAAAAACATTATTTTAAAAAAGACCTGCATCACAACTTCACAAGTCTCCGCCAAAGCGGTTCTTTGTCAAGAGTATACGGTACGATCCTCATTCGTCAAGCCAGAACCAGGATAAGATTGCGTACCTGGCTCGTGGGAAAGGTTTCAAAACAAGCCTAGATGTTTGGAACACGACATATTTCGCAGAAAAGGCTGCTTGACTGTTGGGTTGTTCTGTTCGTCAAAGAGAAGTGGAAAGCTGAACCATGTCACAGGGGGGAAGGGGGGAGGGGCGGCAAGGGTTCGTCCATCGACTTGGCCCGCGTTAAGCTGGATGCGGCTAGCCCAGCCAGTCGAACCTTAACTAATTATTAGCTAAGAAACTTTGGGAACTGGATTTAGTATGGCCCAGCTGCGAGTCAGCAACAACAACCTTTTCTTATTTTGACCTCCCGTCATCCAGATCCTCTCTTCTCTCCCTCCTTCTTCCCTCCCTCTCGCTTCGAATGTCGCCGGCACCGCACTTGTCACCGTTGCAATCTCCACTCCAGAACCTTTATATGACATCCTGCGCCCGTCCTTTCTGTCGTTCTTTTTTTTTGTCTTCTGCCAGGCCCTCTCTACTTTCGCACCTCGATCACTCGTCCTGTTTGTTTGAGCCTAGACCACCGGAAATCCCGATGATTCCCCCTTTATAGCCCCTCCTCGATCCCGCTTCGTCCCTGAAGCCTTCTCTTTTTCTTTCCCTCTTCCATTAGATCCCACCACCACCCCTCACGGCAACCTTTTGTCTGCATAAGGGAGCGTGACCAACCATGGTTCTTTGACGTCGAAAGCTGTGAATTGCGTTTTCGTTGTCGTCCCTCGAGTGGCTGCCGCCATCAGCCTCGCTTCGGCTCACGTGCAGCCACACCCTTGTTCCCAGCTACCGCCACGATCCTCTAACCCCAACTCAGTTCTGGCGTCGAGACTCTTTTTTTTTCGGAGATGTTGATAAATGGTGAGAAGTATGCTTGCGATGCGTGTATCCGCGGGCATCGCGTAAGTAGCTGCCAGCACCACGGTAAGTTGTCACTGCCTACCTAGTTGCTCTCCTTTCTCCCCCCCTTCCCTGCATGGCATAGAAGCTAACCTCACTTGACAGACCGGCCATTGAGTCATATCAATAGAAAAGGTCGTCCCGTATCCCAATGTCAACATTGTCGGGGTTTACGCAAAACTCGAACCAGTCACGTCAGTTGCCAATGCACTGAGAAGCCACATAGTAAAGCAGACTGCAAGAATGGAGCAGAAAATGGTCCGCAAACTGCATTGCCGCCTTTAAACTCTGTTTTTCTGACTGGTGCATACAGGAAACCGCAAACAATGCTGTTGCAGTCATGGCAACCGTTGTATCTGCGCAGCGAAGAGAGATTCAAATCTAGCCACTGTTCCAGAAGTTGGCCCTGCTCCGAACCAAAAGTCCACATTCCAAGCCAATCAGCCGCATAAGCTCGACACCTCGGCCGCGTCGCACCCTCCCAAGATAAAGCACAATACGACAAGCAAGCGTGCCCATCCGTACGCCATGCCACGGTCGCACACAATCCATTCTCCAGCAGAACTTGCGCGTCATTCTGCCGAAAATCTTCCTCTGACCGAGGACTTGACGATAGCGCGGAGCGTTCCAGCTCACCAAGAATCCATTACAAGCGCACCTCGCCATCTCCGGCGTTCCAGGTCTGAACACGGCTCACCTGTCCTCGGTCTCACCGGGCTTGATACACAAATCCCCCCACCCGAGATCCCATACTCCACGTTGGATCAGTCAAGCTTACCATCCCCCGCTTTTGATTATCCGCATCAATGGACTGGGCTATACTATCCGGATGCCGATCTCACACACGAAGCTGCGAGCCTCGGTCCCCCTTCAGTTGATTGGTCCACGTTTGACCTTCCGTACGGATCCGATGCTCTAACGGCTACCTACAGCCAGCCCCCATCGTACGCAAGCTTCGACTATACCAACTTCAGCCATCCTGAATTATCGAGGTCATCATCTCGCGATACCTCTGAGCCTGACGAGTTTGCACCAATGGGCATTTCAATGCGGTCGGCCAAACCAGATTACCCGGAGATACGTGCGGCTAGTGACAGCTCGGAAGCAGAGAACTATCTTAGCGCCTCCCCCTCGCAGATGGATATGCCGCAACCTCGCATACCTGGTCACGTGGATTCTCTTGAAATGGATATATATTGGCGAGTCAGCGAAAGCTTAAGCCTGCCATCTCCACTTGCAACTATGCCGTTAGGTCCGCAATTGCAACATTATTCCTTGTCGCAAGCGTTTCCTTCGCAGCAGGCGTCCACACCAATCGACAGCCCTCTGTCGATTGATACCACTAATGTCTTCACAAGTGCTGAATCCACTGACCCCATTTGGATTCCCAGCGTATCGCCTTTCCCACCTGTGCTTTCCCCTATTCCAATGCAAACAAGTCGGATTATGGACCCAACGCAGTGGCGATATTAGATTTTTCAAAGCCACCGACGTGATAATACTCCTCCTTTGAAACTTTGTTCATGAACCGTATTTGAGCCTTCGATGTCGCCCAACGATTATGAATATAGACGATTTTGTTTTTCGTGACTAATATATTTTGCTCTTCCGCTTTCACTTTGCTACACATGATACTATCCTTCTCTGGCGGACAGAAGTTTTGCCATGCGCCACGGAGTACCAGTACATATGCATCAGATGTCAAGATATCCACAAGATCATCTTTATGTCGCGTTTGTTTATAGAATTGATGGGTGGAATCGGTCCTTTTCTGCCAGTGCGACTTTCTAAATATGTTTATAGATCTGATATTTTGAACTTTTCGATATTTTATACCTTCTCAGGCATACGAATATAAACTGCAATTTAATCTCTAATTTCTCTTCGCAAGACTACTGTGTCGGAATCGGTATTCAGCATTCTCCGAGCCTACACGGCAAGGTCCACTCATTGCAATCGTCGGGCCATGACTTCCAAGTTTAATTTCGACATAGGCTATTATTAACTGATAGAAACAGCGTCGTTGTACTACATAAGCAGACCATACACTTCGTAGATAAAACACAGGAGACGTATCAACCTAACTATGCAAGGGTTCAGAAACAACGGATTCTTACAATAAAATGGCCCAGGAGATGAAAAGAACCTTGAAATCAAATGAAACAGAAGTATCAATCATTTCATATTAAACATGCACATTTCCAAAACTCAAGCAGTCTTCTTCCAGACAGTCCAAGCACCTATCAAACTACTAACCGTCCCAGCAATACCAACAACACCATCGTCAAGGTTAACATATCCAAGTGTTGACGTAGGAATAGTCAAGTCGCAAACGTCTGAAATCAGTTGAGTTGTCACGGCGGCACGTTCACTGAAATCAAAAATGATTAGAAAACCCAGCCAACATCGTTCAAGGGTATTTACGTGTATAAAATGCCCCGAAAAGAAAAAGAAAAGAAAGAAGATAAATGACAACTAACCGTTCAATTTTCTTTCCTTCCAAAGCACCCTCTCCATCGTGCTTGTTCACATTCCTCTCCAACTCTCTCAATCTCCACATCGAATACACACCCGCGATCGCAGAGCACAGCAACCCCGCAAGCCACGCCTTCAAGGCCTGCGTCTGCAGCTTCTTGACGGAACTCAATTTTCTAACACCGGCCGCATCGAGATAAGTGACCATGTCGTACGACAGGTACGCCGCATAGCCCAGCTGTCGGCCAACGGCGAGATATTTCAGCACCGAGTCCGCCGCGGGGGAGACGGCGATGGATCCGCTGCTGCCTGCGGGGCCTGGTTTCGAGTCGAGCGCGACGGCAGCGGCTTTGAAGTGTTCGACATTCTTGCCGACGCGCAGCAGTTTGCGGGTGAGTGCGAATTGTTTCTTTATGGCTTCGAAGGGGGCGATGGTGGCGTGCGTGTAGTTGGTGCGGTAGAGATACCAAGCGAGGAAGCGAGAGACATATTGGAGCGTTCGAAGGATCTTGTCGCGGCCAACTATATGGTGCAAAGGGAAGAAAAAGTTATATTAGTATGGGCGAGTTGCTATGCGTGGTCTTCTTCTCCTTTCTTTTTTCCTTTCTCTCCTTTAGAAGGAAAAACGCTCAGGGGGGTCGTACCGGTTGTAGCAACGAATCTCAAGTAGTGAGCGACCGTGGGGTGGTAAGCCAGCGCAACAGCGACCATTTTGATGGTAGATCTGGCCTACTCTTCTAGATACCGATGATGCTCAATGTAGACTTGGGTAAGGCAGACAAGAAGCTGCAACTCCTGGCGGAATGATTTTGAAAAGGGATCAATGTAGCACAGATAATCGTCGGGCTTCGTCAAGACGGCTAGTGACAATTCCCAGGCTCAGGAAGAAAAAAAAAAAATCAAAACAAATCACGAGGGTATAATGAAGGTGGGAAAGATAGAAAAAAAAAGAAGTCCTCTCCTTTGGTTGATTCCCTTTGAAACTTCGCCGACCCGCAAGTGGTTTTGTCCTTTGATCGCCCTTCTTTTGGCTTCAGGAAAAATCGCGGGCCAGACACGTGATAATTAACCTCGGCACTCCGGTTCGGTATTTCTCGTCAAAAGCCATGGAATCTCAAGGAATTGATTGAGTTGAAAGTCGAACTTGGAAGATATTCCTGCTCTGGACTCAATACAGACAGTGCTTTATATTCATTTGGTCGCAGTATGCAGTGGTATTATCATTACGCTATTCTTTCCAACTAGCAATGGATCTTTATAACCACCTCTTTGACCCCGGGCACAAATGGTTGTTGATTTCCCTCGCTTGACAACTCAAATCTAAACTGAATTTTGGTCGTCGGCCCTTTGTTCAGGATTTTTATTGCCGAGAGTGCTTGTGTCGTATCCATTGTCTTCGAGATACCTTCGAAACCGAGCATCTTCATACGTGATTGTATCCTGTGTGGAAAGCTTGCCATCAGCTTATGCCCAGAAAAGCATGGCCCAATGCATAACGACTATCAAAAGAAAAAAAAATGGGGGTATACTTTACCTGTCCGATATGGGGAAGCAGAAATACTGCCAACGCGGCGCTAAGCAAGCAAAGCGCACTAGAGACGAAGAAGGGGTCCTGGCCAGCGCGAATCTCGTTCGGCGCATTCTTCCGGATAATAGGGAAGACGTAGGTTCCTACGAATGCCCCGACTTTACCCAAGGCCGCTGCAATTCCGTAATACTGGCCCCGGATTGCTGTTGCGCTGGTCTTGGAAGCGACGAGCCCGATGTTATCCCCAGGACCAAGTTCTCCGAACGAAAGGAAGAGCCTGCAAACAAAGGTGCCCACATGTCAGTAGGTACCGCGGCGTGTCGCGTGAACAGCATCAAAGATATATAGAGAGACCCTCACCCATAAACGACTACGAACGCAGCTACATTCTCAGACGTGGCAAGCCATTTATAGCACCCAGCCATGATGAATCCAATGACACCCTGTGCACCAACTCCCAACGCAAGGCAGTACCGCGGTCCAATCCAGTCACTCACCCATGCCCCTAGGGCGGAACCTGGAATGTAGAAAAAATTGACGACCGTGTTCCACCCAAACGTTTTCCACAATGGGGCCGTGTCAGAAAGGACAATGTTAAGCCAAACAGAGGAATATATTCCAAAGGAATAGGCGGAAAAATCGTAAATGAACCAGATCAGAGAGACAACGAACTGGGTAAAAGGTGAGCCGTGAGAATATTGTCCCTAAAATGATATGACGGGGATAATGGCTTACCAGCCGCCACCAGTAAAACCTAGGCCGAAGTCAGCGAAAACACATCCACGTACATTCATAGGTGAAAGAGTGACTACGGTCCATATAAATCCAACGCCCCAAAATAAAAAGAGCAACATACTTGATAATCAACCTGACAGGATATCTATGCATCCTCTCCCGGTTGAATTCCTCAGGCTCTTTCAGCTTTAGTCGCAAGTAAAACAAGCTCAACGGCGGTATCACACCCAGGCCCAACATCACGCGCCATGCTGCCCGCAAATGACTCTCTGTGAAGATCAGAACTAGAATCATAGGCACTAAAGCTGACACAACAAATCCAAAGTCAATCTGGAAATTGGTAAACATGATAAACCAGCGATTCCGGTGACCCTTTTTGAGCTCTCCTGTGCTCTCGGCAGCCGCGACACTGCCGGCCGGATACTCTCCGCCAATTCCCACACCAAGGAAGAAGCGATATGCTGTGAGGGCTGCGAACATCCCTGAGTGGCTTCCTCCAGCGCCATATGCTCCAGCCGAAAGGGCTGCGAAAATAACAAGAAGAACAGTGGAGGCCATTAACGACCATTTCCGGGAATAGTGGTCACTGAGATAGCCGAAAATGAGTTGGCCGACAACGGTCCCTGCAAATGCAATTGAAGGGACATTTTTCACCGCTGCCGAGTTTGCATAATCAACAGGATAGAGCTTCCGAAGAACGGTGTTCACTGATCCAATAATCTATAACCGCATTACAAAGAGGTTGCTGTCATTTCAACAAAAAAAAAAAAAAAAAAAAAAAAAAAATCGGAAAATAAAAGGATTATTACAAGATTAAAGCGTCTGACACTAATTTTTCAAAAAACTAGGGTTACTTACATTGTTCAGGTACCCATCGCTGAAGAGTCCGGCACCGCAAGCAATGGTGGGCCAACTTCGTTCCCATCGAGACTTGCCTGTGTTTTCCAGTTCCTCGGACAGAATCTGCTCTTCAGTCTTTGTAGGTAAGGTTTCTTCAGATTTTGGAGGCTGGGGATCCAATATGTCATTGTTGGTGGTAGCCATGGTCAATCACAAAACCGCCAGGTAACATGCCAGGCCCTCGCGGATTTTCACTTCAGAAAGACAAAAGAAAAGCGAAGAGGATGGGGAAAAAAGGTGGAATAAATTACTACTAATATTCACAGCGGAGTTTCGGCCTCAACAGAGTTGACGGTCGCAAATACTAGAAAAAGAAGAGAACTGGAAAGCGCGGAGAAATAAAGACTTTTAAGACCCAGCATCTGGGTCAGGAAGACGAGGTAACGGGCTCTGCCTCTCCCAATGAACTGCTGCATAGCATAAGATGGTGGCGTCGGTCAGTCCGTATCTTATGATCAAGTTTAAAATGAATTGGAACGAACGAGCATGCACTATTCCAGCTCCAGTGTTGTATACGGACACATCATTGGGCGGTTGGGATGAGATGGACCACATCACAAGGCGAGAAAGGAACATGGGTAATGGGATTTGGCAGATCTGGGGGGGACGCTCCTCGGCACGGAGTTTGGGGCTGGACAATCCAATCCAACTTCATATCATGATGGAATATTCTCCCCAGTTGGACAGTCGACAGAATCTGGAGGAGGGACCCATGGTCGCATCCACCGTGTAGTTAAGCTGGACCCTCGCAATAGGGTGTTTCGTTCCCCCGGAGTCCTCGGTTTTCCACCGTCATAGTGGCATGGAGGAGCGGAACGGATGTAACTAATCAAAGTTCGGCTTTTGTCAAAGGCAGTCCGCCCTCAAGTTATGACTGAGGTAGAAACGATGTCGAATCCTGATCTCGCAGGCACCGTTCGTCCGGACGCAGGAAAACGCAGTGGTCGCGTGAGATCTTTTGCCTATCGCCAAGCCTTGACGGGGGGGGAAGAAGTCGAAGCTCAATCACCAACATCATGGTTCGTTCGCGCAGGATGGGAATTTTAGTGATGTAGTGGAACCAAGGTCGTCGTGTTGTATTTAAGCAGGGGCCCGGGGGGCAGCTAAGCATTGCGGTCGCCCGGGCTTGGTATAGGCTAAAGCAAGCCTGAAAGCCCTAAGTTTTTACGAGCTAGCCCCAACCTTAACCAGTTAGTTAGCCCACAACAATTTCGTTAAGAAAAGCGAAATGGAAAGGGCATCAACTGAGGGGAAAGAAGGAAAACTTGAAGTCGACGAAGTACATTTAATTTACAACTGCCTCAATTTCAAAAGTGAGATCAAAAGCAACTGATGGCCAGTTTCTCTAGCAATCGGGCTTTGATGAATATTTATAGTATTTGACCTCGATCAACTCTCAAAAGCTGGCTATCAAGACTGCCGGGATTTGAGATCACGATATTTCTGAATGGCACAATCATGGCCTGACCTCAGTATTCCCTTCCTATGTATAGCTCCATGGTTAACTCTACCGGTCGTTTGGGTATTACTTTGAATTTCCTTTCGCTGAGACCTATAAATTATAGGTTTCTGGGGCAAATTCTCACGTCGGTTCCATGGATGTAGTAATGAATTGAGAGGTCTTCATTCGGTTGTTATTTTGCAGCCACTGGACACTAGGAATCACTGATATTTGACAGGGCTACCTCATCTCAATGGAAACGCGTTGTTGACTATTAACTCATCGAGCGTTCCTTCAGGCTGGCCAACTCGTCGGCAAGCTTATCAGGCCAATAGAGCATCGAGGTAGGCCTAGAAGAAATGCTGCTGAATCGGGCGATGCTGCCCCAGAGCATGGACCAAGCTGGCCAGCTGGAGTCGATAATGCTCACTATTGAGGGATTGACGGCCAGCTTACCCGCCATTTTCAATTGGAAGCATGCCACCTGGGGGTGCAGGCAGGTAGCCGGTAGGCAATATTCCACAAGGCTGCTGTGCCTAGACAGGTAGATGTGGTCTTGAGACTTTGCAAGAGTCCGGCGGCTTTTTTTTTTCTAGGCTTTATATCTCTAGAATATGTGACCAAGTGAAACAGATTCTGTTATCGGCAATGATTCAACCCAACTTGGTCCAATACATACAGGACAATGATCTCCATCAGAGAGTTTTTCTGCCCAAAGATTTGTTCTTCATAAGTGCTGGGCATGGAATGGAAAAATATAAATAAAAGTATTTAGGATATAGTATTTCTTTTTTGATATCAACAGTTCTGCTTGAACCTCGATGTTTAAGAGAGAAAGAAAAACAAATGCTGGTTGGTTGGGAGCTTCAAGTGTCGATTTTACGCTAGTCCTGATTTGGACCAGCTAGCAAGAACCGCCTTCATCCCATCAGCTCCAAGCTCCATTCTCACAGAGGCAACATCATAAACCTCAGCGTCGCAATACAGCTCTCTTTTCCAGATAAACCCCCCTTCTTCTACTTTTCCCATAATTCTTTTTGTTCACTCTCGCTCGTTTCTGGCAGCCATGGGCTCTGATCCCCAGTATGCCAGGTACCCCGACCTAACCCTCGCCCAAGATGTCTTCAACCTTGCCAACCCAGCATGCTCGGCGGACTTGCGAGAAGGCTCCTTAAAAAGGCTCCAATCTACCATTGAAGAGAACCATATGGCTTCACTCTACCGTCACCTCGCCCACCCTGTCGAAGGCATTTTGAATTCGTCAGGTGAAGGTGTTCCGCAACATACCAATGCCAGCCCCAGTAAGGTCGTTGTTGCAAGCGACATGCTCACTCATATACGGACTCCCGCGACCGTCGATTTTCCTTGGGATGAGAGATTATATGAGAGATTAGTAGCTGAGAACAACAAGGAACTCGATGCTTTACAAAAGGAAGAGGACGACGCCGCGGAGGCAGCCGGGGAAACAGAAGTCCAGGCCGCTCGGGGGAAACGCGCCGAATTCTGGGCTCGTGTTGGTGATAGAGTAAGAAGCATTAACAAAACTCCCGCACCGCTTTTGGCGAATTCTGTTTAGTTAATACGAAATCTTCAATATTTTAGGATAAAGCCATCGCTGCTTATGAAACCGTTTTCGAAAATACTGGGGTGCTTGGTACGAAAATTGACATTGTTCTGGCTATGATACGGATTGGGTTGTTCTATGGAGATAAAATATTCGTGAAAAAGCATATCGAGCGGGCCAATTCCCTCGTGGAGGGCGGTGGTGATTGGGACCGCCGAAACCGTTTGAAGGCTTACAAGGGCCTTCATCTACTTACGATCCGCAACTACAAACAAGCCGCGCCACTCCTCCTAGACAGTTTATCCACCTTCACCAGCTACGAATTATGCAGTTATTCGTCCTTAGTCATATACGCGGTTCTTGCGGGCTCCTTGTCTTTGAACCGGGTTGATTTCAAGGCTAAGGTGGTCGATGCGCCAGAAATCAAAGCAATTCTGGGAGAAGGCGAAGACCGGCTATCGGCGTTGACGGGGGCTATATCATCTGGCCCTGGTGCGGGAGACGAGGACGAGATGAAAGACGTGACAAGTGTCACTCCAGGCCAAGCGTCGACAATCGTCAACCTCGCAACCCTAGGTACCGGAAGTGGCGTCCAAGCCGAGACCGAAACGCCTGTTGATTTTGCTCCCCTGGCGAATCTTGTTGGCAGTCTTTACAACGGAATATACCGCACCTTCTTCACCGCCCTTGCTGCGGTTGAAGATAACTTCCTCACTCAAGACCGATACCTTTATGAGCACAAATCTTGGTCTGTCAGAGAAATGCGTTTGCGAGGATACCAGCAACTTCTGCAAAGTTACCGAGTGGTCGGCCTCAACAGCATGGCGAACGAGTTTGGTGTGACTGTAGATTTCCTCGACAAGTATGCATCGTCATCTCCCGAACTAGAAATAATTGTGCTTGACATTGACAGATTATTAAATAGGGATCTTGCCAAATTTATTGCTGGCGAGAGAATAGCCTGCACAATCGACCGAGTCAACGGCGTCATCGAGACAAATCGCCCAGACGATAAAAACAAGCAATACGCCGATGTGGTGAAACAGGGAGACGCGCTTATTACCAAGCTTCAAAAGTACGGCCAGGCAGTGAGAATGAGGGGCAGTGAACGAGGATAATGATACATGTATCTGTTTCACCAGCCCATGGGTTCATTCTGTTCACCTAAGCCATTTCACAGTTCACTGAAGATAGCGAGCGGGTTGTATACTGTATTACTATTTGCAGTAAAGTGCGAGCAATAGACGATGCTCATGAATATCCTATTCACATTAATTCAGAGCCAAGGGACTCGGTAGTAGTAACATAAGTTGTTGGAAGTCGGGTTCAAATTTCAATGCACGACAAAATGCGACAACGCGCGTTTTGAGGCATTTTGGTGGACTTTTGCCGTACCGAAGAGCACCAGTAGAGGCATGAGTTTGGAGTCTCAAACTCTCTATCATCAAACGACCATATATATTGAGAATAGCAATTCAGACATTGGTCAAGATTCAAGAATCACAGCATCGCGAGTTTTATCGCACTGATTCTCATATTTCGATGTGGAGAGAGAGAAAAAGCCACTCAAAGTCAAAACGCCATCTGGAACCTGGAGAAAAACTCAACGTCTCGGAACCTGAGAAAACGTGTCAATCAGGAACTGCTCTCTGTCCTGTCATGCAGAGTAGAGATTAGATACCAGGCATCACTAGAAAAGAAAGATTATGCCTACTTATGAACCATTGGACTAACTTTGCCGTTGACTCCGTCCCCTGGTTCTGAACCCAAAACCTGAACCATGTTGCCGGCCATATTCCAGGGCACTCGCTCTTTTTCTCTTCCTTTTCCTTCACGCGAGCTTGTACCCGGAGCGCGATTAGCACTGTTGTCGCGATTCGCAGCTGGTCCGGCAAGATCTTGTCTAGGTATGTCTTCTTGATATTTCTTCTCTCTCTCTTTTCTTTTTTATTTTGTAGAGAGCAAACTACGAAGAGCGCATCCCCGCCGCCCAACCTTCAAAACCAAGGCCAATGATGAGTCCGATAAAAATGGCTTGGTGTTCACTAGCCGGGCCAACCCGCTCCTCTTGCCCCCCAGTATCTTTTTAATTCCCCTCCCCTCTCCGGCGATCTGCCCCTCTATTTGAGCGGTGAACTGACACTGTACTCAAATCAACATTGTTAGATATCGTTCGCTCGCCCTCCCTTTCTTCTCGCTTGTCGTCACGTTTCTATTCCCAGAGCAAGATGGGTTCATTGCCAGTCGGTCGTCTTCACAGGGGGAATATAAACCCAAACATCATTGCCGCCAAATACGCGGTTCGTGGCGAATTAGCTGTCAAAGCAGAAGAATACAGGGTCAAGCTGGAACAGGGGACCGAGACACTGCCGTTCGACAAGGTCATCTTCGCCAATATCGGGAACCCCCAACAGCTGGATCAGAAACCTATTACCTTCTTTCGGCAGGTGTTGAGTCTTCTGGAGCATCCACCACTGTTGGAGAATGAAGAAGCTCTGAAGTCGGTGTTTGGATATAAGCAGGATGCTATTGAGCGTGCGCGACACCTTTTGAAAGACGTCCAGAGCGTTGGGGCGTACAGCCAGAGTCATGGAGCCCCGTTGGTACGAAAAAGCGTTGCCAGGTTCATGGAGCAGCGTGATGGCTTTCCCGCTGATCCGTCTCACATCTATCTCTCTGCTGGGGCGTCGTCGGGAGTGAACACTTTACTCAATATCCTTTGTGCCGGTCGTGACACCGGCGTCCTGGTCCCTATCCCACAGTATCCACTCTACACCGCTACGTTGGCTGTCCTCAACGCGCAATGCGTTCCGTATTATCTTGATGAAAAAAGCAACTGGGGTACGGATGTTGAAGGAATCAAGGCATCCGTCGCCAAAGCCAAACAAGAAGGCGCCGATGTTCGTGCGATTGTCATTATCAATCCTGGAAACCCCACGGGAGCTTGCCTTAGCGCTGAAGCTATCAAGAAGGTGATTGATGTTGCAGTCGAAGAGCGTCTCGTCATCATCGCCGATGAAGTCTACCAGACAAACGTTTTCAAGGGGGAATTCACGTCCTTCAAGAAGAGACTCCGACAGCTACAGCAGGAGTCACCTGGAAAATACGATCATGTGGAACTCGCGTCATTACACAGCGTGTCGAAAGGCATGGTGGGCGAGTGCGGCCACCGAGGAGGTTACTTCGAGCTTGTCGGGTTCCATCCGGAGGTTGAGGAGCAAATCTACAAATTCATCAGTGTCATGCTCTGCCCGCCAGTCATCGGTCAATGCCTCGTGGAGCTCATGGTCAACCCTCCCAAACAGGGAGAGCCCAGCTATGAAGAGTACCAGAAAGAGTACAGTGCCATTGCGACTGGCCTATACCAGCGTGCTTTCGCTCTATACGATGCATTCAAGGAAATGGAAGGTGTTGAATGTCAAGAACCACAGGTACGACTCTGCAATCGTTTGCTCCATAGTATCAATCTGCTCATTTTACTTACCCAACACCTCTCTCTTCAGGGCGCCATGTACCTCTTCCCAACCATCACGCTGTCACGAAAGGCCATTGAGGCTGCTGAGGCAGCAGGCCGCCAAGCCGATGAATTCTATGCTCTTCGTCTCCTTGACGCTACAGGTGTTTGCATTGTCCCCGGTTCTGGGTTCGGTCAGAAACCCGGCACATTCCATTTCCGCACGACCTTCCTTGCTCCCGGGACCGAATGGGTGAAGAGAATCGTGGCCTTCCACAAGAAGTTCATGGATGAATTCAGATGATATCCAGGTTAACAGCAGATTCATCTCCTCTTTTTTTTTGCTTCTTTGGAGATAGCCGTATATACCCCATCGGTGCCATCTTTTGCATATATCCTGGCGGTAAAATACTCTAGACGAATCTATTCCGTCTACTCCTATTTGCTTGCGTTTCTCTGCTCAATGTTTAGCGTACCCATACAGGTAGACTTTTCTTCTTGGATGAATTGATTGCCCATGTTAAGAGATTCGTTTTGGATATTTCCCAGAGATGAACCGCCAAGCACTACAAGCACCACGAGGTCCTTGCTGTCGAAGTCTGATAGTGTTGCTCCAAGGCAGACATTCAACATAGACAATACAATACATTGGACAAACAATGACAAATGCAGTACTTTTTTTCCCCTCTCTGAGTTTGCGGTTTTCAGGCTCACCTCTCGAGAATAACATCGGGACAAGTTGTGTAGTTGACCTCTAGGAGATTTTCTTGCGCACGCATTAAGATCGCACGGACCATTTGCAAGGTTACACGGCGCCAAACTTTCCGTCCCATCTCAGCTCCGCAGGGATTGGCCCCCCCAATCACATGGAGCGGAAATTTTCGGGCTTCTTTCCTATAATTTCCTCGGGAGAAGGAGAAAAGAGCGAGAACAGTAAAAGCTGTGCGCAAGCGAGACAAGCAAACGAGAATTTTTTTTTTCTCCCCCATCCCTAGAATAGCCGAAGGGAGAAGAAAAAAGACACTGAACTGTAGGTCCATGGTTACGAGGAACTTGCGCAGGAGCAGATTTAATCGCTTAACAAACTAACCAGGTTGATCATACAAGGGGTCTCGTCCTTCTCCCGTGTTTTATATTCGTTTTCTTTTGCTCTGCGTTTTGTCCCCCTTTTTAGTTAACTAGAACCTACGGAGTGGCTGGAATCCTCACGAAACCCGGTTGGCATAGGGCTAGAGCCTTGAGGAGTTCATGTGCAGGGGGTTGCAGAGTTTTCCGTTTCTGTTTTCCTCGGCCTGAGTCTGGACGGGCCTGTGTGGAAGATGGAGGCAACAGTTGTTTGGCGCTTTTTCAATTCATTCTTGAATAATGAAATGGCGTAACTACATAACTACATCAAAGTCGGGAGCATTCGATACCTCAGCGACCTCGGATGCTTTCAATGAGCGTACATAGTTGACATTGTCTTAGTTGGCTGGTAGCACAGCAAAAACCGTCCGTAACTAACAACATGGTTGAACAACAAACAGTGCCAAAACGCCTTTTTTTTTCCGGGCCCGAATAGGAAATCTCACACATGCTATATAGCCGTGAGCTATTATTCATCACTGTAACCATTTTGTGTGATGGGACATGATTGACCGGCGTGTCTGCCAGGCAGAATGGAATGCTTGATGGAAAGGGTGCAAACATTATGTACGGATTCCGTATAAATCTACTCCGTATACAATTTGGAATGTATGGCTCTAGAGATCAGATTGGCCCCTCCAACGGCAAAGCAACGCCATTCTCTTGAGAGAAAAGGTGTTTGCAGCTTTTGGTAAATTGGCGCCGTCTCAGGGAAAGTTGCACAAGACGGGAGCTAACGACTACTAGCCGCGAATCCCCCCAAGGTACACGAATCTGACGTCCAGCAACTCTGTCAGGTACAGACGCAGTATGTATGGAGTTCCGTACATACACTCACCAGCAGGATAGTCACACGTTGGCGCGCCACGACGTGTAAACCCGAGGAGAAGTTTTGGGGGTTG
>LJPK01000034.1:0-10918 GCA_001430945.1 Amauroascus niger
TTTTATGACTTGTAATTAAATAATGTTTGCAATGTAATTATTTTGAACAGCTTGCTGAAATTTAGCAGTTTTTTTAATAGCTCTGACTTTAGCTTTTTTGTTGCTTTTTTTTATATTTCTAGTTTTTGTTTAAGTTTTTGTTGTCAGTTTTTTTCAATCAATTGTAGAGCTTTCTGTGCAAAATACTTTCTGTTGTGACTTGAATCTGTCATGACAGTATTTTTGTTGTTTAATATTGTATTTGAGACTTTTTTTAATCATGTAACTTTAATTGTTGTTTCTGATACTTTTTGATTGAGAAAACAACTGCATCTTCATCATTGTATTTTTTCTTCTCATCAACTTATATTGAGATCATGCTGCTTCATTCAAAAGTAGCTCAAAATCATATCATAATTTTTCAGATCTGTTAATTTAAAGTGCATTTTCCCTTTATATAGTGTGATTCATACTAGAACAATCTCTATATCATACTTAACTTCACATAATGTTGTATCAAATGTCATTATATAGTATTAGTTTTTCTTTTTTTTTTGTCAACATTTCGTACTTTCTTGCATATATTAAATTCATAAAATTTTCTTCAGCTTCAGAATCTATCAAAACAGTTATGCATTTCACTTCAATGTTCACTAAAACTGTCAGTTATTTTTATTAATGTCTGATGATGACATCTGACTGTTTAAGTTGTCACTTCAAAACTCTTAATTTTAAATGACATTCTCTTTTTTCAAAATGTTGTTAATTTTGTTTTCTTTAAATTTTTAAGTTTTCTTCATTTCATCAGTTCTTTTAGCTGAGACTGCATTTTCAAATTCTTAAGTCATCTTTATTTCATCAGCTTCCTCTTGAGTTGTGTTATTTATCATATTTGTCATTTAAATCTGTTTTGTTATTTTGCATAGTTGCTTGTGCACTTTTATGAACTGTTGTAACATACTAATCACTTTTTCATAATGAGTTTTAAGTTTTTGTATTGTCAATTGTAGTTTTTCTGCTTCTGAACTTAATCAATTGTTTTTGAATTCACTTATTTTATTGTTGACATTTTTAAGATTTCTGATTTTTCAAAATCTCTGATTCTCTTTAATTCATTAAAGTTCTTTATGAGTTCAACAAACTGATATTTCACATCTGTATTGTTCATAATTGATTATTGTTTTGTTGATGTGTGTTTTTTCTTTGTATTGTTTAAGTGTTTGTCTTCAATAACATTTTTTTTTACAAAAACATACTTCTTTCTGATGATTTTATTTTCAGTTCTGATAATATTTGATTTGTTTTTAATGACTGTAGTAAAAATTATCTGTATTGAATTGTTTTACTGATTGTCATTCAAAATTCAACTGTCTTTTCTTATATTCAAAGTGTTTTTTAAAGTTGTTTGTATTGTACAACTTAATTGTTTCAAAAATCATCTCTGCTCAATTTTTTACTTTAACTTAAATCTGAAAGTGTTTTTTGTAAATTGTTTCTTTCTAATTAATTATTTATTGTTCTGAGCATTTTTTTTTCATCTAAAATTTGTATGATTGTTTTCATAAATAATCTGTTCAAATGTTCATCACATTTTCACAATGACAATATGTATATGATTCATATTGACAAAATTAATCAAAACTTTCATCACTTTAATTATTTGTTATTTATTGTTTGATTTCTTTCACTTCAGTATGTTCAACACATATTTAGTATTCTGATCTGCATCATCAATTGTCTGCACACTTTCATATTGTGACTTTTTTATGATCTTTTTTATGTTTTAAATACAGTCATTTATCTTCAATTACTTTAAGACACTTTTATCAGTCAATCTGTTTGTGTTTTTTAGTTTCAAAAATTCTAATTTTTTTTAGTTCTCTGTCAATATATTCACTGATATTCATTCTATCAGACTGTAGTAACACTTTTATTTTTTTTCTTTATAGATTTGCTTGTTACTTCTGATCTTGAACTTTATCTGCTCAACATTATTTAATTAAGTGTATTTTTTTTCTGCAGTTGTAGCATTTTTTAATTTTTTTGTGTTTTTTGTCTGTTTTCTGTAACACATTCAGTTTCATAAACATTGATTCATAAAGATTTTTTGATTCTCATTTTTTTTCTCTATTCACTTTTCTTCTGTAATGATAGTTTGTCATTTCTTATCTTTTCATTTTTCTTTCATAAATGTGATTTTCAGCTCATACTGCTGCTGCTATCATTTCTGACTTCATATCAGATCTTTTCTCTAGTTGACTTATATTGTCTTTGATGTCATCATTCAATTTTTAATAGAAAATTGCTACTAGTGCATCATCATCAAATTCAGTCTGTACACTAATTTATTCAAATCATGTGATATATTTTTACAGTGTTTTTTGTTATTATATTTAGAGTAGTTTTTGTTCAGCTGTACTTTATTTATCATTTTTCTTAAATGTTCTTTTGAGATTTTCTATAAAGATGTTATAGTTTTTAATAATTTTTGTTATGATTTTGTTCTGATCTTCTGTTTTTTTATCAAAATAATTTTTCAGATATGCTTTAAATCATTCAAAAACTGTTTCTTCAAGATATAATGCTGCTGCTAGAACTTTTTCTTTATTATTTGTGAATTTATTTTTATTTATGTTCATGTAGATTTGTAGTTGTTCTAAAAATGTTTTCAATTTTTCACATTTTTTTTTGAATGAGTTCAGCATATTTATTTTCACACATTTTTGTTTTTTTGATTTCACAACTTCAATCTGCACTTTCAGTTGTTTGTTTAATTCTTTTAGCATTTTGATTTATTCAATCATTTTTGTGATTGCTGTTGCTTGAACTTTCAACATTTCATTTTGTTTTTCTAGCATTTTGATTCATTTAATCATCTCTGTCATTACTAACACTTGATTGCTTAACATTTTTGTTGTTTTGTTTGTTGTCAGAGTTTGTTGTACTTACTGACTCATCATAAATTACTTTTAACAATGCTCAATTTTGTATTTGTGAAAAGATATTCAGTTTTCTATGATTTTTACTATTAATCTCTTTTAGAAAAAGAATTATTTTATCTGTAATTTATAAAAGATTCTGTCTTTCTTTACTTCAGAAAGTTCAGATGTTGATAACTTTTTTCAAAATAGAACAATCTTCAATTCTTGAAGTCATCAAAATACAATATATCATTTTCTTTGACTCAAATGATGTTGTCTGTTTGAATAAAGTGATAATGTAGTGATTGTCTTTAGTACTTGAATATCTGCAATAATCAAAAAATTGCTGAATGAAGAGCTCATTTGTTTCAATATGTGGTGATTTTCATAAACTCAGTTCACTGTACAGATGGTTGTTATTTTGTTATAAAGTGAGATTTTGATTCTAACACAAAAAAAGTCAAACACTCTATATGAGAAGATTCAGTTTCTGAAGTATGTAGATGATGTGATCAGATTGATTTCATAAAATGATATCACATAATATAATCATTCATAATATTAATATAAGTAACTTGTTAAAGAATAACAATAGTTCAGATGGTAGAACACTCCAAAAACTAAGCAATATAAAAGTATTAAAATAGTATTGATGATAATTAAAGTATTAAGTAAGACTATCTATATGTAGTTTCTGATAAGTGCAATAACAATAAAGAACAAAAGATTTCTCACTGAGAGTAGAAGATCTTCTTATATACACAATCTCCATCATAATGCTGTTATGATGAATTGTAGCACTGCTATATTTAGATCATAATGCTGCTATATTCAGATTATAGCATTGTTATGTTCAGCTCATAGCACTGATATGTTTGAATCATAGTACTGTTATGTTTCAAACATATTATCACTCAGTTCTGACATATTAGTGATCAGTTCAGCTCAGAATTTTTTTTTTCAGTCTATTATTAATTGAGCTGTTTCTCTCTGCTGTGTCACAATCTTTCTAAATCTTTAAGTCTGTTTATAGATTCATAACACTGTGTCTGATCATTTGAAGATTACATTTTTTTTTGTTAATTCTGTTAGTGAATCAGTAAGAGTTGAGAAATTCTGAATGAATTGTTGATAAAAAAAAGTTAGTAAATTCAAGAAAACTTTTTACATCTTTTATCATTTTCAGTGTTTTTTATTTTTAAATGATCTTGATCTTCTTCAGATTCATTCAAATTTTTTTTTCAGTCTCTATAATGAATCTGAGATAGATGATAGTTTGAACTTTGAAGTTGCATTTATCAATTTTGATTTGCAATTCTGTTAATTGTAATCTTTTTAATACTTTTTGAACATGCTCTTGATACTGCTTTAGTGTTTCATTCATGAATATGAGAATGTTGTTCAGATAAGCTGATGTGAATTCATTGAGAAAGTTTTGTAAAAACTCAATTGATGTACTTTTAAAATGTACTTAATGTGTTCATCAGTCTAAATGAAATAACTAATCATTTAAAAAGATCATATTAAATCTGAAAGACTGTTTTTCACTCATCTTTTTCAGCAATTTGTAGATTGTGAAAGACTGCAATGATATTGAGTTTGATGAATCATTTGACTTTTTCAATTCATTGTAGAGTTTCATTAATTAAAAGAAGAGAGTATCAATTTTTTTTGATTATTTGATTCAGAGTATGATAGTCAATGCAGAATTGAAAATCTTCATCTAATTTTTTGACAAATAGTATGAATGCAGTGGCAGATAAATTACTTACTTAAATGAAATCTTTGTTCAGATAATCTATCAATGTCTTTCACAACATTCACAGTTCATTTCTCTTCATTAAATACAAGAAACTTCACAGTGGTATAATCTCTTTGCCATCCTTCTTTTTCAATTCAATTTTATGATTGATTTTTGTTCACAAAATCTCAATAACTTCTCTGCTTCTTTTTACATAAACACATCAAAAAAATTCATATATTTCTTTGAGAGCTTCTTCTTCAGATCACTCTTCTTTTGCTGTTAAGAAATTGTTTCATGCATTCAATTTCTGTTTTTTATACAGAAAAGATCATTTTCAACTGTTATGAAATAATATATCAAATCATTAAAATTAAAAACTCTGCAACAAGTTCATCAGCTTCATTTTCAGAAACAGAAATGTACTTTAAATCTGAATCAATTTATGAAAAAATATTGAAAATAATTGATTTTAATGATTGTTTTTTTTGCAATGATTCAAAATAATTGATTGTGAATCTGCAGTTGAATTTGAAATGTTATTTGAATTATAATTTGAATTTTTCATCTCTGTGCTAAATTTTTTATCAAGAAAATCAAAATTTTCTGAAAAATCTGCATCAATTTAAATAATGCAAGAGTTCATGTCTGACTACAGACATTACAAATTCATATTAATTGATCTCTAAATCAGAATAATCAATTATAATATTCAGAAAGATTTAGATTGTCTCATATATGATCAAATTCTCTCATAATAAAATCAATAAAGTAATACATAGACTGGTATTCAGAACATCTCATGAAACTCATGAAACATTCATTAAGTGATTTGTTCTATCTCAATTTCAGACATGGAATTTCACAGTAGTAAGTACAAATTCTATTTCATCTTATGATGGGACAAGCAGAATCTCATTTCATTATATTTTACAGCAATACATTTCTTTTCCATCTTAGCAAAAAGATATAATGATCATGTTCTATTTCATGAAATTCCATTATGAAATTGAGAGAGAATGTGGAAAATCTGAACTTAGCATGTCATATAGATTTGTGAGAAATAGATTCATGAAAAATAGATTCATGAGAAAAATTAATACTCTATCATTATAGAGATTAGCAAAAAAATAAATTCACAAGAAATAGATTTGTGAGCAATAGATTTGTGAGAAATAGATTTGTAAAAAAAATTCAATCTATCTTCATATAGATTTGTGATGATAGATTCATAATCATAGATTTATGAGAAATAGATTTGTGAGAAATAGATGCATGAGAAAGATTTATATTCTATCACCATAGAGATTAGCAAAGAAATAGATTTGCAAGAAATAGATTCACAAAAAATAGATTTGTGAGAAAGATTCAATCTATCTTTATATAGATTTGTAATGAGAGATTCATAAGAATAAATTTATGAGAGATAGATTTGTGAGAATAGATTTGGAAGAATAGATTTGAAAGAATAGATTTTTGCAAAAAAGTGCAGATTCATTACAAAGTTTCATTCTAGAGTCATGTGATCTCTGAATCTGAAATTCTCACACTCAAAAATTTAGATTTCAGCTTCATTCTATTCAATTGATTCAAATCTCAGTTTCTTCTCATAAAATTTGCTTTTTGTTTTCTTTCATCTCATCTGATTGATTTAGATTTCAGTTTCACTTCATATCAATTGAATTAAATTTCAGATTCATTCTAATTTCATCAGCTTTCATTTCAATTCTGAATCACTTCAGAACATGAAACTGAGATGAAATAATGAAATGTGAGAAACTCAGACTCAGACATCAGTTTAGTAATATAATTTATTATTTAAAAAATTGATCAGATACAACAAATAAAGAACTTGTATCAAAATACAGTATGAATGAAAGAATCAACATTCTGTACTTTGAGAGAAAATAACATGAATTATTATAAATGAAAATATGAACTCCAACTCATAAAACTTATTTTACAAAAATAAATAATATTTTAATAGAACAAATATACATGAATTAACAGAAAATGCTCTGTATGAAGTATACAAATATGAAAAAAATAAATAAAATGTTGTTTTTAAACAAGTAAAAATATACTAATTTTTTATTAAGTTAGTTTAATTAAACAAGAAATATCAGCAGAGTGATTGCAAAAAAACATAACAAAACTAAATCATATTAGATTAAAATATTTATCAGAAACACATTTTACAATTTTTTTGATTTAAAATTAAAACATAATTTTCATCTCATCAGAATTTTTTCATTTATTCATCAGAATCTTACATTGTTCAGCATTGTAATTATTATTTAATAAGTGCAATACTTTCATGTACAGAAATAAATGTGAGCAAGAGTTTACAACTTTTAAAAACTGTTATTTTTGAATTCTCTCATTTTTCAGACAGAAATCACATTTTTTGAATTGAAGTTTTTGAGATTCATTTTCAAAATTAATTTATATAATGCTTTAGAGCTGTTTCTGAACAATATTCATATAAAATTCATTTTTGTGCAATTACAATAATAACAACTTAATCAGAACTAAAACTAACATGCAATTTACTAGTTTTAAAAATAGATTCAAAACTAAGTTTTGATCAAAAATTAATCAGTAAATGACAAAAAGCAAATACAAAATTTTCAACAGCTGAATTATTATTAAGCAGACTTTAAGTAAATGAATTTTATTGTTGTTTTAAAACAACATTTTATAATATCATGTGTTGTGAAAGCAAAATCAATTATCAATTAAAATCATGAACAGACACTGAAACATAATCTGTTAAATGTGAAAATTGTCGATTTTTTTTTAAAAATGCAGACTTTTATAAGAATCAGATGTTTATTGTGAACTATTTAATAAATTGTGAAAATACTGAAGATTTTTAAGTATTTTTTAAGAAAGTACATGTTCATCTGACAGCATATAATGAGTTTAGAAAAATTGTGTGAACAGAGAATAAAATCATTGTCAAAAACATGATAATCAATCTTACAATAAACAGTATAGTTGCTTTTCTAAAATGAATTTTCACAAATAAAATCATTCTTAATAAATTATATAATGTTGATATAATTATTAGCTTACAATCATTTTCAAAATGAATCAGAATCAACTTTACTGTTGTTAATAAATTAGTATTTGAAATTATCATTTACATTGTCTGCTTGATGATGATATTCAATATCATTAAAATCATTTCATCACATTTTGAAGATCTGATTTTCAGTTATGACACAAACAACTTATTTCAATATTTTTCACTTGCAGAGAACATTCACTGTGTGTACTTAATTCTTTGTTCATGACTGTGAATTGAAAATTAGAAACAGTCAAAATGAGAAAAAAATGATAATTCTGTTTATTAACAAAAAAATTGAAACAAGCTCATCATCTATATGACAAATATGAATTCAGAAATGCAATCAGAAAATATCAAGTTACAATAAATTTTTAAGAATTTTTTTAAATTTGAGTCTCTGTTGAAATTAGATGATGCATTTACTAACTTGAATGAAAAAACTATTACTGCACTAATTAATGTCATCATTAATCTGCTTCAGAATAAAAATGATTTTAAATAAATCATTAATTTCAAAATCACTCACAAGAATTTACTTATCATAATAATAAAAAAAACTAGTTTTCTTGACACAGTATATTAAACAACATGTTGACATTATCAATGATCAGTGAAAGAATAAGCTTTCAAAAATCACAAATATTGCTCAAATTAACAAATAAATGAAAAATATTCTTAAGAAAATATATAATATAATGCAGCAAATCAAAAAATACAAACAGATACTCACTGCAGAGAATAATACAAATAATAAAATTCAACTTTAAAATATCATTAAAAAATGTTCATTTATTAAATAAACACTAGATCACATCTTCAAGACTACATACAACTGTAATATTACTGTGAAAAAACTACATATGAATTCAGTCAAATCATTATTGTTTAAAGATGATATTGATGATCTCATTCTCTTACATCATCAAGTAACAAGTATTGTAATGATGATAAGCATTGAAAGATCTACTTATCAAAATTATCATAGTAACAAATATTCTGTTTTTCAAACACATATTCTGACTGATAATATGAATCTTAGAAAAACAATTAAGATATTAATTTTATGTTATATGATATTGAAGTTTGATTTTAATGACAACATGTCATTGTTTGACTTCACTGTGATTTGTATTTTTTTTGTAATGATTTTGTTGTAATTTCTGAATTATATTTGATATTTTCAAAAAAAACTTTTTTTTTAATTGTTAGTGACTTATTTCAGTCATGTCATAATTCACTCTTTCATATATGATGTGACATGTATTTCACAAGAAGTATTTGAACAGACACTTAATAATCTGAATCAGTTTCAATTTTAAGTGAATTCAGATGTTGATACACATCATACAATTTTCATTGTCTCTCATTTCATTCTACACAAGTTCATAATTTGCTTAAAATGAACATTTATAAATAATACTGATATATTGTTTGAGAACAACAACATCAAACTCTTCTGTCATTCTATATTTAAAAGTTCTGAATATATTGTTAAAACTTTTATTAAATTTATAAAGAAAAGTTTGATTATCATGCTTAATGAAGAAATGTTAATTGAAGAAAAAAATTATAAAAAATACGCAGTCAACTATAAAATAAAATACTTTAACAAGTTTTACTGATTAGTTGTTGATGAAGATTATACTGTTTATCATGTTGATTTATTGTTGATTTACATGTGCAAGCTGTTAAATTTTAATTTTACATAAATTGTTACTGTCATTTCATTTTTCAATAAAACAAGAAATTTTCATAAATACACAGATCTCATGTACAAGAAATGTTGAAAACTTGATTTTATCAAGAAATTTACAAAATTGTTATTCTTGAAACAGTTTCATCATGTCAAAACAAATGATGAAGTTGTTTTTTTTAAATTTTGTCAACATTCACATACTGACTAGAAATGATCATATTAATTCAGAAAAAGCAGTTATTGTGATTTTTGTTTTTCTTCAAAACTGTATGATTTAAAAAACTTTTAACATCAAAATAAATGATGTGATAATTGACAAAAGTATTCTCTGAAAGTATGTAAATAATATTTATTTATGGTTTAATCATGTGAAGCAGCTGAAGTATTGCAAATTTCATGAAAAATTAATTATGAAATCAATCAGTCATCAATCAATCAAAAAATCAGATGAAACTGAAAATGATTTACTTAATGTTTAATTTGTGAAAAATCTATACTGTACTTTAATATTGTCAAAATTTCTAATTTTGCATTTCTGAATAAAAAGAAATCAAATTAATGTAAGTAAAATAAAGAATCTGCTTGTCAAGTCATTTGCAGATTTTGAATATTTTTTTATCACATTCATCAATTTGAAAATGATTAATATCATACTTTATTTACTTATTTGAATCACATCATTAAATTGTTGAATATTTGTTCAAGATTTTATTATTTTATGATAAAAGTTTTATAATCAGTTGTCACATTGAGAAAAAATCATCTAATCATCTATATACAAACATCTGCTTTTTGTTATGAGTTCATTTTAGATGCAGATGAAGTGTGAGATTTGATAGTCAGCTAGATAGCAGAAAACAAAAATTCTAAAACCACTTTCTATCAAAAAGATCTGAAGACAATTCTTTTTAGATTTTTCATATCTGTTAAAAAGTTTCAATTCATCAAAAAGTCAAAGATGGTAAAGAATTGAAATGATAGTAAAAAGTGTTAAAAATAGCAAATAATTTTAAAGATGTCAAAGATTTGTGATTCATCTCAAAAATGACAAAGAGTTGTAAAGAATTAAAAATGTGTAATGAATCAAAAAATCATAACAATTGTAATGAATCTCAAAAAGATTAAAAAATTGTGATTCTAACATTACTCTCTGAAAAAGCTCAAGTATGTTTTTATGCTGACATATTATTAAAATTATTATTTATCAGATACTTATCTGATTCTCACACTTTCAATTAAACATTCAATTTTATTGAAGATTCAGACTCTTTTAAATTGTTAATGTGAAAATTTCAAATTTTATACAGACAACTCTTGAAATTTCTGATTAAATATCATGTAGAATTTGAATTAAATCTCATTTATTTTATCTGATACTGCAATTTTTTTAAAAAATTTTGTTTGTCAGAATTTCATTCATCTCTTATTCATTTTCATTTCAATCTTAATTAAATTTGATGATATTGTTTTCTGTTCTAATATAGAATTGTTAAATGTTTTTCAAAACT
>LJPK01000394.1:0-10733 GCA_001430945.1 Amauroascus niger
TAGTTAGCTTGAGATCATATCATGAACTGTAGATTATATAAAATGTGATAATTCTTAAGTTATAGCTATTACTGTATGAAATTATTGAGTTTAACTATTTTATGATCTTCTTTATATATATTTCTAATAAAAATTGAAGTTTGAGCTTAAGTTAATTAATTGATTATAAAATACAATAAAATACTTGAATATACTAAATTTTACTATTTAAAAATTATTAACATGTGTAATTTTGAATATTTTTAGCCATAATTTACATATAATTTTTTTTCCATAATTTGATACATAAAATAAAAGATTTATTAATATATGTCAAAAATTAATTATATTATTCAATAATTACATATATAGTTATATTCTTACATTTTTCTTTACTACTTTATACACTCAAATTTAAATTTGTTTCAGTTCAGATTTTTGAATATCAATTTTATTTAATAGATAAATCTGATTTTGAAAGATCAATACAATTTGAAATAATTTAACTTTATAATACAACAACATAGTTTTTAATGTATACATATATTAGTGAATTTACATCATGTATTTTATGTTTAATTTTGATTGTATTTTAATTCTGATTTAATATTTCTTTATTGAATTACTAAATATATTTTATTTTTCAATTTCAAATTCAAATCTTTTCTGGTTGTTTTATAATGAAATTTTTATGTTGGGTGGTCAAATACTACATTAGTTACATGAAAGGGAAAGCTTAAAATGGATAGTTAGGGCTTAGAGCTGCACATTTTCTGAGGAGACAGTTAAATTGGTAAAGTATCAGCCAATGAGAACACAGTAAAAAATGGTAATAAAATGGTACTTGGATGGTAACCACATGGATGGTTGTATTGACTGCACATTCTGAGGTGTCACATGACTGTGTCATTGTTAAAATAGTAAAGTCGGTAACTACTGCATCAAGAAACATTAATCAATTAACCTGCTATTGCATTGTCAACACATACATCATGTCTGGAAGACGGACAGCTCTGTACGTTGCCAGGGATAAACATATTCTGTGAATCTTAACTTAGCATCTCTAAGGTCACTTTACCGACAAGCTCTCAAACTCTCGCTTGATTGGGCTGTTCATCGACAGCTTTGGCGTGGTCAGGCAGTTTATATCCGTTCTTTATTTGATGCAAATAAAGATGTGCGAGAACCCCGCCAGCAAAGGGTACTATTTTTTAATTATTATATTGTAATTATTTCAAAAATATTGACTAACTCTTTCTTGTGCAGGCTCTTTTCCAAGAAACAGAGAAATTGTTAAAGAAATGGAAACATCCTGATCCATACTGTTCACCAACTGCACCTGGGGGTAAGGCTTCATGACCATTTTGCCATATCTTCTGAAATCTTAACAGTCTTCTGTGCAGGCTCAAAATATGAAAGGAATCTTGAGGCCCCTATTCTAAATCGTGAGTATTGAACCTTTGCTTTATAAGATGAAGTAAAACTGATGAATAAAAAGCACCATTATCTCAGAATCAGGAAATGGCACGGCAAATTCTCCCTGCATAGGGCTTGCAATTCTGAACCTGATGAGGACGAAGCCGAAGAAGATTCACCAGCCTTTTTACCATTCAAGAACGCCGGCAAGCAGCCCACCCACACAACGGAAAATGACCCAGGTGCCACCCTTCGCCCTTGTCATAGCTCACACTTGCATTAATCTCTTGTAAGAGAATCAGAACATTTGCATTTCTTGTATGGAAGCATTGATTTTGTAATGATCTCAATGCTTCAGAGCAAGGCTTTTCTGTGCCTCTGTATTGTACCAATGTTTGATGGAGCATTAGGGATATGGCTTTTTATAATGCTATCATCTTTGTTTGCTACTTGCATGATAATTGACTACAATATTATCTGGCCCTCAGTATGAGAATTTATTCAATATTGCAATTTCGCAGTTAATCAAATACACTTGTTAATCACTGCATCGTTATGATGTCCATCTAAGACATAATGTACATACATGACCATTAAGAACAAGAGAAACCCTACCAGCCGACCGAAACCCCGTTTCCACACCCGAATGGATACCCTATGTCGACGCCGGATGAAAACAAACCGTAAGCAAGAACCAGATCACGCATTTAAAGTTCCTGACTTGGGTTTTTGCCAGTCTTTGGTGTTTTCTTTGGGAGGAGGTCTATTGAATTGATTAGCATGCAATTCAAATGAGACATCAATCCTAAACATACTCTGATGGATATACGGCATCACACCACCTTGGGCGATTGTAACATGGCCCAAAAGTTTGTTCAATTCTTCATCATTGCGGATGGCGAGCTGCAAGTGGCGGGGGATGATTCGCGTCTTCTTGTTATCTCTGGCTGCATTTCCAGCTAATTCTAGAATTTCGGCGGCAAGATATTCGAGAACAGCAGCAAGATACACAGGGGCGCCTGGTTCCATTATGTGAGCGACCGACTTTGCTGTTGAAGTAACCAAAGGACATACCAGCACCAACGCGTTGAGCATAATTTCCTTTTCGGAGAAGACGGTGAACACGCCCAACAGGGAAAGCTAGGCCGGCCTTGGATGAACGCCTAAAATGTTTCATTAGTCCCGCGATACAGGTTTGTCCTCATATAAAAAGGCTTCGACATACGATTGAGAGCTCTTAGAGCCGCTGGCTTTGCCGCCGGATTTGCCACCAGTCATTTTGAATTGAGATGTGAAGCTGGCTTTGTGAGTAAAAATTTGGGAAGACTTGAAGATTAATTTGAGACCAAGAATGGGAGCGAACGAAAAAAGCTTTCGGTAGATGGGCAAGAACTGACTTTATATAAGAGCGAATTTAGGGAAGGGTGGGCAATCCGGGACATTACTCTAGATCAACTTGCAGCATTGATACCGACCGGCATGAGTAACATAAATCAGGCCAATTAAACAAGTCCTCCTTTCTTGCCTCATGGTGTATTGTTGTCATAGTAGACCTAATCAGGTAAAGGCTGGTAAGGGTAGCTCATACGAAGGGGTACAACACCATTAGCGTCTGAGGGCCAGTTACCAGCAAATTTGATTGCTAATCATACGGATCATACAGTTATGTTACCGTATCGAAATTCTGCCTCTTTCACCCACCTGAGATCAACCAGTAAATTCCTGAGCTTATAAGGAGACAACCCTCCGTTCCATGTCAACGCTCATTTTGTTCTACCCTTCATATTTCCCTTTTTTGCCTTTGCGACCTTGTCCATCGCCTCTTCGATTCCAAATTCCAAAGAAAAAAATTATTGAAACTCGTATAATCCCAGATCGCACATAATGGCTCCAAAAGCTGCCGAGAAAAAGCCTAGCACAGGTGGAAAGGCACCCGCCGGTAAAGCACCTGCTGAAAATAAGGAGGCCGGCAAGAAGACTGCCGCTTCTGGCGAGAAGAAGAAGCGAACCAAGGCGAGAAAGGAGACTTATTCATCCTACATTTACAAAGGTGATTTTCCATCAGTGATGCTATATGGACGTTTGGATTTGCTGACTTCCCATGGTTAGTTCTGAAACAAGTTCACCCTGACACTGGAATTTCCAATCGTGCGATGTCAATCCTCAACTCTTTTGTTAATGGTATGATTACGAATGACCATGGAAAACCACTGTTGTCTTAACTTTGTTATAGATATTTTCGAACGTGTCGCTACCGAAGCTTCCAAACTTGCGGCGTACAATAAAAAGTCCACAATCTCTTCGCGAGAAATTCAAACTTCGTAAGTCTCGTGGATTATGAAGATGAATACTGGTTTCATGGATTAACTTGAGAATTTAGTGTACGCCTGATTTTGCCCGGTGAACTTGCCAAGCATGCTGTTTCTGAAGGCACCAAGGCTGTAACAAAATACTCTTCTTCTGCTAAATAGTTTTGATCTTGTCCGTTTATCTCCCGGTCTATGTCTTACGGCTGCGCGAGGGGGTTAGGTGTTCTGCGTTGTTTTCAACATTTTGTGGGATGGGATGGGTTTACTGGTTTGTTATGTCAATGTTACTATGGCTTATGTGAAGGTTGAGGTTTGGTTGTACAATACGCCACAGGGAGATGAACTGGAATGATATATCCTCCTTCGTTGCTAAACTATGAATACAGTACTCAAATGACACGGTGTCCGCATGATGTAGGTACCCTATGGTCCAAACCTCCATTAGTCGATATTTCCTAAGTAAAAAAAAAAAAAAAAAAAAAACGAAACGAGGCCTTTCCGGAAGCCAAAACTCGGGCACACTCCCTAAAATGTCAATCGCTATCATCATCTAGCGCTTCAACTTCCTCAACTGCTTCCCGTCTTTCAATGCCCCGACTGAAACCTGGCAGGATATCGTCAAAGATGTGGATGATCGACTTTCCCGGAACGGAACGGACGCGCCGTTTCCAATCTTGCCAGTCGCCATCATCTTTGATAAGAAACCCGATCAGCATGCTCGGATCCATTTCTTTAATATGAAGTCTCCGCAGACGTCGGGTGTGGTAAGTATCTAAGTTTTCGGGCGACAAAGTAGCATCTGGCTTCCATGGAGCCGCGGGTTGTGTGAGATGGGGATCAAGGTAAAAAAAGTATGAGCCTTGGACTCCGACAAAATACAGCGAAGACGATGGGCGACCACTAATGATGTCAGTGTTATTGCGAACGTGGTCGGCAAGCCGCGATAACGTACCCTGCGATTCCGACTGACTGGGGGTACTGGAAAATCGCTTTCAAAGCTTCCCAATACACAGGAGTGACGTTCTCAATCCCCAGCCTCACTCCAAGCAATATAAGGGTCGGTCGTATGCCATCTGATCCAGCGATCTGGCGAAACCGGTCCTCGTGTACGTCGGAACCATCGCTGCTCACATACACATTCAAGCCCACATGCTTGCATTCGATAGATAATGCTCTGTGGCTAGTGAGGATTTAGGCATTCATAGCATCAAGGGCTTCAAGAGCTTACTCAATGCAACGTGCAGTCGCAGAGGGCCCAAACCACTCTCCAGGTTGTTTGCCGCAAGCCGATGCCCCGTGCTCGACAAACTTATGTATAGAAAACGGTGCATGAGCATCGTCGGCAAATAACGATAACAGTGCACATTCATCTTCTATTCTAGAACCTCGCCGCCAGTCTAAGAACGCAGGGTCAGTCATAGTCACCACAAAGTGAAGAAATAAATACTTCGGCCCAGGTTTAGGATTGATAGAGCATTTGCCAGCAGGCTTTGCCCAGATCGAATCATACAGCCCCATCCTGTATCGGCTGTAAAGCCGTGTGTATCCAGGAACTGGCTTCGTAGTCGCACACTGAGCGTGAGAGTCTGAGGTGCATTCGGATCCTTCGACTTGGGAATCGCTGGAAAATTTGATCGATATGTAATCCAGATTTTTGACTCAAAATCATCAAGAAAGAAAGGTGGCCACTCTCGAGGGCCGGCCTTCTGAGTGGCTGGTTGGTATACTGATACAGCCGTTTTCTGTCGGGTTTCTGGTGATGTTGATGACGGCTGATCTAAATTCGACGGGAATGATCTGGCGCGCATGTTCGAACTTTCGGAAGTGTCGACGGCGTCATTGCATCGCCAGAGAGATGACTTGTATTCTATTCCTAAGCACCAAATTGACTGAATAAGATTGTCATCATTCTTTGGCTCCGGGTCCCACAGATACTCAACAATTTTCCTATATTTTTGGCCAATATCAACAGTGTTCATTGTGGGTGATGATGACCATGTATCTCAAATAACAAAAGCACTTAAGGTTGGAACAAGGTGGTCTACTAGAGAATGTGATAAAAACTCAGAGCAGTTCTATGAGCATGTACCCTAAGTAGAAGTTGATGACAAGCTCAATCCCCCACCTGACGACCACTCCCACCTTAATGACCACCAAATTTGAATTCAACTGCTCTTACAAAATCCACAATATTTCAACAACAACATAAGATATTCAATTAAGATGTTACTAGATAATAGATAAGATGGAATATTACATATAAATAACTATAGAAAATCTCAAGTTCTACTGAATGATGTAATAATGCAACTGAAAGTCAGCTGCAATGTTTTTTCACAACACAGTCGATTTTTGGTCAAACTTGATGATTTTATCTTCAGAATGAAGCTCTCATCTCATTGAGAAAATCCTTCAAATTTCAGACAAAAATACTTAAAAGTGATAATGTTATTGTGAATGAATGTTTTCTTACAGTTAATGTTAGGCCCGGCACTTGGCCTGATCCCCTGCGGACCAGCAGATACCCACATCCTGGGTCTACAAAGTGGTCTTTGCAGTCTTTATGATCTTTGTGGTCTTTGCCATCAAGATTGTGTTGATGCCAAAGACCTATCAGCAACCTAGGCGGATGCTAGTGGCAAGAGGGAGCCTAGAGGCATTCAATTCTGGTATAAGAACCCCTTCACCCCTTTTCCTAGAAGCATCTTCAGTATTTTAGATTCTAGATCTGCCTTCCCTAGCTTAGGCTTCATTAGTTAGTTTGAGGTCATATCAGTTAAAGAAAGATTCATCATTTTTTTTCCTATTTCTTCATTATTTTGACAATCTCAATTCTTGTTAGGCCCGGCACTTGACTTGATCCCTACAGATCAGCACCTACCCACATCCCAGATCTACAAAGTGATCGTTGCAGTCTTTGCGATCTTTGCGGCCTTTGACATCAAGATTGCTTGATGCCAAAGATCTATCAGTGGTCTAGGAGGATGCCAGCAAGTAGAAGCCTAGAGGCATTGGGGTATAAGAATCTCTTCTCCCCCAGACCTCTCTTCTTAGAAACATCTTCAGTATTTTAGATTCTAGATCTGCCTTCCCTAGCTTAGGCTTCATTAGTTAGTTTGAGGTCATATCAGTTAAAGAAAGATTCATCATTTTTTTTCCTATTTCTTCATTATTTTGACAATCTCAATTCTTGTTAGGCCCGGCACTTGACTTGATCCCTACAGATCAGCACCTACCCACATCCCAGATCTACAAAGTGATCGTTGCAGTCTTTGCGATCTTTGCGGCCTTTGACATCAAGATTGCTTGATGCCAAAGATCTATCAGTGGTCTAGGAGGATGCCAGCAAGTAGAAGCCTAGAGGCATTGGGGTATAAGAATCTCTTCTCCCCCAGACCTCTCTTCTTAGAAACATCTTCAGTATTTTAGATTCTCGAATTTCCCCCAGGTTGAATCCTTACTGAATCTCCTGAATCTGCAATAATAATTAGTTACAGAATTGAGATTATTTTCCTGTTCCAGCCTAGTGCGGAAATGGCCAGAACTGTATTTTTTGTTAAACATCTTCCACCCCCAAAGCATTTCAGAAATTGACAAATGGATTCTTTGCTAGAGCTTTGGTGAGCCCATCAGCTCAGTTTGAGCTTGTGGCAACATGTTGGATTGTTATCTCATCTTTCATGACCCAATCCCATAGTAGGTGGTAACAAATTTCAATATGCCTGGATCTTCACATCAAAGCTTCAGTTTTCGTGAGATCTATGATGTGAGCGGTCGAAGCTAGGTTTGATTCGCTAAGCTATCTACCCTAAGTACAGGAAGAAACAGATGGGGAAGAAAGGGGAAGGAAGAAGGCTTTCGTTGGGATCAATCTGGGGGTCCTTGAAATTGAGCTTGGAGAGCGAGCTTAGGGCTTGAATTAAGGGCTCGACTGAACACGTGTCGATTCAGAGATTGACTTGACAATCCATTGAGAGTCTGCTTACTGTAGTGGGGAAACCGATGTCCCTTATTATATCAAGAGTACTATTACTTATCGACGACCCATCAACAGTGTGATCCTAGATCGAGATGTCTGTTGAAGCACTTACACACATGTTTCTTCTTATCAATATATTGATTATCTATCTTGATTACCTATTCTACACTTCTCAGTTATTCATTCCTTCTATAGTAGTTGTTGATCCATGCTATCAACAGTTGAGAAGTCACCCCCTTTTACTTGTGGAGACTTATGGATGCATTGAGACTCTTTATGTTTTTCCTTCTCAGCCATAAGACCTCATCAATGATGGCCATGCATGTTGAGAGACATCATCCTTCCTTTACATCTTTTTCCTATATATTGATTTTACATATCTTTGTTGATTCTTAGTTCTGACATGTTATTGAAGAAAAATAGCATATTGAACTACCTCTTCTTACTATCAAGACATTATTCCATTCCCTTCTTGTGGTTATTAGTTATTGAGACCATGATAGATTGATTGTACACACATCAAAAGATGTTCTTCAATTCAACACTTATTCAAGTTGATCTCTATTCTCAATTTGTGTCTCTCCACTCATTTCAACTGAGTTATTTAGATTTTCTGCAACATTCATGATGTTTCAGAAGATAAATCAATTGTTTAAATAATTTGACAGAAGAATCATATGATCTAAAGATTTGTTGAAAAAGAAGTTGATACTGAAACTGTTGAAAAAAATGTTGAGAAACTATTGAAGTTAAAAATATGAAGTGTATTGAAGTGAAGTAAAGTAATTGAAGTAAAATGAATCTGAAGAGTTTATTTGTTAATGTGAGTGTTAATAACATTCAACAAAATTGATGTAATGACTGTGAAGTGAAGTGTCAAAAAAATGAAAAAATTCTCTGTGAAGAGCTTCTTGAGCTGATGTGTAGATATCATATTAAAAGAACTGCTTTAATGTTGTTGTTATTAAAGTATTGTGAAAAAGTTTTATTGTTGTGTTTATTGTTAAAAAATGTATCTGTTTTGAACTCAGTATTGAAAGAAGATTCATTATTTAAAGAAGTTTTATATGATTTTATGTTGAGATCTGTTATGAAAATTCATCAATAAGTCTTCTTTATTTCTGTTCTGTTGAAGAAAATGTTGAGTTTTGAAAGTAATGCTTTTTCTGAACATGAGATTGTATCTGACACAAATACAAAATCAAATCTCAACTCTATCATAATGAAAAATAATAAGCTGTTGTTGATTTTTGTGATTATGTTAAGAGCTCTATCATCTGTTTTGATGAATGTTCAGCAATCACAGAATTTTTTGATAGTTATGTCATTGCTGCTGTCTGAATTGATTGAAGCACTTTATTTTAATGATAAAAATGTGATAAACTTCATCTGAAATTTCAATTAATTATGTGAAAATCATGATCTTGCTCAGAATGTCTTTCAGATGATTGAGTGTGTGCTAAAATATTATTTAATGAGAATTGTGATGTGAATTTATGAAACTGATGCTTACAACATTTGAAGCTAGATTATTTTGAAAAAGTTTTTACAGAAAGAATTTTGTGATGATGATATTGAGCAACAAGTTTATAGTTATACATACTTAAAAATGTTGAAGAGTTAAAAATGAGATTATGATCTCAAAATTGTTTGTGAATACATATGTGAATATGCTGTAATTTCTGAATATGTGTTTGTAAATCATCATATCAATGAGTACATTTGAAGCTGTTATCTTGTTAAAGAACTGCTGAAAAAGCTTGATGACAAATTGTTTAAGATCATTAACATTAATTGAGAAAATCTGTCAAGTGTCAGATGAAAAGATGTTGTCAAAACTTTTGAGAAAATCATTAATGTGAAAGAATATAAAGCTTAAATATGTGCTGAGAAAGTTGATCTCAAAAAAGAGTTAAAATTGTGAAAGTATATAAAGAGATTGTTGATTCTGAAAAATGTCTGCAAGTTGTTCAAAAAGTTGCTGCATTGAAATCTCAATCAGTTTTTAACATTATGATGAATGTTTTTTGACAACTCTCTAAGTCAATTCTTTAAAATAAAGTTCATTTACAGAAGAATCAATAAGCAGAATTTCAACTACAGTGAATCAATGACATAATAAATGATTTTCAAGAAATTATGAAGTGAATGAAAGTTTTGACATTATCAATTCAAGCTATAGCAAATTAATAAAATCATTGAAACAATGTTGTTTAGTGAATGCTGTTATCACAAGCTCAGAATTTTCAGTTAAATCAGTATTTATTATTGCAATCATTTGTTGAATTTGTTTTTTTGAATTATCTGCAGTTACTGTCTCAGCATCAAACTTGATTGTACTCTCAATAATATGAAGCTGACTGTTTTTATTGTGAAAATTTTAATTGTTAATGTTCTCTTTACTCTCACTTCAAAAAAAATCAAACTGAAAAGAAGATTCATTATGATCAGAAGAGTTAATGCTTGCATGTTAAAAGATAAAAACAAAAAAATGATATCATTAAAATGTGTTCTGATGAACTGCAAGCATATGCTGTCTGATGACTATAAAATTTAACATAAAAAAACATATAATATGACTCTGAGTCATTGTCTGAACAATCAGTTGAGAATTTTTCAGATGTTAAGTTTTTTCTGCAAAATGCTGATTATTAAGTAAAAGTACAGCATATTTAACTCAGTATAGATATGTCTTTAAAGTCAGATGAAGAAAATAACACAGAAGCTGAATGATTAAATAATGATGAAGAAAATGTAAAGTGTCATATCAGAATGATATGAACTGAAGTGAGAAAGAAGAAGTCAAATCTCAATAAATCTCAAATTTCTGTTGTTAAAAGTTGTTGAAAAGAAAACTACAAGCTTTTACAGTGAAAATCTGAACTTGTTAACATTACTGTTGAAGAAACTGTAAATGTAAAGTCTGAGTCAGTAAATAACAATTGAGTAAAGATTTCAGAGTCTTTAGAAAAACTGCTTGAAGATATCAAAATAAAAAATGTCAAATTATAAAATAAAAGATTGTACAAACTTGCAAATGCATTGAAAGA
>LJPK01000438.1:0-326321 GCA_001430945.1 Amauroascus niger
TCTTTGCTTGAGCTGATATGCTGGAAGAGATATAACCAAATAATCACTTATTCCATTCATTTCAAAGCAGGCCAGTTTCTCTTCCTGGCTCAGATGGTTCTGTCTTCTTGTTTGTTAAGATTTCAATCTCCATCTGCTTTTCTGCCATCAGGATCTCTTTGTGTCATGTTTGGTAGTTTGAAACATCATTCAAAGAACTTGGTTTCTTTATATTCTTTGCTGTTTCATGGAATAGGGTGATGAATCTTTCAAGATGTGATTTTGGCTTGAATTTCTGCTTTACAAATCATTTGAATGCATCATCTTCAGGACCATCATCATATTCTTCACTGCTATTGCCCCAATTGTTCTGATTCCTTGATCAAAAAGAACTAGATGATGCATCTCTAGAGTTTGAGCTTATTTCATCATCAAATTGAACTCTTGTTGTTGATTTGTGGCTTCTAGACTCATGTTGCCAATAGAAATCTTCTGTATGCTGGCTATACATACTTTCTCTTTTGTCAATTTATTCACAGAGCTTCTGATTTTCCCTCTTCATCTTCTGGAACTGTTTCATAATGTCCCCCATAAAAGTTTGGAGCATCTCTTCTTCCTGGGTGTAGTTAGGGTTTTCTTTCTCTTTCCCTTTTTCTTTGTTGCACATGGCTGCTTCAGCTTCCATTTGCTTCAATTCCAGCTGAACTGCTTCTTCATTGTTATTGATCAATTCACTGTCATCTTGCTGTTTATTTGCAGAGCTACTCTCCACATATTCCTTGTAATTACCCAGAATCCCTGGATATTTTACTTGGTTATTTGACATTATGCCTTGTAGTCCCCCCAATTCAGAGACTTTGAGCTGTTGGGTTTGACCTGTGGTTGGGGTCAGGAACAAATCTTCACCTGCATTATCCGGGGTTTGATACCGTCCCTTCTTCACCATTTCGATGATCCTTTACGTCGAAGATCTGGTGAGAGTTTGAAGCTAAATCGTATCGATTTTCCAAATTTTGGCTACATGTAACACGCTAGGGGCTCATAACCTTATGGATCAACCGTAGACCTTGCTTGCATTGTAGGTAGGGTAACTATCTAGTGGAGCTACATACAAATGGTTGTTTGTGGGTCACGTGGCCTAGGGCTAGCCGTATTACCTAACAGATTGGACTGAATTTGCTTAGTAACTGAGTCAGCTCCATTGGCCAATCAGAGCAGGGTATCAATCTTTTTTGATTCCGAAACGACGTTTTTTGTGCTATTGGAATGCGAAAGAGATGGGGCAGTTCTGAAAGGAACGACGGCGTAGTGTTATTTATTCAAAATGGATACTCGGAGGCTGTCTTCTGATTATTTCTTCTCTGTGCTGCCCAGGACCTGACCCCTTCAAAGAGAAACGGCAGGCCGGACCTTCATCGCCATGAGTCTCGGTGACACCCTCAAGCCATCGTCTCTGGCTTCGAGTGGTGATAACTGGATAACATCTTCGGAACTGGTCAGACCTAATCTGCAATTTGAGCCAGAGATCTTTGTCAGCTCCGCGATTCATCTTCTGGCTAATCCAAATCTGAGCTCAAGCCACCTTTTCCGGGCGGACATTCTGCTCGACAGCTCTGGCTTATTGAAGAGTCCGGAGCAGAAGGAGGCAGAGGTAGCTGACTCTGAAGATGGATCTGCTAGGGTCTGTACAGAGGTGACGGCTGGACCATTGCCTGCGCCAGCCTTTGATGGATTCTCCTTAACTAGGACCATCCTGAGGAGATTTATACCCAGGAAACAGAAAGTAGATCCTGAACTGGACCAGACGTGTCTCTTTTATTCACAAACAGAGCTCGTAGAGGACCAAGGTGTGAGGCTGGAGAGATGTCTTTTGATATACCTGCCCCATTTTTCATCTGAAGAAGAAGTTCCTTTTTATCATCCTCCTGTCCGGGCTCTTGGATTTTTATACGAGTACTCCACCCCTTTATTGAATGACGCCGAGGCCTCAACCCAAGGCATCGGTTCTTTATCGCTCCATTTTATACCATTCCATGCCAGAATTCCAGAATCAGTGCCCTATCGTCTCGAGCGTACGTTCCTGGCGCTCCTCTCGACGCAAGTCCGCCTTGCTCGCAGTCCGTCTGCCACAAACAACGCATCCGGGAGCCGACCAAAGCCAATGAAGGACAATATCATCCCCCAACATGTCGTCCAGACAACATACGCAAGGTTAAAAGATAAATATGCATCGGCTCTGATTCAGAGCTGGGCCGAGGTTACCGAACCTTCGAAACATGTTTTTGAAGATATTGCCATTGCAGCGTTCCTGATCGAACTATGGAAAATCATGTACAGCCAACCAGATACATCCCTTGAACAAGTCGAAAATGGGAAGGACAAATCCGATGATGGCCTATTTCCCGGGTTTGTCGATATCGCCTGCGGGAACGGTGTGCTGGTTTACCTCCTCCACGCCGAGGGCTATAAAGGATGGGGTTTCGACGCCCGACGAAGAAAAAGCTGGGCAACGTACCCGCCCTCGACACAGGCCCATCTCAAAGAGAGCATCTGCATACCCGCCATCTTCCAAAACGCAGTATCCGAATCACTCCCAGACACCATCGAAACCAACAACGGAACATTCGAAAAAGACACCTTCATCATCTCCAACCACGCCGACGAACTCACCATCTGGACCCCTCTCCTCGGGGTCCTCGCCCAACCGACCTCTCCCTTACCCTTCCTCGCCATCCCCTGCTGCTCGCATTCTATATCAGGCGCCCGATTCAGATACCCACCACCCAAAAAACCATCAACAAACCCAAACCCAGCACCAGGACTGCTCCCCCCCGAACATCAAGATCCAAACCAACCCGCCCAACAACCGCCTACCGGCGATCTGAAAGCCCTCCGCGCCCTCAAGCTCGCCGAACGAGAGGATCCGGCCCTCCCATCCTCCGCGTATGGAGCCCTCACCGCAAAAACCGTGAGCATCGCCGAAGAGCTCGGGTACGACGTCGAGAAGACCCTTATTCGGATTCCGAGTACCCGAAACATAGGGATAGTCGGTGGCTTGAAGGCATGGAGGATGAGAACATGGGATCGGGCGCATGGGAGCGGTGAGAGACACGACAGCGGGGAGGCGGAGATGGAACAGCGGGCTCGGCAAGTGGTGGAACGAGAGGCGATGAGGGATGGCGGGCTGGAGTCTGCGGCGGGTATATGGATTGGGAGATCATTGGGATTGCATCGGGGTCAAGGGAGAGGGAAATTGAAGGGTGGTGAGCAACATGGATGAACGGTCTCTTCGACGCGCAACTTAGAGATGATTTTTGCAAGTATGAGGGTAGCCAGAAAAAAAGCACATCAGATGTTTAAAAGACATACGTATATTCAGTAGAAAAGTTGCAAAAAATAACTTGGAAAATAAAATCTACAAAAGCCACACCTTCCCACCGCTCAAAAACGCGAATTCAAAATCCGATGGCCCAAACCTTTCAATCAAGCAGCAACTCCCACTCCTCTTCCTAGGAGCCTCTTCTCGCGCAAATCCTTCATCCGCGAAGCACACCCTTTAAAGTCTAGTTTGTCATGGTCCTCCGGCATATATTCTCCACTGTAGATGCACAACACCGTCATACCCGGTTGGTAATGCAATCCACTCAACAACTTCGGCGTAATCAAAAAGTATTGTCCGCCAGAGTCCTCAGAGTCCGCTTGCCCACAGGCGATCTCAACCATCCGCTCGTGGACCATGCGTTCGTTTCGGGGATCCATACCCTGATTGATCTCGTCAACGACGCGGAATGGCGACGCAGAGAGAGATTGCAGAGCCATAAGGTAAAAGATCGTGCTAACGGCGCGCTCGCCGCCAGATTGTCGGTGCGAGTTTAGAACGGCTAGAGATTCATTCTCGCGGAATTTAACCTGGATGCGGATCGACCACTGGTCGAAATTGTTGCTATCACCTAGGCGGCCATTTTCGTCAGGGATATCTTCGGCCTTGTCGATGCCAATTTGTCCTGCACATCCGATACGTGCGAAGAAATTGGAGAAAGAGTTGCTGATCTTCTGCACAAGTTTTTCGAGCTCAGGCTCCCATTTCCCTCGGACCTCAGTAATAGCATGCCCGAAATCCCCCAACTCTGTTTGGGATTTCTCGAGTTTCTCTTTCAGCTTATCAATTTGAACCTGGCGGTGTTCAAATTCTTCGATGAACCGGGTACCATGACCCTCGTATGTGAGATCCAATGTGGCTTTGGCTGAATCTATCTCGGCCTCCAATTGTTCCATACTATGCCTACCAATACTTTCGATAACTTCAGCCATGTATGGATCGTTCTCTGCCGCCTGAGAGAGTTTTCGAACTTCCGCTAAATACTTGGGCAGTTCTTTGCTCAGTGCTGCGACTTGGGTCGCGGCCTCATCGATCTCGCGCTTCTTCGCTTCAAGTACGCCTGTCACTTCAGCGTTATGCGCTTCCAAGCTTTGCCAGTCAGAACGTGCTTCAATTGCTCGAATTTCGGTTTGCAAAAGATCTTCAAGCCAGTTCCGAAATTTAACGACGAATTTCTACAAAAGTTAGGCATTCTCGGGAATTTCAAGTAGCGATTCAATCGATACTTACAGCATATTTTAAGGCAAGGGCAGCTTTCTCGAGAGAGACATAATCTTGTTGCTTTCGTAAAACCTCAACTTCTTTCTGAGCTTTTGCTACATTCTCTGCCGACCTTGTGTACTTCTCTGTTTGTTGAGCTGTATATTGATTAGTGAAAGCCAAGTTACAATACGATTAACGCATAACTTACCTAGTCTAGTTGGCAAGGCCCTGAAAGCCGTAAGCGCATTTTGCTTTTCTGCCTTTTCACGTTCAAGCTGGGCCTGAATGAAAGAAATCAGTAAGAAAGTTTTAGCACATTTCGAAACGCGAAATTCACCTGCTCCTCTGCAGCCACCTTACGGTCAGCTGCCAAACGGGCGAGTATGGCCTTCTCTTCATCGATTCTTTCTTGAACTTTGTCCATTTCCGCTTTCAACCGATTAACATCGTTCTCAAGCTGCTGTTTGAATCCTTCATCAACTGGCTGGTCCGTCCACCATCTTGCCGGCCGTAGACGCCGAACACGGGTGGAGGTAGCCGATGGACCATACTCGCGTCGGCGCGTGACTTGATAATGTTGCCTCTTTGCAATCCACATAGAAATTGTACTGTTTTCCAGATTTCGATACTCTGCGTCTGAGATATCCCGTCGTGTGATAGGCGTTGCATTAAATCTGTTCTCGCTGCAAAGCATAGCCAACACCGGATCGGGTCCTGAAATATAATCCTTGGCCCAACCGTCAAATTTCATGTTACGGAGCTCCCCATCAGATATGGGGGGCCTGAATTGTGATAGAGGTACGGTACAGGTCTTTAGCGTAATATCATGCAAGCCCTGTTCCTGATAAAGGATCCTCTGCAGCTTTTTAAAATCGCCTCGGGTTTGAGCTGTAAAAGCACAGAAGTCATTCTTTTGCATTAGGCCTTCCAGCGCCGAAGCATATTGGGGATCTTTTACAGAGCACACAACCAATGGGGGCCCATAAACTGGTTTTTCAAAGTGCTCTTGATTTTTCTCGTTTTTCAACCACTCCCAAGCTTTAAAGGAGTCGCTGGACAACGAACGTAATTTCTCTTCTTGCTGGCCCTCTTGGAAGTCTAAGCCGTCTAGCCGCCGTTTAGCATCCAGATGCGCGGTCCTTTTGTGATGGTATTCTTGGGCAGTTTTCATCTTTTTGTTCGCGAGTTCTCCTGCCTTCTCTTCACATTCTCGAATTTTCCGAACTCGGTCGCGCTACAGGTAATTAGCAAAAAGGGATAAGGAGGTAAGAAAAGAAGTAAGAGATAATGCAGGGCGCGAAAACGTACGATTTTTTGGTTGTGGATAGCAGGGTCGAATTCAGGAGCACCTTCCTCCATTTGCCGTTCGATTCGATTGATGGCTTGCTTCAGTTTCTTAGACTCCGCGACATAATTGGAGCTAGCCTTCTTTTCAGCTTCTATATTTGCCGTCAAATCTTTCAGCTTGTCGCTCACTGCGGACATGTCTCTCATATAGTCCTTCGAAAATTCATTAGCTTTTGTAAGACGAGTTCTTCTTGCTTTTACGGCTTTCTCAAGTTTCGCGTAGTATTCTTTCTTCGAGTTGATAGCTTTCAATGTGGGTGCAATTTGATCTTCTAGATTCTTGTGTTCTTCAAGAAGTGCCTTCCGCCGATCTTTGGCTTCGTTATATCGTGCTTTAGCCTCTCTCACTTGGGGTACTGGTCGCATACGTTCCAAGTACTTCAGCCGCTTTTGGACAGCTGCCCGTTTTTTCATTCTCTCCACTTCTTCACGCTGGTTGTCTTGCCGTCTCTCTAGGCTTTGTAACACTTCGTGTTGTTGCATGCTTTCCGACTGAAGTTTCTTCTGATGTACACGAAGTTGTTTCAAATCTTCATACCACCCTGTAACTTCACGCGGTGCAGCAGCCCTCTGGGTAGACTGCAAAAGTTCGATTGGAGTAAGCGCGGCAAACTCGCTAACTTTATCCTGAGGAAGGAACTGGCAAAGGTTGTCGATTTGAATGGATAACGATCTGGCAAGCTCCCGCACTTTTTTCCCGGAAACTTGGTCTCCGTTGATCGTAAAGGAACTCTTATTACCTTCCCGCTTGATGATCCTCGTGATTACGATATTCGGCTTCCCCCCCGGAGCTGCTAGTTCAATTTCAATGGTTGCTTCCCGACAACCGTGCTTTATGTACTCAGCGGCATCTCTTGCGCGTCCCAAGTGCTATCTCCGCCCATCCATATTAGCATAAGATACGACATGGTAAAACATGCAGATGAAACACACAAGACAACAAGTGACATCATACATACCTGAGGTCCTTCCCCAAGTCCTAAACAGATTGCACAAACTAGCGTACTTTTGCCTGTTCCATTTGGTCCAATCACCAGGTTCAGCCTCGGGCCTGGCCGAAGTTCGACAGACGTATAGGTAACGAAGTCCGTGAGTTTAATCCTCATAATGGACCCTGAACGATAATTATTGGTGTCGGCATTGCCACGAATACCGCGAATGCGATCCGTTAGGCCTGTGGCGGGAGTCTGAACAGGCGGGGTGGGTGTAGTCGCCGACTGGGCGGCTCCCCTGGAAGATTCCTCATCACCATCACTCACGTCGGAGTCATCGCCGGTGCTAACTGAGCTTGCATCGCTGATCTGCTCGGGTTGAGGCGTCAATCGTACGCGTTTGGCGCCATTGGAGGTGTGCAACAAGGATAAACCGCTCCTGGGCTCCTCATCGTCGGAGTCTGACTTGATGGTTTGCTGTCGTCGTTGAGGAAGGGACGGCATTATTCATGTTTCGCGAACACGTCGCCCTTTTTGAGTCTGAGAGGTGCAACGACGGCAGCCCGGTTGCTTTTGTTGGCGGGGGGATGTTCAAATCCCTTCAATCGCAACTGATCGCAATTGAGGGAAAACGCGGTTTGACGCGAAAGGGTTGAAGCGAGCTGCGCTTATCCTTTTTGGGAAAGGACTGGATGTTGTGCTTACTCATCAGCTCGATAAGAGAAGATGGATGTTCATTGGATGGATCTATGCAAGGAAGCCTAGATAAAGACCTTGGCTAGTCACGTGCAGGGGGAGCTGTATTAAGTACTCCGTACGTAGTTAAGCCAACGATCGACTCCCTTCTTCTTATCTCCCAAAGGAGCTCGAAAAACTACCACATTTCAAATACTCAAGTGCCTCGTTGGCTACCACAATACAGCAATGAGGTTCTAGTGGCTCGAAACGTGAGGCTTGACTGTCAGCCCTGTAAGACTAATGGCTCCCCGCGCTGAACCCACTCCAGTGCTCCAGTGCTCCAGGATCCAGGTGCACGGAGTACTATTTGTCTTTTAGCTTCTTCAACATCTCTCCTACCCCTGAACAGTTTCCTAGCAAAATTATACTTTTTCGCCGTTTATGGGGTCTTGCTCTATCGTTAGAGGCTGTGATGGGCGTCAAACGGAGAGTTGCCAAGATAGTCAACTACCATTGAGAATTTTTCATGCTTCGGTAACTAGACTGAACATGGAGTCGGCCGGTGTTTGGGTTGTCGTGGACTCAAGGCTGAACTAGGACTTCTTGACACTATGAGACAGAGACTATAAGAAAAGGGGGGTGCCATAGAGGCCGCCGGTGGAAGGTGAGTGTAAAGTTCCCAATTGAATTATCGTATCTCCAAATTCATTGCAAGTCCTCGGTTGATATCGTTTCCTCCAACTTGAGTTCGAGCTCACTGACGCCTAGCCTATATTTTATTTACTGGAATAATAACTTCTCCAATATCACGAAACTCGGTATCAAGCTTTGTTGATTTCTCCAATTTTCGCGTGATTGGAACGATGGGGCGATGACCGTGTAGACTGCTATCATTTTTTTTGATAGTCCAGACGCCAAATATGAAACGTTTGTTGCCTATGGAAAAGTCTAGTGGGGGCCGTTGAACCGCTATGCAGCAATACACGGAGTAGCTTCTCTCTGTCAAGCGATTCCCTAGTGCCGGAGGACCTCCACCGTCCTTCGCGTAATTATACAGTAATATTCAAAAGTTGATTGTAGATCCCCAGCGGAGACCAGGAGATTTACGATGATGTCAATAACTCGCCGCGAGTGAGCATGCCTGCTTCTCTCGTGGGGATCTGCATAAACGCCTATTAATAGTCATCCTCTTCCCTGACTACACAGTATGTGCATATACATAGCCTGCTGGAGCTATATACTGTTATCGAACGCGCTGTGGAGTGGCGGTGGCCACCGTGGAGGACTTCGTAGGTCGTACCACGTATCTTGTTGAATGCAAGAAAAGTGCAAATCTACTCGGCAACTGTTCGGCTCGTCTCCACGTTTTTTAGATAAGTCCGGTGGACGTGATACAGGTCTTGGCTTTTCTAAATGCAATGTTTTCTTCAGAGTTTAAGAATTGTTTCCCAGGACGGGCCGGAGAACGGACGATGAGAGGGGAAGTTGGGTGGGAGTACACAATACTGTGGTTCAAAGTGTCACCAATGGGAAGCTTGGATATACTTCTAGTTAACTACCTACTCCGTAGTTACATGTAACATGGCGAGGTAGGTAGCTACCGGCCTATCTAAGTCAGCTTAGACTTGGTGGACATACAATACAGTAGGTATAAAACTGCCAGAGTCATGTTCACCTAAACACGAGGTCAACGAGAAACCAAAAATAGGTCTCGACCCATCGCACATTTCTGCCCGGCTCCCAGTAACTAGCTATCCGCTCAAAACCCGTAACTAGTCAGGTGTGCAATTCATATGAGCCATCAGAACAACCGTCACGCAAATGTCGCACAGCATGGAGCAAAGCTCGGTGTCCGACAGAGGAAGAACGGATTCGAACATAGTAGTTAACTACTTACCACGTGACCCGCTGTTTGGGCAATTGGCGCTTGAAGATTAAAGTAGCTCCAGGCGGGGATCCAATCAGCCACGATTACGTCTGTGGAAAGTAAAACAAGGAAAAACGGGCTCCACAAATCAAATTCAGGATCAGGCACAGGCCCAACGTAGCGAATCAGCGGCCTTGAAGCCTGCGTTAGTCTTCACTAGCTGCTTTCCTGCGCCCCATATTTTCGGTACCTAACTCAAGGTTACGTACGATCCGCGTATGCAAAACAGGGCAGAGGGACGAGCACAGACCAGGCAAAGAGAAATTTTACAGCGGTAACTAATGGAGAATCCCGAGAGTCGACATTGGCTTACGATACAGTAATGTAATAACATCTTTTCCAGAGAATTGTCGTTTCGTGTACGGAGTACATACATAGGTCATCCATACCTAGGTAGTTACTCGTTGACCTGTCTTTTGATATCAGTTTTTGATAGGGCTCCTCCATACCAGCAAGTATATGTCCATGGGTCCTCGATTCCCCGGAAGTCAGGGCACGCAGGTTCCAAGGCAGTCCGGAGAAGGACACTCATAAAATCCTCGAAATGGCAATGCAGTATGGGTCTCGAGCCTTGATAGCAATTGGCATGTAGAAGTTACACAGCACACCTCCCTTCACATTCTCAGTTGTTGCTTGTGTTCTGGACCAGCAGTTAACTAGTTATGCGCTTGGCTCTTTCTTGAGGCCCAGCCATGTCCATGGAGGATCTGCACACTTGGTGGTTTGACTTTGCTTCCCCTTTTTCTCTGACCATGGATGCCTCTAGAGCTGTTTTCCACTTCTTTCGGCTGGGTGAGTTAAACCAGCTCAGGAACCACTGCTATGACTGCCAGGAACAGGTTAGAATCATTTTTCATGTAGATAACTTGTATGTATCAAATGTTGGGAGAAGGAAAGGGTCAGGCATCCTCAAAACCCACATGCTTTTTCATCCAGATAACAGAAGAACTCCTCAGAGGAGCTCTCGCTTGCAATAACACACACACACACACACACATATTTATATCTCAGTGCACTCACAATCTCTGACTGTAAACAGTAGCAGAAAACAAGAATTGTAACATTCTTTTCTTCTGCTCTTCTTCTCTTCTTCTGTTCATCAGCTTCCTCACCCACCGGCCCACCGTGAAGAAGTGAAGGGGAAAAACAGTCTCCAATCAAAAGGTATCTCTTCCTTGCTCCCAGAACTCTGTCCCTCTCTCTGATAAGCATTTGCAGAAAGGAGATCCAGCTACTTAGCATTCCTCTCGGCATGGGTGACCACAGGCTCCACGACGGTCAGCAGGACCCGGGGCCCAGTGTGGAAGCGTGATGGATACTAGTGGTTTTTTACAAGAAGGTGTGCTCCTTCACCTTTGCTCGGCGTATCTATCATTCACAAAGAAGACGCTCCATCTGTTGCTGCGGCAAAAAAAAATAAAAATATCTTTCTGCTGGTTGTAAGTGAAAATCACTTTCTTCATCTTTTCTTTTTTGCTTTCTTTTGTGCTCCCTTCCGCCTCTGAGAAAACCCCTGATCTCTCCATCGCCCGTTTTCAAAGGCATCTGGCCTAACTAGTTACCCTTCATCGGCTCCCTTCTTCTAGGGCGTGTTTTCTCCTTCGGAGACGCGTCCTTTAGCCAAATAGTAAGGTACGCCAAGGTTGCAGAAAAAAGCAAAAAAGACGGGGAAAGCAGAGGCCTCCTTTCCCTCCTCCCCAAGAAGCTGTGATTTTCCCGCTTTAGTTAGTTAGCTGCCCTACGCATTTTGCTTAACAGGCAGAAGAAAAGCAAAAAAAAAGTTGATTGCCGGAGTCCTGCTTTCCCTGATCCCTGTTTTCTTTTTTTTTTTTCACTTTGATCGAAGCCCGGGCAGCCCCTTGCGCAGCTTTTACGCTTGGTTTCCCAAAAGTGAGATAGGAATAGTACCTAACTTTCGAGGCCAGACAGGAGCCCAGCTCGCCCGGAACGCAGAGAAGGAGGGGAGAAAATAAAAGAATCAACTCTTGACTGACTTACCCACGCCGGACTTGCCAGAGCTAGGCAAGAATTGCACGGAGGAGTGACTTCTCCCGATTATTACGTACGTCCCATTTACCCTGCCCTTTCTCCCCCTTCTCTGGCAGACCCGGTCCCAAATGCTCCCCGATTCAGAGGCCCCAAGGACACCGCATTACGTGACCGTACGGGCTCTCTGAGGTAACTAACTATCCCACCTAACTAACAAACTGCCCCCATTCAATCTTGGCCTGGCCAACTCATCCCCGTCATTCCGTTGCTCTTCCTTTTTTTCCTACCCTTCCATCATCATCAACCGCCCGCCGTAACTGGCAAAACTCGAAAATCTCCCATTCGCTCGCTCGCACCACCACCATCACCACCATCACCTCCTCCTCCTCGTCCTCCCCCGTTTCCCTGCCATTCTCCTGGTTTTTTTTTTTTCCTTCCGGGCTCCATTTTGTCGTCTTGGTACGGGTTTCCGTTGCTTCTTTTCCACAGATCACAAAATCGGTGATTCTGGCTCTCGTTAAAATAACTCATCCTTTCGGTTGAGAGATCCCGAACAACCCTTCGATTCGAAAAATCGATCCCAATTCTATCGAACCCCGTCCCTCTTTTTTTTTTTTGGAATTTTCCCCGTCCCATACGCTCATTTTTGTTCGCTGCTACGAGAGAAAAAAAAAAGGTCCAATAATTCTAATTACACCATTGCGAGTGGAATAGCAGCCAAATCCGTGGAGCGGACGTTGCGGAACACGTCATCTATCAGAGCCAACAAACGGAGACGAGAAAAACGGAGAAGAGTGAAAACTCAAGTCGTTGTTTCCAGATAATTGCGTCGGTGATAACTGCCTTTTGCTCCCGGTCCCGTCGCATCGTTTAAACAAGCTGGATTGCGCTTGCTCAAAATATGCCTTTAAGTCCAGCGTCCCCTTCAACGCCGCCCCGGCTTCGGGTGCTCGCCGGTACGTCCACCTGTTGATCCTTTCTTGTTATCTTTGCCGTTTCCTTTTTTTTTATTTGTGTTCTTTCAGGGAGCTTCTCTTCGTCTTCAGTGTTTTGGGAGTCTCTGATTCAATTGGAATTCAATGTCCGTGAAACTAACCCATTACCTCGTAGTCGGCGGTAATGCGATTTCGGCTTTCCTGTCTTGGAGGCTTCAAGCTACGAACGCTTGTGATGTGACTTTGGTGTGGAAACAAAATTATGAGCATGTCGCTCAATACGGTATCTCATTCAAGTATGATCCATCCGTTTTTTCTGTATATTCTTATCTCACCACTCTTGTTTTTTTGACTATGTGCTAAGTTATCGTCTCCGATTCCTACAGGTCGAAAGCTTTCGGAAATGAACGGTTTAAACCCCGTCACGGTATGCACGGCAATATCTTAACCCAAAAAAAAACAGAATTGACAGCTGACTAAATACTCGTGTCTTCTGCAGTGATCCGAAGCCCTGACGAAGCTCCTTCTCGGGAGCACTATTATGACTACGTCCTTTTGTGTGTCAAGGCCCTCCCGGACCTCTACGATCTTGGCGACATCGTCCACTCGGTGGTTACTCCCGAGCACAGTTGCATCCTCGTGAATACCACAAGCACCCTCGGCGTGGAGTCTGATTTGGAGCATAGATTTCCAACCAATGTCATACTTTCGCTGGTCTCGGGCGTCGATATCGTTCAGACTGGCCCGAGCGAATTTGAACACACAGCCTCAAGTGACATATGGGTCGGCCCGGCTATTATCAAGACTGCTTCAATACCATCGACGATTCAGACCGACATGGCATCGGCATTTTCCATCACGTTAGGCACTGGCCAGGTAAATTGCAAGGTGTCTAACAACATTAGACAACAGCAATTCGAGCGCATGATTGGGTGAGATCCTCATTCAAAAACATTATTGTTAAACTTCCGCTAATTAAACCCCTTCCTTCTATCTGTTAGGCCGATTGCTTTTCACCCAGCAAGTGTTTTGTTCGAAACTCCGAATTTCGCACAACTTTTGAAAAAGGTCGGGGTACGACAACTAGTGTCAGGCGTGATCGATGAATTGCTAGCTCTCGCTACAGCCCTTGGATGCAGTTTCCCTGAGGATTTCAAGGAAATCACCATTGCAAATATGGTTGCTCAGCCAGAGAACCAAAGTACAATGTACCAAGATTTTATGGCACGACGGCCTATGGAGGTGGAAACTTATCTGGGTTCGCCAATCAAACTGAGCATCGAAAACAATATTAAAATTCCCAGAATCGAGACACTCTATGCAACGCTGCATCACATAAACACGGTGAACCAAACACGGGGTTTGAATGAGTCTACATCACCAGTGGCACCGCACCCGCCCAGACTGTCATCCGCGCCTCGTCCGGCTATGAATAATGTCCGAGGCGGTGGCCGAAGCCAGACAGCACCACACGGCATGCCGCCTCCTAGACGTGGGCCATCGTCGATGGGGAACCATCGCCCCCCCAATGGACATCCGCCGCCACGTGGCCCACCTCCTCCGAAACGTGACGCATCAACGGAGGACCACGGTCTGGAGGAATTCAGTCATGTTGTTCATTACGAAGCTGTTACTGGCGAACTTCAAGCTCCAAGTGGTGGTCACCCCAGTAATGCTCCCAATGGAGCTTCGCATGCCGATTTGGCCCTTAGAGAGCGCGAACTAAGAATCCGACAAAAGGAACTGCAGTTGAGAGAGCAGGAATTAAATATGAGACGTGGTGGGCCTAACAGAAGAATGTCAACGACTCGCGAGGCACTCGAGGATGGCGAGAATGGTGACTATTTTGATCCACCTCCACCAATGCCCCAAATCGACCCCGATAACTTTGACATGATGAGCGTGACATCCCGAAAGAATAGGAAAATGCCGAGCAACAACCCCGGCCAGTTTCGCAAAAACCCGGAAATGGCTGGCGGACGCCCTCCTTCTGCGTTCAGTCGTGCCTTTGGTATGGGAAGGAATCGCACAAGCGCTCGAATTGTTGAAGATATCCCAGGCATGCATGACGCTATGTTTGACAATTCAATGATGGGATATTCTTCAAACCGATATGGGAATGTCGATCGACGAGAGATGCAAGCGGAGTCGAGGGCCAACTCACTAACCGCCAGTCGGATCAATGAGTTAGGGCAGGGGATAGGACATGGGCCATACCCACCTCCGAGTAGACGCACAAGCCAGTCGCCAGGTCAAGGCTTCCACCCTAATGGCCGTGGCCCGGGTCGCACGTCGACTGTTATTGACGGGTTCAACGGACAGCCGAATGGATCGGGCCACCCTAACCGTCGATCCCCACCCGGAATGATGAGAGCGCCAGTCCCAAGACATCCTGGGCAGCCCAATGTGGCCATGCCGCAGCAAGTCGAACAACATGTTGGGGTGAGCAAACCGAATCCTGCCAAAGAGCATCCAAAAATTCGTCTGACAGGAAGTGCGAGCGCTAGCGCGGGGAGTGGTGATAGCGGCGCGAGTGCCAATATTGACTCTGAACCGTCTGCCCACAGCAGCCAAAGCAGCCTGCCTCCTTATCAAGGTTTTCGAAAACCTAGTGGCAAGTAGGCTTGCACCGATTCGCGTTCCGAAAAAATCAATACTTCGTACTGGGTTTGACATCGTCACTGCAGTTTTGATTTTTCCCTACAACCGAACTACCATAGACATTACCCTCTTCTTGATGATATTTTCATGCCTGCCTTGGTCGCAGGAATATGTGCAAATCTTTTTGGGTCTGCATCATTACTTACGGATTTAATCTCGATTCCTGTCCCATATCACGTTCCAAAGGGCACTCAGTTTTCTCTTATTACTCCAACTTCCTTCCCGGCGTCGTCGATTATTTTCACTGGCTGGTTTTGTTGCTGCAACGAAGACGTTGATATTTATTGAAATCGCTTTTTTCGGTATTGATCAACGGGAACTTATGGAGGACTTGCACCAACTCAGCTTTCTCTGCGGCAGTGCTGGGCTCTCCAGTATGATTTGTTTTACAATAACAACTTGTCCGAAATGGTGGAATCTGGCGACTTCAGCCTGGTTTGTTCCATCCCCCTCACCTCCCTTTTTTTCTTCTTTCCCTTTAGTCCCTCCTTTCTACCGATATTGTTCTCCTCCGCAGTCTCCTCTACTTAAAAAAAGTGTCCTGTAATCTTTTGCATCGCCTTCGCTTCTTTGTTTTTCTTTTTCTTCATCCGACTTTGCATACCCGCGGCGCTCGACAGCTTTCTTCTATTGAATTCTTTGCTAAACCGTGCACATCGCACCTAATGTCTCATTTTGCGGTTTCTCATCTGGCACTTTGCAATTTATTTCGAACGCAAGGCAAGTTTCGGCGGGCTTGCGCTGGCCTGCTATGTGCAGATATGGAACGTTGTTGTCTGGCGCAAGGAAACGACGGGGCAAGGACTTGGTGATGGGGCTTAATGTCATGTTTCCTTTTTTACTCTCGGGCGGTGATTTCACGATAGAAAACTGGTGGTACGGATACGGACGCTTTTCTTTTGTTTTCCATTGATGGGCTTCCTTGCTCTGGTTTGCTTTTTTTTTTCTCCTTGAATTGTGGGTGTCAATCATGGCGGTTTCTTCCTTTTTTTTTTTTCCTTTCTCCCCTTTCCCTCCCCTTGAGAAACATGTCTTTTTAGTTAATTAACTACAGAATTCCCCCCTAATCGATGACTTGCATTCTGTTCTGAGCTGGGGCTTTCCGCCATTGCCATTGTCCCCGAGTCATGATTTGGACTAGCAATCCTGTCGTTCAATGGCACTGCTTGCTCAAGAGGCGGGCGATTTTCAGATCCCGGCTGGATTGGTTCATAACGGCACGGATCTTGTCGGAAGGATGCGTTGTGGAACATTGTATGCATATTACAGAGATAGTCAGGAGAATAAAGACGAGACTGGTAACTGTGGCCTAAGATGTTGGTCTAACTAGTTATTTAATGGATGGATAAGAAGCAACATAAATGACAGAGCACATACATACGGTGTGCCTGGGACAATGAAGCAACGTATTCGCATCTCAGCATCGGTCGCGTCTTACTTGGTAGTTATAGTCAACTGGTAAGTTAGTTAGCGATTTTATTGCCTTGTGGAACAGAGCTTCGATCAGGTGACATTCCCCAGATGCCCTTTTCTGAAAGTTATCAAACCCAAGTTAACTACTCAACCTTGCATCAAAAGTCTTTCCACGACAACGTTCAATTGAAACTAAAAACACCTATCCGCAACAATCAAGTGTACTTTTCTTTTTCCCCTCCCGGATCAAACCATAAATCAAAACCCCCAATTATGCCGTCCAAGGCTCCTCCACCACGTCCCTCCTCAGTCGCCTATTCCCACCACCACCACAACAACAACACCAGACCCCAATCCTCCGCCATGCCTCCCCCATCCTCCTCCGCAGCCACCACGTCCTCCCAAGCATCAACCTCGACCTCCGCCTCCCTCATCACCGCTTCGGGCATGTCGGCCTCCAAATCCCGGCACTACGCGCACCTCCACGCGCAGCTGGCCCAGCTCAACGCGCACCTGGCCGATACGGAGAACCTGGTGAGAATGACGGGTGCGCAGGCGGGGGATATGAAATTCCTGGGGGGGTATGTGGGCGGGCTGTTCATGGGGGCGGCGAAGGTTCTGGGGGAAGAGGGGATTGAGAAGAATGGTGGTGGTGGGGGTGAGAAAATGGGGAGTGGGAAGGGATGAAAATACTTGTGTTTTTTTTTGTTGCACATTGCAGGCAGTCTTGTTGCGCCATTTGGATGGTGATGTGTCCGGAAGCTGTGGGAGATGAGCTTGTCTTGTCACGATGGTTGAAGCGATGCTCACTATCGAATTGGCGCTTGAAGTGGAAAGGTCGATAAAGAGACACTTGGGTAAGTTTAATGCTCTTCAGTCTTCTGTTTGCTTTGGTCTTTTGATTATTTACCGTCCTGTATCTATTTACTAATACTACTCTTCGAGCTAATAGGTTTTCGCTCCACCGTCAATGACACTTGCCTTTGATCTATTGACTACGTGAATGGAGGAAAGACAAACGCCCTCTCGAGGCCAACAATGATGGTCTTAGGCCACTTTGCAACCCCGTTTCCTGTGTTTACTCTGCAGCGTCGCCCGCCTATGCAAACCAGACTCTGGACGATGGATTGACTTCTCCAAGCCAGCCTTTCTAAGGAGATGGTATGGTTGTTGTGACTTTATATTCTGGTTTGTGCCATCATAGAAGTCACCATACGATATAGAGACAGCTTCACTGCAATATAAGTTAAGGCTTGGTGGGAAAGAATTATGAGCACCAGGCATGGTATGGAATGTTCAGAAACACAAGCAAGAGTGGAATAAAAAAAAGCCATCTCTGGAGGGCTCAGCCCATGCCTTCCCACAACCTGCCAGAGACTTGCCAAAGTTAAGAAACATACTATATCAAACTGGCCCTCGACTGGCGGTCGTTCATCGTATTAATATGCTGTCGGGGTTGCAAACAATACAAACATGTTGGAGAGTTTAAGAGAAGCTTCCCCAAAAGACAGGCAAACTTTTAATCATTCTTGACGTCTGTGTATTGCGTGTGTGTGTGTCTGTTCTTTCTTTCGCATTCTACAAAATTAGACTAATTTGGATAGTCAAAGGATCCATATAGTTATTTAATAGTTGCATTGGCGAATATTCCGAAGAATCTGCTCTAGACCGCTTGAAACCATGGCCTCCGCCTCCAAGCTCCGTCGAGTCCTCATGACCGGCACCCTGTCAGTAGCCATCGCTTCCGGAGCGCTCTACGGAGCAAGCTTGAAAATGAAACAGGATTCTAAGCAGGTACTGAACTGCTAGCTCTTTTTATTCATCTCCCTTGTGTCCGCTTTTTCCAGCGTTGCTTTTGAAGAAACCGGTGCTAATTCGTTCCCCCCTCTTTCTTTTTCTTCGTAACAGGAAGCGCAGAAACGCCAAAATCTGGCGCCGCAGGAGAAAATCGATGCACTGTTGGCTGTTCGCCAGGGCTTAGCACGGAAGAAGGAGGTGCTAGAGGAACAGATTCGAGAGATTGAAGAGAGGGAGAGGAGGAAAGAAAGAGGCGGTAGCGGTGGGAGCCAGGGGTAGAAAAAGCCGAGTGTGGGTAACGAGAAAATCGTATCTTACTTACGCATCTCCGTTTATTGCTGTGATGCGCGCGTGAGTGAGATACCTTGCCGCAATGAAGTGATGGACAGATGGAATGTGGGTTGTGTGATACGAAGCAACTGCAGCACAGATTGACGACGAGGGTGATGTTGACCTCGAGAGAAATCTCCAAGGCAAACTACGAACAGCAACCCGCCAAATTGGTCGACTTGTCTAAGAAAAACCCCTTCGGTGCATCAATTCGCGAAAGCTCGATTACAACGCTCCCGCCGAGCTTCCTCGACTTCTGGGGATAGTTGCCAACTTGAGAGTGCGTATCGGCACTGAGATTGGAAGTTGAGAAGGATCCTCAAAAAGCCAACAAAATCTCTTTTTCGTATCTTTGAAGCCGGGCTGTGAGGATTGGCTATGCTGCTGGTCTTACTCTGACTCGAAGTGCCATTGCCAACCCACCTTGTTCCTTTTACTATGGGCCCGTTACAAGCCCATCACGATGGGTTTCGGATTCTCTCAAGATTTAAATATACTATGTTTCCATCTCTAATGTACTACCGATGAAGCGCTTTGGTTTGGTCGCCGTCGTTATCAAGAGGCACGTTGTGACCAGATTCGAGCAGACTTTTTATTTTCTGTTCAACATACAACCAGATACGATAAGCCCTTCATGCTGGGGGAAAAACGGGCGAATTAATTGCTAAATCACCTGGTCGTGTGTTCAAGATGGAGGTTCCTTAGAAATTGAACTGGCTTCCATGAAAAAGCAAACGAACATGATGTTGATCAATCAGAGCCCGTGGTTAACGAGTTAACTACTTGTTATCTTTGTTGCCCAGCACCCTAGCCGCTTGGGCAGCCGTGCGGGGTTGTAGTTAACTAGTTAACTATATGCGCAGCCTTGTCGGACGACCATGGAAAGGACAACTTCTCTCAAAACGCCAAATGTGCGAGGTGGAAGAAGAACTCTATCGCGGGCCATCTTACCACAGCTCCTCAACATGGATCCAGTCTCCATTGCGACCGGCGTTACGGGCTTGCTGTCGTTCGGCATCGCAGCCATCGAAAAGTTACACAAATTCTACACTCTGTACCGAGATCGGGACGCCGATGTTAGCCAATTATTGAAGAAGCTTGAGAATTCTCTCGTGGTATTGCGATCACTTGAGGCCGCTCTCAAAGGGCGCCGGTTCGGGGATGATGAACAGAATCTTCTGAAGACCATTGAATCCACTATTCGCGATTGTGGCGACCTCATCGAAGAACTCCAAGCCGAGTGTGATAAATTCAGCAGCCCCTCAACCAAAGGCATCATCAAGTTTGCTAGCCGTCAAATCGCCTATCCTTTTCGGCGGAGCACACTTGTACGGCTTGACGAGAACATTGACGCTTTACGCGAGAATCTATCGCTGGCGCTCGACGTGCTGCAGGTCCAAGACCATAAACAGACGCACGTTGAAATATCTGAGCTCAAGTTACTTGTTGAACTTGCGAGGGCGAATCAAACCTCATCGGACATTAAAACGTGGCTCAATGCCCCGGACGCAACTATCAATCACAACAGCGCGTGTGCCAAATGCCATCCGGGAACCGGGCTTTGGCTCGTCAACGACCCCAGATATGAGACATGGCTGAGCGAGACTAACTCCTTTTTATGGCTTAACGGCTTTGCGGGATGCGGCAAATCTGTTCTATGTTCAACTGCCATCCAAGATACGTTTCACCGGAAGCGACACCAGGCCAACGTCGGAATCGCTTTTTTCTACTTCTCTTTCTCTGATGAATCCAAACAAGAGGAGTCGGGTATGCTACGAGCGTTACTTCAACAACTGTCAGCCCAATTGCCAAAGGGTTCAGGGCACCTTGAAAAACTACAAAAGTCGTACCCTGGTACACCCCCAGTAGAAGCATTGATTGACTGTCTTTGCAACATGATTCAAAAATTTAACCATGTGTACCTTTTCTTGGATGCTTTAGACGAGAGCAAACGGGAAAATGTTCTGGGTACGGTTGAGAGAATACGTGGCTGGGGTTTACCTGGACTGCATTCCTTGATCACTAGCCGCGATGAACCCGATATCCGTGAATCTCTAGACCCCGCGTACGAGCAAGACATCAAAATGAAAAACGCTGAGGTCAATAAAGATGTCAGCAATTTTATCACTTCTCGACTCCAGATTGACCCGAAACTTCAAAAGTGGCAAGCACATCACGACGAGATCCGACAGGTGCTAACCGAACGAGCTCAAGGAGTGTACGTGATCAAATGCGAATATTGTCATTGCTTTACCCTTTAAAACTGGGCTAACAAGGTACCCCCAGATTCCGTTATGTTGACTGTCAGTTCGATGCTTTGAAGCGATGCCCAAGAACGAAAAATCACCTCAGGCAGTGCCTGAAATCATTACCACGTACATTGGACGAAACATACGAACGAATGCTATGCAATATTGATGAGACTTGTTTTGAGTATGCGCAACGCATCCTCACTCTACTCTGCTTCTCTTCTCGGCCACTATCGCTGTCCGAACTAATACATGCATGTGCTGTTGACCTCAATGAGCCGGGCCATTTGGACCTCGAAGGCCGGCTTATGGACGAGGACAGCGTATCTCTAATATGTCCTGGACTAATTGAAGTTTCGGTTCTATCTTTGGATCTATTGGGAGTTCGACAAGAGAGGAAAACGGTCAATATCGCCCACTTCTCTGTGCAGGAATATCTTCAATCGGATCGCATTCGACAACAAAAAGCAGCTAAGTTTGCCCTGCAAAGTTCGCTGGCGCACTGCTTGATTGCGGAAATATGCCTGGTATATCTCCTGGAATCCAGGTTTTTTCGTGATGAATTTTATAGATACAAGGCCGATGAGTTTCCGCTGAAACATTTCGCCATAGAGAATTGGTGTTATCATTATACAAATGCGAAAGGCGTGTCATCGCGAGTCGAAGACATGGTGTTGAAACTATTCAACGAACAAACAGAGTACTTGTCCGCTTGGGGACGAATTCGCCGCCGAGAAATTACTTATCGCTTAGAACAACCAACTTCTTTTTACTTCGCATGCTACTTTGGGCTTGATGGGGTTTTCGACAGACTTATGATAGAGATTGAGCAAGCAGATCCAAATGTCAAAAGTGGCTCTTTTGATGCCCCGCTCCGGCTAGCATCAGATATGGGCCATGAAAGGATTGTGCAGATACTTCTGGACAAAGGTGCTGATGCTGATGCTTATGTTGAAGCAGAGTTTGGGACTCCGCTTATATCGGCATCATTCCGCGGTCATGACAAGGTTGTTCAAATTTTGCTGAACAAAACCACCAATATCAATGCTTCACATCTTGAACTTGGTACTGCTCTTCAGGCAGCTGTTCGCAGTCAAAATGCAAAGCTTGTACAGATGCTGCTGGACAGAAATGTTGATGTCAATGTTCTGGGTGGAACATATGACAGTGCACTCTATGCAGCAATAAGGATAAACAATCCTCAGATTGTGCAGATGCTGCTTGAAAAAGATGCTGATATCAATCTTCCGAGTAGATACTTTGACAGTGCACTCGAGGAGGCAGCACAAGCTAGTGATCCTGAGATTGTCCGCATGCTACTAGACAGAACTGTTGATATCAATGTTCCGGATGGAAACTTTGGCACTGCACTCTGTAAAGCAATACTGGGAGGAGATCCTCAGATTGTGCAGATGCTGCTTGAAAAAGATGCTGATATCAATCTTCCGAGTAGATACTTTGACAGTGCACTCGAGGAGGCAGCACAAGCTAGTGATCCTGAGATTGTCCGCATGCTACTAGACAGAACTGTTGATATCAATGTTCCGGATGGAAACTTTGGCACTGCACTCTGTAAAGCAATACTGGGAGGAGATCCTCAGATTGTGCAGATGCTGCTTGAAAAAGATGCTGATATCAATCTTCCGAGTAGATACTTTGACAGTGCACTCGAGGAGGCAGCACAAGCTAGTGATCCTGAGATTGTCCGCATGCTACTAGACAGAACTGTTGATATCAATGTTCCGGATGGAAACTTTGGCACTGCACTCTGTAAAGCAATACTGGGAGGAGATCCTCAGATTGTGCAGATGCTGCTTGAAAGAGATGCTGATGTCCATGTTCATCATAAAATTTATGGCAATGTACTCCAGACAGCAGCGCAATTTGCTGGTCCTGAGATCTTCCGCATGCTGCTAGACAGGAATGTTGATATCAACGCTCAGGACGGAATGTATGGCAGTGCGCTTCACGAAGCAGTAGAACGTGAAAAACTTGAGATTGTCCACATGCTACTAGAGAGGAATGTCAATATGTTCCCCATTGAATGTGAAAATAATGGTGGTATACTCGAAATGGCGTTGGATACTGGCAATTTGGAGATCGCGCGAATGCTATATGAAAAAGACAAGAATGTTGCAAAGGACCTAATTAAATATTCAGCAGATAATATTGACATGTTATTATATGGGGGAGGTGAAATATATGCAGAGGGCACGAGTGAGAGTAAGTACGTGGGATGGAATATCGAAGTGGCAACTGTGGCAGACGTGATGAAGCTGCCTTTGCAATGAGTGTTTTTCCCATTCTGCCAATCTATTTCAGATACAAGCACAACTATTTACAGAGATATCATGCGCGAAGTTAAAACAAACTATATACCATCATTCTAAAAAGTGATCATCAGTCATCCCCTGATTCCAATCATAACTTATCAAAAAGAAAAGAAAAGAAAAGAAAAACTCCCAACGGTATCCCAGGGTTCCCAGTGAAATTGTCAGTTATCCAAAACCCCCCTGGCCAAAGCCGCCAAACTCGCCTCATATCGCCCCGGACTATGATCTCCCAACATCCCCGACCCAAACCTAATCTCGCCAAACCTTGCTTCCACATCTCGAATAAATCGTAACTGCACCCTCGTCGCCGGCCGGCCTAGCCGCGGGTACCCATCGCCGCTGGACGTATCCATCGTAAACGCATCGCGCTGAAGGACGCGCATCGTATCAACCACGAACACTTCACCTGGCGGCATCAATTTTGGAGCCGTCAGCTGGTTGCGAAGTGATTTGAGTGTGTTCCACGCCCACGAGTCTTCGCCGACACCGTTTCCGGCGTGGATAAGGTGTGGCGGTTGGTCGATGTGGAATTTGTTAGCGATGCTGCGAGTGATGCTGTCCCAGATACGGGACTTTACGTAGGATTTGGCGTCGGCGACGTCACTTTTGAACGAAAGAGAGACGGCGTGGAAATCGTGCAAGACACCCAAGGACAGGGTGGGGACGACGTCTTGTCCATTGACGGTCGTGGTGATTAGGCGTCTTGTAGCGAGGCGTAGAGACGGACTCATCACGGCTGGCGGGCCATAGGCATATACATGGATCGGACGTCCAGCCGGAAGACGGAATTGTCCTGGTTGGCGCTGCGTGTTGCCCTCTGTGCCGCTGGACTGCGTGGAGGCGGTCACGAAAGACGGCCCAGACAACGCGGTATCGTTTGGCCTTGAGATTAAGATTGCAAGAAGGGCAGCCACGCCGCCTCCCAGTGAATGGCCGCAGAATATGACACCATAGTCGGTAAACTCTTCCAAAGCTGCCTTTATTGTGGCCATCACGCGAGCACCGCCACCCTCAAGGAGACGTTTGGCCGATGCACGCATGCCCTTGTGGACTTGCCAGGTTTTACCCATCCAATGCAGGTCGTCGTAGTCGCATGTCATGTCAGTGAGAATATCCTCAAATCCCCAGGTGCCTCTCACCGTCAGAACAACGGCTTTTGAATCGTGGTCTAATGTGAGATAGTGTACCAAGGGAAAGCCTTCTTGTGTCTGGCCAAAAGGATTTGAGCCACCAGCAGGATCAACAAAAGAAGAGAGGAGGATCGTAGAAGGAGGTAATCCTGTATGATTGGAAAATGAGCTATGTTCATGATGATCCATCTCGTCATTTTGCCAATCCTGCGGGCCAGTAGCGATGCCCATTACTCGAAGGAAATTCGACCCATATGATGCAGATGAAAACCTAGAAAACCGTTGTATATTTCGAACTAGATGATTGTATGGAAAAAGACCGGGGAATTTTCCGTCTCTGTAAAGGGCAGACAGTGTGTCTTGGTCTTCATATACACTTTTGGCAAATCGCGGAGCAAGGACGAGCGATGCTTTGGAGTCGGCCGCCGCTAACGAATATATAGTCGGAGCGAGAGACTTGCTTGAGTTTCGGCGGGAAAGCATAGGGCTTGAAGAACGACGAGCGTCGTTTGATAGCCCCTGCATATCGCTGTCGGATTTCACCCTCGATAAACTGCTCGTGCTAGAGATGTGGTTTCTAGCAACTGTGGGCGAGGCTGGTGCTCTTGGGCACGCATGCAAAGAATACGCGTCTGTCCGAGCCATGTACGATTCGACACTCTTTTCGTGTGAAGAAAAATAGTCCCGGGGAGGAACAGCGCCAGTCAGGGCATCCATTGAAGGATCATCTGCCTGTTTAGACCTCGAAATGTCATTTTTTTGTGAAGCAAGGGGTAAAGCGGGCAGTAGTTTAGGTCGTGGTGCCCCGGATTGCAAAATCGGTTTGGATCTCCCACCGCGTATTCGAGCTTTATTGCTGAGGGTATGCTCCTTGTTAAAATCGGAAGACTGTCGACTAGATGGGGAAGACAAAGCTGGTCTCTTTTTGAAGCTTGTCATCCTTCCCAACTTTGCCTCTGCGTTTGAGACAAGCCTTTGGGTTGCGTCGGCCATGGACATCTTCTGTGATGAAGCTCGGGGTGTTTCCGAGCCACTGAGCGAGGATTCTGAAATGGTCCTTTTGATTGAAGGACGCCTGGATGTAATTTGGCGGATATCCACATTGACTGGTTCGATTTCGACTATAGGAACCGGATCGTTAGCCCAGCTTCCAATCTTTGCTTGTTTCGAAGATCGCCTTCGGGGCAATTTAGAAGCTTGGCCAGAAGCGTTCTCTTCCGCTGAGCTCTGTGAGGAATGGGTATCTGGGCGCAGATCGGCGGACTGGGAGTGGTTTGACACAGTCTGGAATACGACTGTATGTTTCGGTATCTGAGTTTCTGGAATTATCGAGACAGTATCAAAGTCGTTATCTTCATGGAAGCTTTCCTTGATGAGTGAAGTTCCTGGTGGCGGGGATATCTCTATGAATTTGTTGCGACTATCATATATATCGACAGTAATAGTCCTAGCCGTTACACTGTCGGTTCTGATCGCGGCATGCGACCCACGTGGGAGCTGATTTACGATGTAATGCCGAATCTCTTCGTCGGATAGGGCATGTTGGCGATCCGCAGGTAGTGACACATGTGGAACAAGGCGGCCTAGGGGATTTAAGAGAGTCGTCTCCCGCTCCATCGCTTGAAACGTTCCATCCGCGTCTATGTCCTCTGGTGCCAAGAATGAAGCCGGCCGCGTTGGTAGATTGTCCAGCGAATCCAGATTAGGAGGGTACTCCGTCCGCTGGGTGCCAACGACATCTGCTCTGAGTCCATTATCAAGGATAACAACATCCCAGATAATCTCTTCGTTTCCATTGTCTCTAAACTCTCGTTCTGTGTTTCGCCTTCCCCACCGCTGCAACATAGCAAAGCCAAGGCAGCCGACAAGTAAATCGCCAACACCGACCCTGCCTCCGTGAGCACCTGTTTCTGGGTTACGGAACTCTCTTCGGATCAGCGTGACGATGGCGGCCATGGCACGAGATGACTCTGAGGAACCAAGGATTGCGTCGAGCGTCGACAGGAGAGACTGGGAGAAATGGGCGACCGAAGAGAGTGTGGTAGAAGACAGGTGGAAGCTGGCAGATGCGAAGAAGGACGCAGAAGTTATCGTTGAATGCAACGTTGCCAACTATAACCAGCCAAAAAGTCAGCATATCTTCCCCCTTTTTCTCTCGGCTTTTTTTTTTTTAAAAAAAAGAACATTTCACGCCAATGCAATTACTTCGCAAAAGAGAGGAAGATACTAACGCTCCGTTCCAGCAACGATTCCGCTTCCACTCGCCCGTAGTCATCACTGCTCCTCGACAGCACATCTCGGCCGGCTCTTATCAGAATGCCTTCCACCACCGCCCTACTCAGCTCCAGGCCAGTGAGAGTGGTCGCCCGTACGCTGTCGATCGCGAATCCACCCAGAAAGGCCCCGACGCGGAGCGAAAGAGAGGTGGACTGGGCAAACAGGGTCACCAGGGAGGCAACCGGGCGCGGAAGCAGCGTGCCACCAGGTTTCAAGCCGTCCACGTCTGCTCTGCGAGTGAGCTCTCCAGCCGTCTGCCGCTGGTTCACATCGCCCCTGCCGGCATGGGGCATCGCGAAAGGACAGGGAGAAAAGGTGGCTGCTGCGTGCGGTTCAGGAAGTCTCTAGAGAGCCCTGACGATGAGGCCATTGGGAAAAAAGACCAAAAGCAGATTGTAGTTTCGCTCTCGTTGGGGGAAAGGGTAGTTAACTAATTAACTAGTTAGTTGGGCTAGCTAGGTGGGATAAGTGAAGCCCGCGCCCTGATGTTCAGCAAAACGGGAGCGGGAACCAGGCCACAGACGACGTCAGATGGCCAAATAATCCACCCCAGGAAAGGGAAATCGATCGGGCTTTTCGTGGGGAAAAATCTCGGGGCCGGGGGGGAAGGGAGGCATGTGACAAAGCCGTGAACGGTGAAAGGGAACGGGCCTTGGCAGAAGGATTTTCGAATGTTTAAACACCTTCATGTGGCACCTGGGTATTTCTCGTTTCTACGTTTCTAATAGCCAAAGGGTCTCTTCAGATTTCTGATAGAACATGTAGTTAACTATCTATTATGTCTCTTCAAACATCCCGCAAAACCCATTTTTGGCTCCCCGTCGTACAAGAGAGAAAACAAGCAATTTGGCGGTGGCGGAGTGGCAATCAATTTGCGTTGAGGTGAGACGCGCCGAAGGTTGTTACCTAACTACCCACGGATCCGGAGCTATGTTTATCCCGAGAGGCTTGGCATCCCAAGCTTTGGCAAGGCATTTTACGTCATTATTGCTGCCAACTGAGGAAACGAGATCTTTTTCGCCCAGTGAACTCCGATTTCCCGCACCAATCCCTATCTCATACATTCGGCTTTTTCAAGCGGGCACCACAAACCCCACGCATTTTCCAAAGTCGGTTGCGCAAAGCAAGTAAAATAGTTATGCAGCAATTGAAAAGGCTTTTTCATCCCGGAGATATTCCCTTATTTCCCTATTCGCAAATTGCTAGGACGTTGTGGGCAAGAGGCGACTGTTAAAACAACAACAAAAAAACAAAAAACAAAGAGAGGTACAGTAACAAGACACCCGACAACGCAGACTGACAAAGAAAGAAATTGATGGACCATTGGGGCTATTGAGACACAAAACGTTTAAGAGAGAACGGATTAGAGTTGAGGAGAATTTGTATTAATTATGGAGCCGAATCCATCTGCATGCGGTCCATATTCACTCATTGCTTTTATGCCATGTAGGTGCTGGCATCCACCCCGTCTTCGGGATATTCACTTAAAGTAGATGGGTTAGTGAGCCTGTCCACTTTGATCCAACTCGATCACAACGTATTTGGAATCACTTACGGCAAAGCAACTTCGAATCGCTTTTCAATATCCTTGAGTGTCTTCATGTCGTCCTCGCTGCTGACGAACGAAATCGACAAACCCTTGGTACCGAAGCGGCCAGCACGACCCACGCGATGCAGATATGAATCGGCATCAGGCGGCATATCGTAGTTGATAGCAAGGTTGATACGTTCAATGTCAATACCACGCCCGAAAACGTCGGTTGCCACGCAGATACGCTTGTTGAATTCTTTGAATTCTTTGTAACGTTTGATGCTAAAAAAGAAAACAAAATTAGCCCAAGTTTGCCGTGACGGTTTGGGATCATTGTAAAACATACCGCTCCTCTTGCGACACGCCCGAGTGCACTGCGATACTGGGGAAGTTGCATTCGCGTAGAAGCTTGTCCAACTCATTCGCACGAAGAGTGCTCTTGACGAAGATGATGACCTGGTTAAATTCAAGATTGTCCAGTAGCTCGTTAAGCTTTCGATTCTTTTCTGCCTCGCTAAGGTTGATGTAATACTGCTGTAAACCGTGGAGAGTCAATTTAGTGTCATCATCCACATACACCTCAAGAGGATTCCGCATGAACTTTTTGCAGATTGGCCGAATCTCTTGGGAGAGAGTAGCACTGAACATCATAACTTGCTTGTCGGCCGGAGTCGCGCGGAAAATCTCCTGGACGTCGCGTCGCATGTCTAACAATCACCAACAATTAGGGCATTTTTGACAACATATAAAGGTGGTAGAACCGGAGGGGACGTGGGCTCACCAATCTGGTCTAGCATCTTGTCGCACTCATCAAGCACAAAGGCTTTGATATTCCGAAGAGACAGCTTCTTTTCACGGACCAAAGCGTTCAATCTACCAGGAGTTCCCACAACGATGTTGGGATGAGTGTCCTTTGAGGAAAGAATCTCGACGTCCTTTTGCATCGGGGTGCCACCATAAAAGACGGCAGTCTTAACGTCGGGAAGATACTTGCTGAATCTGGCATACTCGTTCTTGATCTGGTATGCAAGTTCTCGGGTGTGACACATGACGAGGATCGAGCACTCGCCAGGAACGGGGTCAAACTGGTGCAACGTGGTCAGGACAAAGACCGCTGTCTTTCCGAGACCGGACTTCGCCTGACACAAGACATCGACTTTGAGGATGGCGGTCGGAATGCAAACTTGCTGGACTGTATGAGGAGCGAGCGATATGTTAGACTTGGTTCGATCCAGAGATTTATAAAGTTGGCATATCCCAAACGTCCGTCCATCGCACAAATGGTCTTATGGAATAATCAAGACAGAAGATAAAAAAGTCCGAAAACAAGAGCGAAGAAATTGCAGTGAGTGGCCGGAGCGAAGAAGCAATTCAAGACAAAAAAGTCGAAGCCTTTTTTTTTCTCGAAGGTCGACACGAGGACTCGATTCTATCATCAGGTATTGCCACCCTGATCATCTCGATCTGCACGCCGAAGCGATGGAAATATCGTCTTTTTCGTCAATGAGCCATCAACAGTGAACAGTGCACTGAAGAAAAGTTCAGAGCTGCAGAGGCGGCCTTTTGAGCATCCCGCAGGGATACATAAAAGGAACACCGAGTGCAGCCGCAATGCAATACTCTTTTTTTTCTGTTTTCCAAGGCGTAATCCTCGTGCCACCTGAAGGCTTCGTTGATGATGTGTTGTTCGATGATCAACCCCCAACTCGCGATGGACGGACGTTGGAAGAAGCAGGAAGTGGAGGAAAGCTTTGGTAAAAAGATGATTTAACTAACCCTCCGAAGGATGTTCGAAACCGCAATCGGTGATCGCACGTAGAAGCTCAGGCTTCAGTAGGAAGTCGCGGAAACCAGTCGAGTGTACGCCAACATAACTACCCTTCTTGTCCGCACGCGCGCCAGCGACGGTCAAGTCACCTTTCTTTGCAGCAGCACCGTTTGTAGCTGGGGCGGCACTGGCGGCAGCGGCAGCATCAGTTGTCTGGAGCTCCTCATCGGAGTAATCGATCAGATCTTCCTCGTGAGACATGGTGATGGAAAAAAAGGTTGGAAGAGGGTGGAAAAGAGACGCGTTGTCGTGAAAAAGAGCAAAAAGAAAAAAGAATCAGGAGCTGACTCGGAAGACTGGGCGAGCGGGGAGGACTGTATACAAGATCTCTTGCAAGACAAAAAGAGGATCAGAAGTAATAAACGAGGTTTTTCAAATGGAAATGCAACGAAGAAACCGGGAGGCGTTGACTTGGGGACACAAAGAAGCGCGATTGGGGGGGAGGAAGGAAGAAAAAGAGGTTTGGAATGGGGGTTCTTTCTTTTTTTGGGGGAGTGGAAGTTGGAAAGCCATTTTTTTGTTTGCTGACTCATTGCATCCGGAGCCGCGAGAACGCTGCTTAGCCGCTTTGGGGCTAGCGTTATCACGTGCGCTACATTGACGCGCCACAGCGGATCCGGAAAGGGTTTGCAGTGTTTTGATTCGTCAACCCTGTGGCGGAATGAAACCGAGAATTACCATTGGCGCATTTTAGTTACGGAGTACTCTTCCACCATTGCAATTGCCAATGTGTGACTTTCCGCTTCATTGTACTCCCGTATACCAAATTTTCAAAGCTGCGATATCACAATCACTTTACAAACAATGGCAAAGGCGAAGGCGAAGGCTCAGAAAGTTTCGCCTGGAGCAGCGCAGAGTCATATTCGTGCAAGAATATCATACCTGTACAAAGCTTCCCTTTTGTTCCAGTCTACGGGCCAGGACCATGTGTCGGCAGAGCTCCTAAATAAAACGGCAACGCCAAATGTTGAGAGCGAATCAACTAAACGGCCGCATGAAGAGAATATAGAAGATTCCGGGCGGTTTCATACCGCTGAATCATCGGATGAAGTTCTTGAAGCCCCAAATACGGACGCTAAACCTGGCCTCCCGTCATTTCTCGCTCGCCAGTATGCCAGCCAGCTTCGAGCAATCTCGTTAAAATCCCGGCAAAGATTATCTCAGAGCATCAAGCACTCTCTGTGCAAGCGGTGTGATACCGTGTTAGTGGCCGGGTCGACGTGCTCAAAGGAAATCGAAAACAAGAGCCGCGATGGGAGAAAACCATGGGCAAACGTTTTAGTTGTCAAGTGCGGTGTTTGTGGAACGGAAAAGCGGTATCCCCTAACCAGCAAAAAGACGACGAAGCTTGCGGATCGCCGACGAAATGCGGGAGATGCAGTAAAAATGGAAGTTGTCGCTGAAGGTACGACTTGAGGTCTCCGTTGAAGATTCGAAAGGCGTCAGTTCAGCGCCCATTATCGAATATGATTCTTCATTTTCAACCGTATAAATCATTTTAAGATTGTCCACGGATGTGCTCCTAGGTGGCACACTTCTGGCACCGAGTCAGACCAGCGAGACGAGTGAAGTTTTGATCATATGCAAGATCACCAACCATTTTTCCACTCCAGCCACGACGTGGGAGATGAAACAATCCATACCTCCAGATAGCATCAACACTGCCCGAAAACAGGTCGGAGGAGAGATTAACAGATAACTCATTAAATAGTTTTGTTCTGTTTTAAAATAGCGTAAAAAGCTGCCCTCCCGTATGGAAGGAGTTGGGGCAAACATGCCGGAAGTCAACTGAAATGGCATAGAATAAAAAAAGGCAAAAAGTTCGCCTGCCGTGAGGCATGTTCCAATCTTACAGAAAAAAAAGGAGAGCCGAAGAAAGGGAAAAGATCAATTACAAGAATGGTAAAAGGAAGAATTTAGAGCATTTAGCGGATAGATGGCAGAAAGTGTCTGAAAAAATATAGGTCGGGGTAGGAGTTGGGTATATGGTAGTCGCAAGCAAAATGAAGCCAGACCAGATATCTACAAGTCAAAACAATATGGAAGTTTGCGGGTAGCGTGCGTGGTAACTCTGTTGAATCCTCGTGGATTCCAACTCAATGTGTTGAATCTGGAAGAACAAATCATGCTCCATCGTGAGCTGGAGGATTATGTGGACGCTTGGAGCTGCTGGGGCGGGTGGCAGGATTAGGGATTATGGGCTCAGCGGATAACTGGCCCGTTTCGCGATCGATACGGTAAAGGGTACGGAACCATGGGTCGTGGGTGGAAAAATCGTCTTCGCATACAAAATTAAGAATAATCAAAGCCGTTCCTTCGTGTCATCATACAAATCCGGGTGAGCACTGCTGCATGCAGTATATATCGTGTTGTTGTGAGTGCGTGTTCGTCCAATTCTGCGTTCAGATCGTATAACTATAGTCGATGAAGTCGCCGTCAAGGTCGATAAATAATTCTAATATAAGAGGAAAACCAAACATCAACGCCTCCTGCGTGATGCTTGATCCAGGCGGTGGTCCAGAGATTCCACTCGAGCGCGAAAGCCTTTGACGATATCTCTAATCCGTTTAATCTTGTCAAACTCCATCTCTAGCTCGTCGATCGATGCGATGATTTGCCGTACACGTGCTATTTCAGCGTCTGCATCCGCAATGACATTTCCTGCCTGGTCGTAGGTGTTTTGTATTGAAATTTCGGACTGTTCATTAAGCTGCACGCAGGGTTAGAGCCCATCTCAGTGCATAGCAAAACACTCAAAAATACATGTGCACTCAAAAAAGCAGCAGTCGTCCATGGCGTTTAAAAGAAACAATCAAAAAAAAAAAGAGAAACTACGAAGCTGAAGACTGGCAACAGTAGAAAATAATTTTTCAGCGGGCCAAAAGAGAGCGGACGAAAACCTACGTATTCAATCCTTCGCCGAATATCCCTGAGTAGATGATCGAGCTGGTAATACAGAGCCTGCAGGCTATCCGGATCCAAGAGAAGTCTTCCTTGACTGCTCGCGGCACTGGCAGCCCTGGAGCTCGACGTGCTCCTCCCCATACCTCTCCCCCGCGACATCATGCTGCCGTTGCGGCTGCCCTGCAGCGCAATCTGTTGCTGGTGGACAACCATCTGCCACTCAGACGACGTGAGGCCAAGTCGGGCATCAGGAACGGACATTGACGCGGACATTTGGTATCGACTGGTATTCCAGAGACATACTCTTTAGAATCGATGCTCGACGGGAGTGCGGGATGAGCCTGAGAGATAGAGTTGACGGCCGAGCATGATGGGAGACAGGGCAGTGAAGAGACAACAGCGCTGGTTTAGACGGGAAACGAGTTTTCGCTTGAAAGAGGGGGAGCGTTTGATGCCTTTTTTTCTTGAATAACGCTTTTTGATAGATCCAAGCTGTCCCGTTTGACCGTAGAGTTGAAAAGCTTTTCGGAAGTTTGTTCGAGATTTCGCCTCCAGTCCAGCCAGGAGGCGCAAGCGCAGAGGCGGGTCTTTTTCAACGGTCGCAAGTGGTGATGCGCGCGAGAGACTGGCCAGAGAACAAGCGGGCTGGGACAAACGGTAACAAGCCTAACAACTGCAGTGAGAAGACGGAGACCACCTCGGAGCACCAGGCAGACGCGATCATGGGACGAGAGCGCTGTGGGACGGGCAAAGCGGAGGGGGGAGGAGAGAGAGAGAAGGGATCTAGAAATGGGGGTGTTGCTGCTGAACCCCGTTGTAATAGTGGTAGTCAATAGCGACAAGAGAGTAATTACAAACAAAAGCCCTTTTCTCAGATGAAAAAAAGAAAGGAGGGCAGAGCGATAAATAGAGAACAAAAAAGGAGAGGAGAAGAAGAAGAAGAAGAAGAAGAAGAAAAAAACAAAAGAAAGAAAAGGGATCACCAAAAACCCCCCGTCTTTCCCTTTCTCTCTCTCACACATTGTTCACCATAACTTATTCAGTTAAACATCGAAATAATAAGCCCAATTGCCCACTCTTTGCCCCGTCGATGCACAAACCCAGCCAGACCAGACTCTCACTCCGAACAGGTTCAACTTGCTTTCGCCTTCTCCGTCTGGGAGCCAAGATGTCGAAGGTCTGATTCCGTTTTTCTCTCTCTCTCTCTGTGGTGCTTCAACGGGCCCCGGCGCTGACTCTTGACTCCGGCTACCCACAGTGAAAGTCCAATAGAAGAACAGAAAAGAAAAAAGAAAAAGAAACGACCAGCTTCGAAAGAGTCAAAGCTTCCCATCACGCGTGTGCAAGCTCTAGAAGAGCCGATCCCCGGAGAAGAAGACGAGAAGACGCGCCCCCGAAGAACCTGCGAGAGCGAATCGCGCGTTACGAATACCACTCCTTGCTCTGCTTCTGCGTCGCTGGAAAGGCGAAAAAACAAATCCACTCAGACTCGCTTCTACCCGAACGAAAGAAAGCAGACGATCCTATCCCCACGGAGCTTCCGCTGCCCAACCTGTGAGGCTTTCAAAAAAACCCACCACTCATCCCCGAGCGTTGCCAACGGCCTCCATTGGCTTTGGGGGCCATCTTACCCCGGAAAATCGAACCTGTAGGATTTCAGAATCAGTCGTTTGAGCGAGCTGCGCAGGCGTCCAACCGGCTTGCTCGTCTCGTCAGTGGAGCTTGCCAACGCCACTGTAGGTTGCCCGTCCCCAGCCCTTCATCCATGGTTCGATGCATGCTTTTTGAGACCCGCAAGCAAACCGAGAGAGAAAATAAAGCCCAAATATCTTCTCTGACCACACACACTCTGAACTTTAAAGCACCTGTTACGTTTCCCCATCCGTCGAGTCAATACACGCACGCAGCACGCATCCCCCGCAGATTCTAGAATCGACGGCTTTTTCTACCCATGGCAAAGGACAAAGAGCGGACCGTCAATCCGGCCCAGGCCCAACGCCGATTGGAGAAGCAACGAGCGCTTAAAAAGGGAAAGGCTGAATTACAAGTCCGTCGCCATGAAAAGCTGGCTCGTCGGAATCCGGAGCGGCTCCAGCGGCAAATTGAGGAGCTAAAAGCAGTCGAGGAATCGGGGCAGCCACTGAGACAGCGGGAAAAGCAGATCCTTGAAGCACTAGAAAAGGACCTTAGGGCGGTCAAAAAGGCAAGGGAGGCCCTTGGAGAACGTGCGCCTACATTCGGTGGTGGCGGCGAAGCGAAGCACCGTGACAGGGATACCGATCGCGGAGTGTTGGGGAAGAGGAGGAGAGAAGGATGGGATCAGCGGAAACGGCGGGAAGACAGTAGTGATACGGACGAGAGCGTTCGAAATATCCCCATGCCGAGAGACACTCCGCCTCCGATCCCACGCCAGCACCAACGACGCGAACATCCTGACCAGAGAGAGAGCGGAGAAAGACGACAAACACACACTCTACCAGAGAAGCCTGCGGTGGAAGCTAAAACTACCTACGAGTCTGCGCCAGTCATTAGAAATCTACGACAGGAGGCTGTGAGCAAATTTGTTCCTGCCGCTGTGAGGATGAAGCAAGCGGCCGCAACGGGCCAGGGAAGGCTAGTGGAGCCGGAAGAAATGGATCGTCTAGAAAAGGAGGGATACGTGCCAGCAGGCCCAACTTCTGGTCCATCTTCCACTCTCAATACCGAGAGGTTGGAATCCGAGAAAAGGCCCATGTCAATGGATGTTGATGCCGCTACTTTGGCAGAAGAGGAAGAACGCTTTCGACGAGAGCTTAAACACGTTCATATTGAAGAAGTGGAAGATGAAGAAATATGATACAGTATGTATGTATGTACATTCCTTGTCGTCGACAGCCGGAGCCACACCAGTGTATAAATCCCTACCCAAACACACAATTTCCCAACGGACACAATCTCGTATAGCAAAAGCCTGTCGTGTTCCGTCACTCACTTCTGCTCTTTTATCGAATAGGCCCGCTACGTGCAGAACAATCCCCACAGCGCAACACCCGCCCAGGCAGAATGCAAGCCCACAATGCCCCAAAAGTTTGCGAGTCGATACTCCCCACCAGTCCACCTACTCCAGCTATACAATGCGACCGAGGCAGCATGGGACAGGGCAAAGCATGAACCCATCACACGTCCAACATGCGTATGTCGGATATGGTAGTCCCGTAAGAGCCAACTGCACAGCGCGAACGGGAAGGAGGTATTGGCCGCACAGCGCATGAAGAAACGCGCCGCCGCGCTGCCGCGGATCTCCGACTGCTCAGGGAACAGAAGCCGAGAGCCGGTGTAGAAAAGGACCAGGTCTGCGCTGAGAATGACGCAGGCGGAATGGTAGAGGAGCTGGATCAGCTTCGGTTGGACGGGTGAAATGGAGGAGGTGGCCTTTCGAGGAAAATGGAGGGTTAGCGTTCTTGTATCTTCACGCTTGCAGCGTGCTGAGAAACGGGGGATTGTAGTTATGGGACTTGCCATTTTGTCTGCTGGGCTTGCAATTGTTGTCTTCAATTTCCGGTTGGAGAGCAGGGGTAGAGAGATCCGTGTATATTATCCTAATTCAAACACATTTGCAAGGTATTCAGTCCGAATTCATTGATGTGCAACTCGTGATCTTCCTTAGGCAAACTGGGTAACATTCCCACATGGTATTAGTAACTAAATAACTAAATAGCCTAGGCAACATGGGTAGTTAGTTAACGGGTTCCTAAGTTACTCCGATTACTCGCGCCCCGCGCCCTCTAGTGGTAGCGCGTGCCTTAGCATCCATTTCTCGGCTTATTTAACAAATATGAATGAAGTTTCTCATAACTCCATATCATGAAGGGGTGAGCTTTTCATTGACTGTCCTGGGGGGTCTTGCATGCTCGAGACTCGAGACTCAAGTGACGTTGCATGAGAACTCAACTTGGGAGCCCGCGTTTGTCCCCTAGTAGTTAGTAGTTAGACAAGGTGAAATGCTTTTAATACAGACATATCTTCTTCTGCAAGCCACTTGGCCGCCTAACAGTTAACTAACCCACTGCTTGCAGTTCATTGCATGAGATTGAACACAAATGAGCTAGGTAACTACATGCATAGTTAAGGAAGTTTTCCTGTCGCCGCACCTTTACCACCGCCATGGCCACGCAGCCACAAAAGTACGAGCCCTTCGAGGACGTTCAGGAGCTCAGTGACCTGATGGTCTCATTCTTCAACTACTTTTCCGGCTCCGACTTGCACTCGTTCGCCTTTGAATGGCTGTGTAGCATGGGCGATGTGCAGGTTGTCTGCCAGGACTGCACAGCGGATTCTGTCTGCTTTCCCATCTCAGCAGCTCTCCAAGAAGCCATTGAGAATTGTCAGTATGTCAACTCCCCACGCAAGAACTGGCTCGCATCCCGTTCAGCCGACTCCAGCTGGGCTGGCTATGTGCAAACCGCGGTGTCGAGGGTCGGGTGTCAGGTCGAGATCACACACATGGACCTGTAAGCAGAACATCTCACTCTCATTGTCCTCTGACCTTATCGGACCCCTGTTTAAGTTTGATGGTCCTCTTTTTGAGAGGTTCAGGCATGGATATATTCTGGACTACTACACCATCATCCAAGGGTATCATCTCTTTAAGCACCAGTCTGACCACTGGACCTGTATGATGCACAACCGTTCCGCCAGGTTTGATGAGCGCCAAAAAGATACGAGCAAGGAGTATCTCCTCCGCACTGAGCTGCTCGCCTCCACTGCCGTTTTCTACTGGCAGATGAACATTGCGACCTACGAGTGGGACACCAATGGGTTCTCGGTTAAGTTGAAAGATAAGCAAAGGCCACTGACTGTATGTTCGTTTTATCTTTGCAATCTTTGCTTCTTGCTGACCTCCTGGCCACAATTGTGACATTTTGTCCCGGCAGGGTCCGTGTCGTCCAAGCAATGTGCAACCCAACCGATCCATCGACGAAGCTGACATTCCGTCTGATGGTTGATGACGTCTTTAGTACGCAGGATTTATAAGAAGGAAACAGCCCACAAGGTCTTGAAATGGATCTTAAGCCCTCTGGGACTCAAGCAGCCCGAGGAAGCGAAGAATCTAGCCGTCCATAGCAAGGATAAAGGCTATTAAACTTGAGGAGACAGAAAAACGGAGATCCTATACCGTACCAGCGAACATCGTCGCCATCGCCACCTTTCGGTGCTCCACGAAACCCAGAGAAGCCGCGTTCAGTGAAGACAATTCAAACAATACACAAAACCGCACCAAGATCACCTGCCTGTTGAACTACCAGACTTATGGCGACACATCTCGTTGTAAGGTTGGGAAATTGATGACAGCATCGATTGGAAGGGCTGAAACCCGTGAAAGCTCCGAAAGGAGATTCAATCTCCTGATTTAACATTAGGAAACCGAAGGGCGATATCTTGAGAACTCAAGCTGTCTTGCTGAGCGGTGGAATATCAATAGCATCAACCATGGATTTTCCCCGCCAGACCGGGTGTTGAATTAGTTAACTGCCTAATGGAACATTGTAGTGGTGAGTGATGCGTTTTCTGCAGACAATTCAATAAATTGAGCCACGGGCAAATGTTATGAAGCTTTTTAGGGGGCACAATTGGTTGGCGAGCGAACAAGCAACATATCTTCAATCATGAACTGGGCGTACCTCTCCTTTAATGTAGTTTGGCCACCCAACGATTTTTCATAGTTTACATTAATCTGATGAATATATTTTAGGATCTGACAAAATATTGTTCTTTGGATAGTTACAACTTCGAATCTTGGGAAATGAATTGTACTCCTATAGCATCAGAATGCATGGACGAAGTAACTATGCTGGTATCGCAATGCCAAAAATTCAATGCTCACAAAACCATGACAACGTGATCCCGAGGAACTTCGCTTTCATCACAATACATCTTCGGTGGAGACCTATCACCATGTTGGTTCAAACGACCCGCGCCAGAGCATGCGCATTTCCAGCAAAATGAAAGTGGGAGGATATAAACATTATAGCCCTTGTGTGCCGCGACGCACGTCAAAGCAAGCCTACTGAGCCAGTTACCATGCGCTCGAGCAACTGCTAGTTTCTCGGGCCCTTCAAGCAACTCCTCCCACGTGTCTATAGAGGACATGGGGATCTCAATCGCGTTGGGGCCCACACCGTGGTCGCATCTGTCATTGTCGCGGTAGCGCTGTACACGACCGAGATTGCTATGGGGTTCCACGGCTTTGAGCACGTCGACGTCTGCAACCCATTTGCCCTTGTCCCTGACTTGGATGATGGATTCCAGCAGATATGCCTCCACGTTTTGGAAATCGCGAGAACCGGGCTAAAGAGGCAGCTTGTACCCCGAGAAGGATAGATGCATTGACGTGCTGGTGAAAGAATCCGTTACAATCCCGTCAAAATCGTCATGGGAGAGCAAACTCCAGGCCCCGAGATCAACGTCTCTTGTCTGTGGTGCTTGCGGCGGGATTAGGAGAGCTATTCCCGCGCGGCCAACATTTCCAACAACACGCCGTATCTCAAATTGACCCGGTACCTCTGAAGGGTCACATAAGAGGGAGCCGCTGATGAACAGTGAGTCCACGGATGACATGGCGAAAACCTCCTCTAGAACGGCGGGGTCGAGATTAAGGTGGCCGGATTCAAACATGGCGATGCAGGCAAATGTACTAGGCCGGTTAAGGTTGCTGGAAGGGTTTGCGGAAAAGCTCGCGATGGGCGGGATCCATTTAGAATTATACAGTGGAGCACATATCGACTTAAGTGCAACGGTTGCTGATGGCAACATTCGGTAGACTCTCTCCGCGAGCCCCAGAGCCCTGAGACTTTTAAACAATTGATACTGACTGTTCAGCGGATCTCCTCGTGGGGTTAGAACTGCCTCCTGAATATCCTAAATTGAGCTGCACAGCTTGTAGGCAGATATAGTGTTGGATGATATAAAGTTGATAACGTCCGTAACTGTGAGACACTCTGCATACTGTGGGCTCTTAGGAACATTCCTGTGGTGGAGATGACTGGGCATATACAATGCTGCAACGCCAGGAATGCCTGCAATGAGTATATACCTAACTGGCTTCAATGTTGGGTCACGGGTAAAATAGAACTCATGTTCTTCACAGTCTGGCCTCGAGAAAGTAATTGCAGCAAATAGATCCAAAACTACTTCTGCATCCTCTCCAAGGTTTTGCATATAGTGATCCCAAGAACTTGTCAGTTGGTAAATGGAGCTAACTTCTTCATTAACACAGTCATTTGGTGGTATGCTGGGGTGGCAGTGAAACGTACACAGGCCGCGACAGGAACAGTCAATACATGTGCCAGTGCAGTTGCATTTAGAAGGAGGAGTAATCACATCCACTTGAACCCATCTTTTGTGTCTCAGTGTGGATTTGGAGTTATCTTCACAGTCTCTTTTTACTGACTTGCGTGCTTCTAGAACAGCTGTTGCAAACTCCCAAGAGATGGCACAAAATTCATTGGCAGGTTTTTCATGGAGAGGACCACAATCTGCTCTGTATCGGATCAACAGTTCATTGCCTTGTGGGTAAACTCTGGAAACCATCATCCGCAGGAAATCTATACGTAGATTGGAGTTTGGTAACAGTTGAAGGATAACTTCGGGATCGCAGAAACCAAATAGCGGTTTGATACTCTCCGGATCTGTACTGAAAAAACCCCGTCCGTGCCTCTGGCCGCATTTTACAAGTAGCCGGGCAGTTTTAGCTTCAGATTCACCAGATTCCAAGAGAGCTGAAGCTGCGCGGGAAAAGACTTTGATCCAGACACCACTCGTATTCAAAAATTCCTGAACCTGGCTCGTTGTGGCTCTGGATGGCCTTTCAAAGTGCATGTGCTCGGCATCAGATATATTCGCGATTTGATCCATGCACGCCGCGAAAAATTCCGCTCCTTCTTGGATTGTACATTTCAAGGCCGGTAGGAGCGCACCCAAAGCCGCTGAGGAGAACTCGCTGAAATAAACCCTCGAATGGTCATTCTCGACGGTTGAAGATGCCAGAACGGGCGGCCCGTAGTATTTCAGATGCGCCAAGGACAATGACCACTGGACTCCTGTCATATTGAAAGCTGCCGCCTCTGAGGGTTTCGCCTCTAATCCTATGGTGAGAACACCGCTCGTTCTTACCAATTCATCCTCAATCTTTTTCTCAACAATGGAGGATCCAAAAACAACAAGGTCAGGAAATATATGCCAGGAGGACAGCCCCAAAAGTGCAGCGCCGTTCTCTATCTGCTGGGGCTGACCAGATATCAGGTTATCCATTGTCGTCATAGCAACCTTCCAGGTATCCATCACATTTTTGAACAAAGTGCTACTGCTTTCAATTGGTAAATTCAATTCTGCCACAACCAGCCGCAGACCCTCGACCCAATCCCGCAAAGCTTCATCGGCTGTCCCAAGCCAGGCGCGGGCACCAGCATCCCATTCGGCCAGCTGCTCACGGCTGATCTCCTGTCGGGCGGCCTGCAAGGTCGGAAAATGTGCAGAGTTGCTCTTCTCAAACTCCGTCGAAACCTGCTTCTTCCTTTCCTCGACCAATTCAACCCAGATAGACGTTGCAATTGAGGCGTTCCACCGACGAGCGAGTAGACATGCGAGAAGATGAACAGCAACCGCACCAGGTCCAGAAGTCGCGGCAGCCCATATTGTCGTGCCATCAGCCCCAAGCTGTCCAGCAAACAGACCCTTTGCAAAGTCTTCCTTTGGGTTTACATCAGGACGTGCAAGAACTGCACACACGCGGACGCCATAGGCGTTCACCAGATTTGGCGTCTCCGGTAGGATCTTTTCAAACAACGCACCCAGCTTCCTCGCCGTGATATGTGCGCTCCCATCTTCCGCCTCACTCCGACGTTTGCTAGAGAGCGCCAGTCCGAATTCCCGGTATGCTGGAGGCGCTTCGAATTTGAAAAGCGAAAAGTCCAGATTTAGGGTGGCAGCGGAAAGTGTGAGCTCGTTGGTAACGTTGGCTAAAGAAGCTATCAGTCGGTTCACTGCCATGCTTCTGGAGGATGCTGGAGTTTTAGATTGATAGGGGGAGAAACAAAACCCATCGTTCACTCACTAGTTAGCGGAGGGGTAGTAAACTAACAATTCAAACTGCTGGCAGATAGCCTCAAATGAGTTCTCTGACATGGGCGCCGGCATCAAGGTTAGTCCAAAGGGAACTGATAAACTAATTAGTTTAGTTATCATGAATCAACTAATAGCAAAGACTTCTGCATGAGGTGCTCGAAATGCACCCCGCTCCTCAATGGCCAACCAGCACCTTACACATATTATATGATATCCCAGGATTGCGCAGGGGGCAGAGTCTTTTTTTTTTTCCCACCAAATCAAGGCCTTCAGTAGTTATATAACTGACTAGTTAGTTAGCCCTTGTCCCGTGAAGAAGCATGATGATGATAGGATTATCTACTGCCCATTCCCATGCGTCTCTTTTCCTCTTTCTGGTGACCATTCGGGGTGCCGGGTCACGAAGTCACGGAGGCTGCTCTAGTTAACTAAATAACTACGAAGGGAAACTCAAAAGACTGCTAGCTGTTAAGGCCAATTGTGTGGATGCGCAGTTTTGATTGTAATGGGAGTTCGGACTAGCAGCCTTTACACTGAGAAAGTGCTCGCTCCAAAGAAAAAGCCGCCTAATAAATCGAATCCAGCTGGACTACTTTGATTTGGAAACTCATGACCACAACCAAAAGGTCCAAAATCGTCGGACCCAGCTTGGGATTCATCTGTGGCCGCGATCTCTGTAGACTGATCTGGCCTGGGCGAGCAGGAATCCGGAAGGAGTTGCACATTGCTATAAGCAGTGACACTGGTGCTATGAGCAGCTTGCACCGCGGAGTCTGTTGTCTGCCCTAGACGACGACTGCTCGTTACAGATTTAGGCTCGGGGTTGTCTGCATCCGATTCTGAGTCGGACCTTTTCCGTTTAATACCAACGCTTGAGATCGCCGCTTCAGTCATTGGGTTCGGTCTGTGAATACCGAAGCCGGTTGTTGACATGTACATTTGAACAGTGGTACGTGCCCTACGCTGGAATCTATCGCGACATGCCTCGGCAGGAGGGCATTTATCGATCATATCGCTAAGAAGGTTGGTTGTTATTGAGATATGATATTCAAGGTCACCTAAAGTCTGACGTCTTTGTTAGAACTTGGGTCATCCAGATCGTCATGAGGAGTCCTACCAAACGTTCGCGCACGGTCGGCGAGAGCTGCGAAGCATAAAGGAAAGACATTCCTGGAAGCAAGAAAAAGGCTGGTGAGTTGATTCCAGTTTTCTCTCCTCTGGTACATGACTTACCTGCGATGAAAATGTACTTTGTATCCATATACGGTTGCAATAACAAATGGTCTTGATCCATTCGGTGGGACACCGTTAATACTCCCTGACTTGCCTCAGCCATTGCTCGGAGGGTATTTTCTTTGTCAATTTTGAGAGTAATCAAACCGTCATTCTGCTGCCAGTCCGAAAGAGAGGCATCTTTACTTAAATCGAGCGACCCACTATAAAGTACTAAGAGGGATATATAATACTCCAATTCGAAACGAGGGTCGCCGCCAGTTTGCGGGCAATTTGACTTCCACAATGCTAGTCGTTTGTCCATATCGGTCAGCCATTGCACAAAGGGTGTACACATTGGGAGAAATGGCGATGAAGGCCTTTTATCGTTCCATGGCATGCGCTTTTCAACTTTTGTTAAGCAAGTTTGCATTTGACGGTACTGCAGGACTTGTAAAATCTCCGACTGTAAACGTCTTAGATGGAAATGCTGGTACGCGATTTCCCTGGTGGAGGGTTCCGGTACTGACTGTGCCTTGACCTTTCCGTCATTTGTGGTGTATTCATCTGGGAAAAGCAAAGGGAAGCATGTAAGGACGGCTTCATCGGCGATACCACATGGTCTGCCCACAGTGAATGCCACAAATCGATCGAGAGAGTAGACACACCACCACAGGCGTCTCTTTAAATCTCTGCGTTCGTTCATGTATTGCTGAGCCTTTGGTGACTCTTCCTTTCCATTAGCCTCGGAATCCTCTGCGACGGAATGAAGTCCCAGCGTTAGTGCGACACGGACCGCCACACCAGCGGTATACCATAATCCAGGAGAAATTGGGCGGAAAATACCCAAAGTGCCTAACAGTAAAATGATTTGAAGTTCATCCAACATGAAGTCATTGGCGCCGACGGTTTTTGGTTTTAAGTTGAGCATATGTTTTAATTGCCGGACAGCTCCAACATGATACTGTTCAGGGGTGTACTGTTGGCCTTTAAAAGCCTTCGCACAGGCACCAAGCGCAAACACAGTGAACGCGATGCATAAATGTTTAGACGAATGGCTTCGTTCGTCTATCGTGTACATAAAGTTGATCATCGATAAGAAGTCAGGCTTATGAAGTATCGGCCATCTTGGGTTGACATACTCAAAATAGGCATCCGCTAGGTCGAGTGCTGTTGACTTGAGCGGAAATGGTGCTGCTCTTATAGCCGTGCTCATCTCGTCGGCGAGAAAAATTCTCAGCGGATGGACTGAGGCGTGCCTGCTTGTGAAAATCTCCTTGCAATGGGACGGTGGCGTTTATTTAGTTTTGGCATTGCTGGGGTGTTTGCCTTCACGGCAGCGAGGACAATATTCGCGAATGAAAATCCAGAAGTCGAGCCAGCATGTTGCGGCTCACCCACGCTCTGTGCCGAAGCTCTTGGGGCAAACGCGTTCAGACGCTCGTTTTCCGTCAGCCTTCCGTGCTTTCGAGTCTCATTTCCGCTGACACCTTTATGGGCCGTTTCCGAATCTCCAAGAGCAGCGAGGGTATCAGCAAGTGCGTAAGAGATGCCATTGGCACTTAGAATCGACTCAAGGTATGATACTCGATTTTCCAAAAAGTGAACATAACTGCGCGGGAGTTCTCTCTTGGTCAATGGATCGTAGCCGACACATCTCGCACCAAGTTCTTCGCAAGGTAGACATGCCGGTAAGCGCTGGTCACAACTGATCTGTTCCAGGCTGCACCGACGACAGGTAGACACAGTGCGAAAACTCGACACGGTATTATAACTCGACATTGCGGAGAAGAAAGGCGGGGTCGACAAAGGAGAAATAAATAAAAAGAACGAAGCACTAAAACCAAAGAGGCGGCACAACAATTCTGGCTTGGCTACTCCGTAGATGAATCCGGATCCCTGACAGCTTGAAGTCCATTTCGCAGATGCAGCTCCAATTGTGAGGTGGCATGATGCAGAGAGCAACTGCGGGGGCGGGCTGCATGGGGCGGTCGTATCAGAAAGCGGCAAGTTGAAGCAGGGCTTTGAAGAGGCAGCAATGGGTTAACTAACTCATGTAGTTAGTTCAACTAGTTAGTTTTATGTCTCCGATTTGCTGCCTTCAAGGCCATTTGGCGTTCGAACGGGGCTCGGGAGCTTTCCAAAAAGTCATTCAATCCTGAATATCCACCACTCTATTCCAGAGGATTTGAGGATTTGTTAACAATAGGCATGCGGTTTCGAGAGACTCGGACAAAAGAATAGAGAAAATAAATAAATTCCGTCCGCTCAAGCTAAGTGACATCGATTCTTCTCGATCCACATTGTTCACTCCGACAGCATTGCGCTGCCAGGAAGAGAAGGATTCGAGTAGTAAAAAGCAAGTAATAACGCACGAGGAAATCGCATAATCGCAAAATTTACAAAGACTCAGCATTGTCCTGTCGCAGTTCAGCGTTGCTTCGCCTTGTGACTGAAGAAATCAACATTCGAGAGTCGCGCTGTTGGGAGCCAGAAATTTCTAAGGACACGGTCAGTTAACAACTATACGACGCAGCGGACTGCCAATTTTCTTTATATTGTCAGTAATACCTCTACTACTTGTTTAATTGACGGGTACAATTCGTCGGCGCTGCGCTCGCAGTCCACCTGAGTTTGTTAGATAGCAGTCATCCTCAGCCTAAGCTGACAGGGTTTTCTGTACCGATATGAACTCGGTGGTTTGTTTCAAACGCTCGATGACGAGTGCAGTTCGTTCATTGAAGTCCTTCATTCTATTTCGAAAAGTGACCTCATTGTCATCGACCCTGCCTGACGTCTCACCTCTGTGGAGAAGTCGGTGTAGCATGGTCTGCTCCGAGCATTCAAACAAGATGGCTGCGCGGCAGGGACCAATCTAGTTACCCCAGGGATCGGTTAGGACAGGGCGGGCTTCGGAATAAAAGACCAAATGAAGAGGGATCAGATAAATAGCCACCTGCTCCTCGAAAGCCAGCGCCTGTTGCATGTCTCGCGGGAAGTTGTCCACAAGGATGTTCACTTGGCCCGCTTCAACGTGCCTGGCGATGGCCGTCTTTAAGAGTCCTATCACCACCTCCAAAGGCAACACCGTCCCTTCGCGCATGCAGTTCTCAATCAATTGCCCGACACCGGGCGAGCATCGCTCTCGTTCGGCCCGCACGAGGTCTCCCACGGACAGGTGCACTACAGGTAGGTCAGCCGCTAGCTTCGCACACTGCGTGCCTTTGCCGGCGCCAGTTCCGCCCAGGATAAATATGAGATTGGCGTTCACTGGTTTCGCGTCCATGATTGCCGGCTTGCAGTACGAGGTGATCGCTGCCGTGACCTCCCAGAGTCTCAACAACTCTCTCTCTCTCTAGGAGCACCTAAGAGGACACGGATTCGGGGCCGGACTAACTTTGGTCCTCCTTAATGTTTGGCCATTGTGATCAGCTTTTTCGTTTGCTTCAACCGGGGTGGCAAGGTGAGCCCTTTCAAAGCGTCGGAATGGCCTGGCCGTGGATTGGTACAATATCTTCGTTGGCGGGGAACAGAGCCCGAATCTACTCTTGACCTCTTCTAGGCCTAACTACCATATGTCACGTTTCTGAATGCCTTAACTGCTGTATAAGGTCAAACAAAAACCTCAAGAAGAAGAAAATAAGGGCCATGAAGTAACTAAATGACCCACAACACAACGCGTCGGTGTGTGTCGCATGGGCCGCGTTTGGGAAACACAAAAGAAGCGGGGGAAAGGCTCAAACAAACACCCTGTACGTTCATCACTACAATAACCATTGAACCGGTCTCTATTCGTCTCATCCACTCTCGAGATATCCTATCAATATTTCGAGTGAAGGCTCGCTTTACACACAGAGATGGCATTGCAGCAACTGCGTGATCGAAAGCTTTTGCTGCCTGGGCTTCTCGTGGCCGTCGGGGTGGTCTACTGCCTCCAAAAGTCCATTCGCAATCGCCAAAAGGGTCCCGACCCTGAGCCTCCCGTCTCAGTGAATTACTTCCTCACGCGAACCTGCAACTACGAATGTGGCTTTTGCTTCCACACCGCAAAGTCTTCCTATATCGAGCCCTGGAGTCGGCCAAAAGGGGGCTTGCCCTCCTCAAGAGCGCAGGCATGAAGAAGATCAATTTCGCCGGTGGCGAGCCGTTATTATACCCAAAGCACCTGGGCGCACTGGTCCAGTACTGCAAAGACGACCTCAAGATCGAGTCCGTCTCGATCGTCACCAACGGCAGCCGCGTGACCGAACGCTTCATGTCCAAATACGGGAAATATATCGACATCATCGCCGTCTCCTGCGACTCGTTCGATGAAGAGGTCAACGTCAAGATCGGCAGGGGCAAAGGCTCGCATCTCGCAGACGTCATGCGCACCGCGAGACTCTGCCGCGAGCACGGCATCAGATTCAAGCTCAACACCGTCGTCAACAAATACAACTACACCGAAGACATGAACGACAAGATCGCCCTTCTCGACCCTTTCCGCTGGAAAGTCTTCCAGGTGCTCATCGTCGAGGAGGAGAACGGCGGCTCGGAATCGACCCTCCGCGACGCAACGCGCTTCGTCATCACGGACGAGCAGTTTCGGCAATTCTGCAAGACACACGAGCACAAAAAGTGCTTTATCCCCGAGGACAACACGGTCATGAAGAGCTCCTATCTTCTCATGGATGAATATATGCGCTTTCTCAACAAGGGTGTCGGCCCGCCGTCCCCGTCGATCCTCGAGGTCGGGGTCAAAGACGCCTTGCGCCAGGTATACTGGGACACGGAGAATTTCCACCAGAGAGGCGGCATTTACGACTGGACTAGACAACCAGAAACGGCATGTTCGACATCAGAGGATCCCAAATTGCAGTTTTAATGGCGGATGAGGATTGCCGGGCTTTTTTGGGTCAGTTCACATTGCGCGCGGTTGAAACGGCTTCTCACTTTTGACTGTCGTGGTGTTCGAAATCGTTATGAAGACGGGCGCCCTTGAGGATATTCATTCCATGCGTTCCAAGTCCTATTTTTTATAACGAGAAAAACCTGATGTGCTATACGATTTTTATATATTGAGGAATTAATGATATGATGACCTGGTTCTGCAAGCCCAAGTATAATTCAATCGAGTGTGTCAACAGAGCAAAAGCCATACCAGCTGGCTGCCGTACAATAACCGTAAACTCGCAAGCATTCAAAAATTTTCCCTGCCATTCAGTGCTAGTTCAAGGCTTGATGATGTACAAAAGATAAGACACTATTGAATTGCCCACAGAGGGGAAAAGAAATATCGCTCTTTAAAACCAACTGAGCCACCAATAAAAGAGTGAAAACGAAATTCGTACGCCTGACGAGGCATGGATATTAGTGTCATTGACTTGAGGGGGCACCCAAAAGGCATGATGCTCTAGATTCGTGGATAAAAAATGAATGATGAACGCGCGCGATAAACTGGACTGGTACCAGAGTGAATGCACTCCCTCATGCAGAATAATTCAAACTCCACAAAGAAGGCAAACAAAAAAGATCGTTGCGACGAGGCGATTATGCCCTAATGCGCAAAGATGAAAGAACGATATCACCGACCTGATGCAAAAGCCCCGCCCCCGAAGCGATAGAGAACGACAAGAAGTAGGGGAAAAAAGGAGGAACAAGCCTATCGCACCCAGAATCCCTGAACACCGTGCAAATGCGATAAATCATAAAAACTCCTCAAATCGGTCTTTAAACAGAGAAGCGAGTGGGAGAATGCCCATTCCCAGGGAGACAAAAATCTCTGATGGAAGGGCCTTTGGCGAAGGCGCCCCTGAAACCTTTAAAATCTACTGCCAAACTTCTCATGTCGCAAGGGTATCCAAAAACACATTTCAGGCACGTACGCTGCACACGCGTGATAGCTCTCTATCAAATTGCTGTCGTATCGCTCGAGTGACAAATTTTGCCTTACATTTACCGGAAATTTCGAAAGATTTTGGTCCGAATCAGAAAGGGGCTGGGCATCTCATCCTTTTCTGGGTCCCAGGTCGCCGGTAGGTCCTTTTCCACGGGTTTGGACGCTGTTGGGCCAGTTGTCGGAATCCTAGTTTCACCAGGGCGTTTTAGTTCGTCAATGGGTCGACCGCCAGCTCGTGCTTGTGCAAGTTCAACAAGTGTTCTGCCGCCCATATTCCTCTGCATGACAGCCTTGAACATTTCTTCACCTCCAGCATTAACTTTAGAGCCTGGAGTTTTCATTCCGTTCCTGCGCAAAGGCGATCCTCCATCAAGTGCCAGGCTTGTGCAGGATGGGATTTTGGATAAACGGCGATGGGGTGATTTTGCCCTTCCTTCAGAAGCACGCGTTTCTGACTGCGAAGGAACACTTGGCTGCGGACCCTGGGTTATATTTTTGGCCGGGAACAGGCTAGGCTGGGTGCTGAGCCTTTGCATCATAGCAGTGGTATTCTGTCGCAGTAGTGGTCGATGTGGGGCCTTGAAGGGATCAGCCTTGACCTGACGGCGAGAAGGAGATGGAAGTTCTGGAATATCATCTTCGTCATCCGAGTACATGAGAGCTGAATCCCACTTAGGAGCCTTTCTTCCATTATCTGCGAAGATATTTCTTGCTGTTGACCCAAGCTGCACCCGGCGCGGCGAAAGAGAAAGCGAAGCAATTGACATGGGCGACGGCTCTGCCATCTGAACGTCCATGGGAGATTCCAGAGTGGTCTTGGCTCGACTGAATGGTGTCCGGTTGTACTTTCGGGGACCCTTGCTCTGATCTGAAACTGGGGATTCAAGTGAAAGCGAGCTCAAATCGGTCGAGGATGGGAAGTCGGTATCGTCAGTACCAACTGAGGAACGGGAAATGTCAGTTGATGAAGAACCAATGCCATCATCTTCGTTATGCAGTTGCTGGATCTGCATGATTCTCTGTTTCTGAAGCTCTGTAGTCACCCTATCCTGCACCTCCGCTTCGAAACGTTTGCGGAGCACCTCAAGCTCTATTTGGACCTGCCGATCGATCTCTAACCGTGCTTTTACCTCCCACTCACGGCGGACAGAATTCTCGAGTTCCGCCTTCAAGGCCGCTTTTTCTTTGTCAAGCTGAGCACATCTAAGCTCCAACTCTTTCATTTTTTGAAGGGTAATTTCTTCTTTGGTCTGCAAGGACTTTCCCAGATCAACGACCTCCTTTTCTTTTCTCATTAACCGAATCACTGGCAGTTTCAGAAGCCCAACAGTGTCAGGCCGATGGTCCGGATTAACCCGAAGACAGTTGGCGATAACGCTTTTAAGCTCAGGTGAGTATACGTCTGGCAACGGGGGGTATCTTCCTTCCCGAATCTTTTGTACCAATTGCAAATGTGTTCGGGCATTGAAAGGTGGCTCACGCATGCAGAGCTCGTACATGATACAACCGACAGCCCAGATGTCCGAATGTAGTGTATATTTCTCCCCAGCGCAGATCTCTGGTGACATATAGAATGGTGTGCCCACGTAGGTCGACGCAAAGTCCTGAGAGCTCAACAATTTGGATAGTCCGAAATCGCCTAGCTTCACAGATTGATCGGCACCGAGAAAAACTGCCATGTCTCAGCGAATCAAAACCAAAAAAGATTGGTGAGTGACGAGGTTCTTACTGTTTTCCGGTTTTAGATCCCGGTGCAATATCATCACTTGGGCTTGTTTTCCTTTCAGTCCCGTTGGCTTTGAGGACGTCAGGGGGCCAAAGACATTGGATCCAACATCCGGAGGATCAACACCGTAGTGGCAGCGGTAAAGTGCAGTAGCGAGTTGCGAAAGCACACGCCAGACGTATTCCTCTTCAGCAAACTTGTTATTCGCCTTGAGCGTCTTGATGACCATGCTGAGGTCTCCACCGCCACAGTATTCCATGTATAGGTAGAGGTCCTGGGTTGCTTTCAAATGTTCCCGATGGTAATATGCCACGATGTTGGGATGTCGAAGCGAGCTAAGTATGTTGAACTCGGTGGTAAGCTGCTCCCGTTCCTTCTGCGACATCTTGATGTAATTGATTTCCTTTCGACATAGAATCTAGTAGCAGCAGCGGCATGAGGTTAACTTTCATCCAGAAATGAACACACAGGGGCAAAAGGGTCGCATACATATCCATCGGATTTTCTCTTGACTTTTCTAATTACCCCAAAAGACCCGCTCCCTAGATCGCAGTTAGCGAATTATTTAAGGAGGACATCGGTCCAGAGATTGACTTACCTATCCTTTCAAGGATCTCATACTTGTCCGCTTCTGCCAATGCGATTGCCATGACGATGATTGACGGGAGAGATTGAGAGACCTAAAGCAAACGCTGGCACATGGAAGGGGAGAATGAAAGAGAGTAAACCTGCTATGTTAGTATCATAAGACCTGAGAGCAAAACCGGGCTGGTGAAAGGCATGCAGTGGTGTCGTTGGAAGAGGTTTTTCGACGAAGCCGTTCCGGCCATCCAGCGTCCTTTGAATGAAGCCGGGCATTTGTTTAGATTGACGTTCGTTGCGCGGCAACCAAGCCCGCAGCACAGCGCTAGCCCCGAACAGGCTTAGGGGCGCCACTCCCGGAGTCCGTGCACCGAGGCTAACTACATATAGCTAGCGCTAGTCCTTATCGATAAGGATGGCGTTGCGTTAGTCAGCAACTCGCCTTGTCGTCCAACTCTCGAGTCTCCTGCCTTTTTCTGCCCGCCGGATTATCATCACCATCGAAAGTCTTCATTGCCCAGTACTGTTGGTTTTGCGAGGGGGGAAGAAATTAGACTCAACATGGGAGGGTCTGGTCTACTACGAAAGGATCAGCTGGAAACCAGTCTGCATGCTGAGAGGCAGCTGATTCGGGCTGGCAAGCTCAAGGAGGATAACCCGCTCGACCTGAGCGAGGACTTTAGAGAGTTATGCGAGGCCTGTCGGAGGGGAGATTTAAAAGTCTGCCAGGAGAAGATAACAGAGGGAGTGAATATCAATGGGAGAGACCTGTTTGATTGCACTCCCCTGATTCTTGTAAGTGTTCCTTTGCGAAAGAAGAGATCTCATTTTTCTATGCTCCAAGAAGTGCTCCTATATCTGGGATTGAACCCGGCGGCCCTATGGGCTTCGTATCTGCGTGGGACAGACGGATTAACACCTGAGTCAAAGGCTAGCCTCTGTGGTCATTATGAAGTCGTGCAACTTCTCCTTGATGCTGGTGCCTTGTGCGAACGAGACACTTTTCAAGGCGAAAGGTGCTATTTCCCTTGATTCAATTGTAGCACCATTGATTTGAATGATAAGCGGATTGCTAATGTTTTACCATCAGATGCCTTTACAATGCTCTCAACGATAGGATACGGAATTTACTATTAAAATATGACTACTCAAAATCAACCGATCCCCTCCAACCGTATGCGGCACATATAGCATCGCTCTTGTCCAGAGACCACCCGCAAACGTCTGATATCATTGTGACTGCGGCAGACGAGTCGTTTCACCTGCATAAATTTATCTTGTCCGCCAGATCCCCCTATTTCTGGAAAAAGCTCGCGAGCTCTCCAGAGGCAACAACCTGGAAGCTACCCAGTACGCTTCCACCACAGGCATTCAGCGCTGGTATAAGGTATCTCTACCTTGGAGAGGCGCCCCGGGAGTTACGATCAGGGCCTGGGACCGGCTTTACAGAATCTGAAGTTCTAGCAGGAATAGACAAGATCGCAAATCAGCTGGAGCTTCATTCCCTGATGGACACGATTCTGGATAGCGGCGACCGGCGATTGGCTAGACAGAGGAGAACAGATGAAATAGCGAAGGGACGAGATCAGATGGAAACATGGTTTCAGAACAATGTGTTAAAGCACAGGATGGTCGTCAACACTGACAAGCTCGAGGAAGTAAAATGGGATCGGGACAACAGTATCTTTGCCGATGTGCTTCTTCGAGCCGACGAAGACATAATGGAGGATCCAGATCGGAATGAACTGTCTCGCGGTTCAAATGACGGGGGATTTTCCGGTGGTATCCCCATCGGCCCGACCTCCATGGAAAGATCACGGGCCGCTCGGAGATCGGTCCTTTTCCCCGCTCATCGAGCCATGCTCCTCCGGTCGGAATTCTTTCTTGCTATGTTTACTTCTCCATTTCGAGAAGCTCAAGTATCACGATATTTGCAGGTCGTTCACGTCGATTGTGCGCCTGACGTTTTGAAGGTGATCCTGGATTATCTATATACCGACAAGGCTGATTTCCCCCTCGAGCTCGCAGTCGACGTTCTCTATGCGGCGGATCTCCTTATGATCGAAAGATTAAAAACAAAGGCAGCCGTGATTATTAGCACACTCGGTAATGGAAGCCAGAAAATAGAAGAACCGCCAACGGAAAAGAAGGATGGACCTTCAGTCAATGTTGCAGAGAACAACAAGGAGGACGAAGGAGAAGGAGAAGAACTTATTGACGTGTACGAGATCATCCGTGCTGGTTGGCTCACCCGTGTACAACGACTAGAAGAATTTGCAGCACGATATCTAGCGTACAGGCTAGAGTCGCACATTGACAGTCCAGAGTTTGAACAACTTGTGCTCGAATCAGCAACTCGTATTGAGAAGCGACAAGAGACCGACACCATTGAATTGGTTGATGATATACGATATTACCTTAGTGATCGCTTTAGATTACGTTTTGAGGATGCCGGGCTGGACGAAATGATGGAAGACCCAACAGATACCATCGCGGCTGAACTGCAGAATAAGATGACCATAGAACAGACTGATGCATCTCAGTCCAGTTCAGATCTGGGTGCATCTCTCCCATCCGAACCACCGGACTCGTCCTCCTGGGGCTCGAAAACGCCGGACGACGAGGGACTCGACCCCGGCGCAAAGGTTTCAGAGCAGTTTCCAAAGGATGGACCTGTTGGGCCCGTGATCAGGACCTTGGACGGTGAAATCGCCGGTGACGAGTTCGCAAGAGACGCTGTGAACTATCAGATTCTGCTCAACAAGCTCGATCAACTGTTGGAGAAACTAAATTTGGATGCTTGAATGCAAAGAAGCGGGAGATTCTGCAGCACCAGCGTATCAAATATGAAATCTGCGCCCCTCCTACAAGTCTATACGGAGTTCTCTTTATGATGAAATCCAGACTGCCTTGCTGGCTGCGCTCATGTCAGGTTTATGTCCATTTTTTTTATTTATTTCTGGGGTGCAGCATTATTTCTCTGGCATATAACTAGTTTGCATGTCCGTTGAAAATACTGGGATGATTTATGACAAATTTAAAAAAAAAAAATGTAAATAGAAATGATAGTTATGGATACCTTGTCTCCTTGAGAAATCTTTTCGAGTCTCGCTTCTTTGGCGGACGGAAGCTGGATCATAGAATGGGCAGGTATTAAGAGAACCTATCCCAGAGTCACCGATTCCAGGTCAAATCTTTTATAGCAAGCTTTGCATAACAGAAAACCCTCAGGGTCTTTTCATTTCAATAAAGTATACAGTAGAGAATAAAAATAAAATATATACAAGGCAATAAAAGGCCAAGAGAGCAAGAAAAAGTAATAATCCAACAATTAATACAAACAGAAGGATTTTTTCCTTTTCAAAAAAAAAGTAATAGTTGCAGGTATTAATAACCTTCAATTCCTCTTTCCCCCCTATTTTTCGTTTCCATTCTAAAAGAAAAGGGACAATCCCAGTTGAAGTTAAACATGCCTCAAACCGGAATGCCTTTCCGTGCAAAAAAGCAATAAGGACAACAGAATCCCCATCTATATTCCTCTTTCTCCTTTTTCCAGATATACCCCCCTTGACAACTCCCCACCCCCTTTTCCTTTGAAATGCACCTGAGGAACGACGATGTTATGTAATATGACGAAATAGATACAATGTTTGAAGTGGAAATGTCACCTCTATTCGAAGCACGATGTGTCAACTTCAGCTTTCTTTGCTCCCGCCACACTGTCAATTTTTTATGGAAAAAAACCGCGACACAACATTGTTCACCCAATGTTACTGGTGATCTTGCTTTCAAGGCCTGGGAGCTGGGCTTGGAGGTTAGAGCCGCGTGACTTTTAAAAGCGCGAAGACTGCCTGGAGGCAGCCCCAGATATGCCAAGCGATGAGGGGTCGTCTCATCCTGACGATATCCGTTTTACTCGAAGTGCCCAGAGGTCGCGACGCTTTTGTGACAAGTTGCTTGTCGATGACAATGACAATTGTCGAGTCATGCGTTTTGCCGTCTCACCGAGACAGGTTTTTTTTTCTCCTTTCGTGATTTATTTTATCAGCACAAAGGATCCTGTTTTTTGAAAAATAAATTTCAGGTTCGACATGCTAGATTCAAGTTCCTTTTTTTTCGTTTTCAATTTACCAGCGCCGATTGCGGTGTCGATCTGCCTGGGTGGCAGCCCCTTTCATGTCGCTTCATATTGCTTCGCACACTGAATGCTTTCCCACAGCCAGTATGCGGGCATCGGAACGGCTTCTCGCCAGTGTGGCTGTGCGAGTGGATACGCAGACTCGACGGCCGAGAGAATGCCTTGAGGCATATTCGGCAGATGTACCTATCGTGGTTAAGAGGATACGTCGCCGTGTTTGATGGAGGAAAGTAGTGATGATGCTGCCATGCAGGGTTTCCAAGCGGGAGCATCTGCGGATGCGTCGGCTGGCTTGGAAGGACTGTGAATGCAACAGGAGTGAAGCTTGCGGGTCGAGTTGTTGGATAGTACTCCACTTTTGGTGGTGGCTCGATGGGAGCGGCGAAGGATGGCGAATGGAGATTGGGTGGTGATGGGTAACGCGCCTCTGGGCCTGGAAATTGAGAAGACTGCGAGATCGAAGTTCCTCTTGAATGCTGTGAGATCTGCGACATTCGTCGCCCTTCAGAGGCTTCCGAAACTGGAGATGGATAACTTCGAACCAGGCTGGGCAACGAGATGGCGGTTCGTGGTGGAGATGGCGACTGGTTCATGCAGTTCATTCCTGACTCGGGTCTTAATGGAGGCGTCAGTGGCAGAGTCGGTCTCTGTATCATCGCCTGGTCCACACCGCCATTTCGGCTCTCCGGGCCTATATCAATGCTAGGCGGAGGATTGGTGCGTTGTCGTTCTATCCAAAAGTTAGTCTCACACCGGTCTGTATGGGATCTGGCGGTGACTCATACTGGAAATGTGGGTATCAGAGATACCATCTACACCCCGAAGAAGAGACGAGATGGATGGAAGAGAATACTGTGTCGTTCCTTCGTCTTCTGGTGGTGAGAGGGGTGGTCGAGCGTATGGAGAGGCAGATAGACTGTTCTCCATGTGCAGTGCCTTGGGGACAGATGGTGACCGTATCCTTCGGCGATGTCCAAAGTATGAAGTTGCAGGCGCTCTCAGAAACTCCGTCTGATCACAACTGATCAGGCTGGAAACGTTCATAATGGCAAGAATGACTGAGTCTAGACCCAAGTATCTACTTGCGGGATCTCGGATAAACAGCGCTTGGGCTCTGCGAGTCGGCAAAGGAGAGGATTGCAAGATGACAAAATGAGAAGGTAGGGGCACTTGAGGACAGGGCCGTAGGAGACAAGATAAAGGATGTAAGTGAACTCCAGACGGGGGGGGGTCAGGGTGGGTGGCCGGGTGACGGATATAATATGGCAGATGGGGGGGGGCGCAAGGTGTGTATGTGGATGAGGACGCCAATAAGTAAAACAAGGTCGTGGTTTATGGCTGCCAGTTTACTCTTATTTAGTCCCAGCCGAGATGAGAGATCGACCAAGTCTAATGGATCTTTCACAGACTCTCAGCGGGGCCGGGCTGCTGTTCACCCAGACAGCGGGAGTGATTGGACCTGGGAGTTGGTAATACTTTATGTAAATAAAAACGGGGATTTGGTTGGAGCATGGGGGGAATCCAGAGGTTGGTGCTAGTATCTGAGCGGCCGTATTGACAGGCGAGAATATAATAGTGGTAATAACACTTTGTTCCCCCAAGCCAATATAGCGGAGCTTCCCCAGAAGGGGCAGCCATATGCTATAACTCGATGAAATAATCTGTTCCCACTAACGGGGAAATGAACTGCGTGATCGGTAGGCGTAAAACCATAAAATATTTGGAAGCGATTGCGGAGAAAACTTTAGGCTTTGTGATCGCGAGGTTAACCGTATTGAAGGGACGAGGAAAAGGATCTGATTACCAATGCCCCCAGGCCCATTTTCTCGTCCGAGTCTTCATCTTGTATGGCTTTCTTCCGTCCACGAAAAAGGAGAAAGAGCGTCAATCTCCACTCAAGAGGAAAAAGGAGAGCAAGCCAAACAAAACAAAAAAAAAAAAAAAAGGGAGGAGCACTCCAGCTTGGAATGAAGGAATACAAGAAAGTATCGTCAGAGATGTATACATACTCTGTAATCTCCGTATAGTTAGTTAGTACATACAAAATCTCGTACCCAGCTTGGGCTTTCTTTGTTGGTTCTAGTTCAGAGGGAGGAGAGGGGTGTGTGTGTGTGGAGGAAGGCTATGTTGCTTTCCTGGCGCAACAGGTGGATAAGAGGAACGTGGGCGCCGAATATCGTGACATGGTGCTGAGCACGGCGCGCCACTAAATTGCCTCGTGGTAAGCTAGTCCCAGCCCTGGCCTAAGCTAACGGCAAATTCTTGTGACATGATAACACACACACACACACTCTCTGATCGCCGGGCCAAGGATCCATGGGGTTCGAAAAGGCTTGACCCATGGGGGAGAGATTAGCAGGCAATCGAACCTTAGCACCGGAGTAATTGGGAGCTGACTGGCTGAGTTAGCGAGTGAGAAATGGAGGAGTTTTAAATTTGGGATGATCCGCCCAAAACATCATTTAGCGCAGATCCATGCGAACCAACCGTGGACTGGACGGGACGGATGATGTCGAGAGCTGTTGTGACTGGGACTAGTTAGTTAGTTTTCCCCCCAAAAGACGCATGGCCTGACTTGTTATATTTTTGGGCGATCTAGCCCCGATTCCCTTTCCAGCTGGAAGGGGTGGGAGGTTTCCAGCATAATGTCCCCAGCACAAGTGATGATCGTCCTAGACCTAGTATATAGCTATTTGGCATTTCAGCAACGGGGTTTTCTTCCTTAGCATAGAGTGAATCTCGCAGAATTAGTAGTAGATAAAAGACCGACGTGACAGGAGGTTCCTGATACAGTCCAATTCAGGCTGTATCAAGAACCCTTGCTGATAGCACAGCTGTGAAACACCTGCACTGGGGGTGCTTTGGAGCGCTAGCTCGGCAGCAAGAAAAAACAACAAAAGAAAGAAAGAAGAAAAGGAGAAATATTGAACAAAGTCTGAAAGCTAAATACATGTGTTGATCTCAGGATTGTGGATAGATAGGAAGTCAAGCAAGCGAAGATCTTGGGAAGTTCAGTGTGAGGGGAAGAGAGGGAGAGAGAGAAGACGAGAGGTGGGAGGTGGAAAGAGAGAGAGGAAGGTTGAAGCAGATGGCTGAATAAGCAATTTGGGGGGGGGGGGAAAGAGTGGGGTGTGTTTCGGTTTTCGGGGTCTGCGGTAATATTACCTGTTTTGTGTGTCCTGTATATCAAAAGTCAACGTATGGTGCATAATACGTATAATACATTAGGTACAGTATAGGATAGGAAAAATATATTTCCTCTTTGGCAGAAGTAATAATAGGTAACTATCGATAGTATGACTTGCAATACGTAGTTTGCATTGAAATACGATCTGCTCTGCGATCCCAGCTTGAATGCTAGTAGCCCCTTTCCGACCGTCAAGACCGTGTGGAGATCACCCTCATGGCCCTGTGGGCGGCCACTGGCAGGGACACACTGGAACAGACCGTAACTAGACCATCAGGGCCGTTATCGGAGGCAGGACAGGTCCCTCTCTTCCCATGCTTGTCCCCAGTTGCAGGTTTCAAAAAGACGCATGATCCTCTTTCCCGCGCTGTTTCACGATCTCGCATGGAAAAGTGATCGACCGGGAATCAAAGCATGCTCTTTTCCATTGCATCTTGTATAGCAGATCTCATATGCCCCAGTTGGGAAACTCTTGAGTTTTGGGTATGGAGTGAAAGGGGGAAGGGGGAAGGGAGAGAAGGGGGGGAAGAGAGGAAAAAGAAAAGCTTTGGCTTTTTACTTTTAAGGATCTCCACGCTCCATTCTCTTGGGTCCCAGGATCATGGGCCAACATGTTCCGCGCCACTAGCGGCTTAGCAATTCCCTCCTTCGGATAAGCGCCAAGCAAACGGGTCGGGACAACTGTGCGGCGCAGGGTTCAAGCAGATTTGCTCTCTGGGAAGACGAGAACTGGCGGTGATGTGGGACGGACGGGGCAGCAACAGATAGAGAGAGAGAGAAAGAGAGAGAGAGAGAGAGAGAGAGAGAGAGAGAGTGAGAGAGAGAGAGAGTGAGTAAAATCAACCCCAAACTCACCGTCGAAACGAACGAGAAAAAAAAAAAAAAAACTTCCGGATTTGCATGCATCTTGTCAAGGGTTTTTGTCTTAACCTAAAGAAAATAACAATATCTTTCCTTTTGTCAAGGCATTCACACTTGAATCCACTAATGATAATCGCAATCCTTCATCAGAAGGAAGCGAAGTGAGCCTTGCGAGTATTTATTTTTGCTTTCTCTTTCATCTCTTACCCAACACAGCAAACGCTCGTCTCAAATGATATGATTTCTTTTTCTTCTTTCTTTCTTTCTTTCTTTCTTTCCTTCTCTCTCCCTTGTTCTCTGGTGATCTGGTCTTGTCCTTTGATAGTAAAGATTCGCGCATGTGGGATCGTCGCAACAATGGTCTCATGCCCGCCAGTCCGTCCCTCGCTGATGGGTTCGAGGAGAGCAAAAATCCAATCGTTCAGGTTCCCGATGACTGATGTGCGTGTTCAACTATGGGTTTAAAGACAAACATGTGCTCGAGACTCCGTATAGTTACCAACGGCCGGCCCGCGCCTTGGGGACTCTTTACAACAAAATAATTCGTGTGCAATATCCTTGCGTTATCTTGCCAAAAAAAGGAAAGAAAAGGGGAGTCTCAAGGCTGCCCTCCTTTTTTTTTGCTATTAATATATTAAAAAAAAAAAAAAAAAGGGGGGGCTGATGTGCGTGTTCAACTATGGGTTTAAAGACAAACATGTGCTCGAGACTCCGTATAGTTACCAACGGCCGGCCCGCGCCTTGGGGACTCTTTACAACAAAATAATTCGTGTGCAATATCCTTGCGTTATCTTGCCAAAAAAAGGAAAGAAAAGGGGAGTCTCAAGGCTGCCCTCCTTTTTTTTTGCTATTAATATATTAAAAAAAAAAAAAAAAAAGGGAGGAGCGTGGATGCCATGTGGCAGCGACAAACAGCCATACAACCCCGGCACAAGAGATCCGTTTGTGTCAATATCGTCATCTTCGCTTGGCCATGCTTCTCAAGTCAAGATTCCTTTTTTTTTTCCTTTGTTTAACTACTCCATGGCAGACTGGATGGCCAAGTACATGTCACATATGCACAGCAGTAGGATCAAGCGATGCCCAGTACAGGATGCAGTAGCCTCGAAGTGGCTGCTGATTTCAAGATTTGGGAATGCGCACGCAAATCGCATCCTGCATATCAGCCAAAAAAAAAAAAAAAAAAGAACCCAAACCTGCTTTTTAATTGGTGAACGCAAGCGAGAGGTTAGAAAATCATTCCTAAGCGAGATCGACGGTGATCTTCATGATTGTGCGACGGGGACGTGCTGCTTTCAGGATTTTGTCTGGACGGGTCGCGCCGCGCGGATTTGCATACATATATTGTTTTCGGTAAGGCTGTGGTTCTTTTTTTCCCCTTCAAATATAATATTGATGTGAATCAGTGGAGCAAGATCTGAGATGTTTTTTCTCTGTTTCTTTCTTCTCTCATCGCCAAATATATTTTCCAAATGGCCGAGAAAACAAAGAGAGACGGGAATCCAATTCACCCGTCTTCCTACACGTCGCATCTTCCCATCCTGTTGTCTTTTTTTTTTCTCTCTCTCTCTTTTCTTTTTTTGTCCCCCTTCCCTTGGAAGTTGTCTCCTTTTGAAGTAGTCAGAACGTGCCTGGTCTGAAACGGAACATTTCTGCCGCTCTGAGTGGTGGATAATCTCCGGTGCATACGGGAAAAGCAAACGATCTTATCGATAAATACGGGGTTTTTCATGTATTTAAGGTTTCCTTACCGTCTCTCTTGGATTTCATGAAGTTATATCCAGCCACTCAGAAACGCCGCAATAATACCGGACTTTCTTAGCTTACCTGTGGTATATACGGTACGATAGATACTGTTTATTACGCGACGGGCGATACGGAGGCTTATAACGGGGTGGGTATTGTATCTGAAAGCCTCGTCTCGTATTGCTCCGCTGGGTGGTTTTTTCCTCTCGAAGTTGCACCCCTCGTCATCAGCAGATCAGAAATCGACCAGCCCGCGTGTCCGTCAGGGATTGAAGATTTTGATGAAGTTACGGCGGGGAGCTTACTCTAATAATAAACTACCCTCCCTGTACGAGCAACAGGTACAGCAAAAAAAAAAAGCTTCTCTCTCAGTAAAAAGGAAAAGGAAATGGTCACCAGCTCCATTGTTTTGATATCGTCAACGAAGGCGGAGAACATCAATTATGCAAATTGTGCGTATTGTATAAGACAATACCCCAATGCCTGCGATTCAAATTACTTCTACCCAGCAATTGCCAACCCACCCACTTAGTGCGGCGCCGACCGGCTCTCTTGATCGAAAGGAAAGGGGGCTGCAACCCGCGACCACCCGGTCAATGCACCCAACTCTCCAGGTCACGCAGCCTGGAACTCTCATTAGCCACAGCTCCGTTGGGGTGGGCGGCACTGATTGGCCAAATGAAAAGGGGGTGTGGGGAGGGGGGGGGATGTGGCCGATCATCTTCATCTTCCACGTGTTTGGAGAAAGTTTGTTCTTCTGGGGCGCGGTGGGGTAACTAACTAGTTCACTATAGTTGGTTTAGTTGTTAAGTGACTTCGGTACAATATAAGGGGGGGAAGGGGTAGTTAGAGTGACCCCGTGGGTGGGGAAGGAATCGTTAGTACGGAGCTGTTCTCGAGATTGGACGAAGCGGCTGAACTGCCAATCTCGACCCTGAAGCGCTAAAAAGCCTGGACTAACGGGGAGGTCCAAGGGTGTGTGAGCAAAAAGTTACTAGTCGGTTGTTGGCGCAGTACGAGGACAAACAATGCTACATGGGATGTTTGCAGTCGCAAGGGAGCTTGCGCGGATCACCGTTTGCTGCGCCGGGGGGTCGAGCAGTCAGGTTAACAGGGGGCCTGTCCAGGGGCAAAGTTTACATCTGCTCGTTGCTTGGTGATTCTTTCCCTATTTTATCGATCTCAACATCGGTTGAGAAGAGAACCACAATTTCCTACTCGGGTTTGTGCTGACAAGCTTACACTCTCACAATCCCAAGGGACGAGCCACTTCCCGAGTCAGGGAAATAGTCTGAAAGTCTGCTTTGAGACAACAAAATACACTACGGCGGTACTGCCCCCCAACTGACGATCCAAAGTCTGGTTCTTGGGACGGAATACAGGCTTAGTGTCCGGCTAAGGCAGAACGTAGAGCTTCCCCGACGTTCTCGAATCCATTTAGAACGTGCGGCAAAATGTTAGGATATGGGCTTTACCCGCTGACCACAAACCACGACCTTTCTCGCTGTGGTCCTGGCAGAAGAAATGAGAAAGAATTCAGGAGCAAAGTTCCGACCTTGGTTCGGTGCGCGTATGTGTGGTGGGTTTTGCGGGGATTGACATTTTCCCCAAGAGAAACATCTTGCATGCCCTTTGGACATTTTTGAAGATCTCGTGAGACTTGCTGCTGACCACGGAAGGACTGGAGCGGAACCGGCTTGCTGGGAAAAGGTGATTGCATGTCTAGTATGTTAGTCTAGCCCCGAATCCTTTTTTATTAATCGCCTCAACCCGGTCGTTTACCAATTGACTTATTAGGCTAGACTCTGCGTTGACCCTGCGAATTCTGGTTGGATTGCATTCAGAACCTGGTTCTGAAGGACACGCCCCTCCCTTGGAGAAAACCCATGTCGCCGCGCGCGTGAAGAGGAGGGCCAGAAGGATGAATCATACGGACAGCGCTTGCGGCCAAGGAGTGACTCTGGGGTGATTCAAACAAATATGCCGTCGGAATAAAAAAAAACCGTTTTGTTTGGTTTTTTCATAACTCTGCGAGACTGTCATGGATATGTTACCAAGGTGTATTCCGCCTTTATCGGTTCTTTGATCGTGTTTAAACGAAGCCTGGTACCGCCTTGGCTATGTTCACAACAAGACCAACCTCGTAAGTCCGTCTGCCGCGCTTTCGGCAATGTTCGTTTTCTTTTTGCCCATCTGGGCGAAAGCGTATGCAGGACGTCAGTGTCTCCATGGGATCGTGCTGCAAGAGTGGGTTACATTTTTTTTTAAGCCTCCTTCGGCCTCTCAGCAAAGTATGTGTATAGTCACTAGTATCTAGTAGAATAAAGAGAATTAGGAGCTGAATATCTAGGATCAAATCCAAGGTCGGCAGGAATACGAACCCGCAGACAACCCCGTAAGATCAGCAAAGCAGCAAAGCAGGAAGACAAGAGGACGGCTTCAGTAACTAAATGAACTTACCATGCAGGCATATATTTCGAGACTTTTAATGCTTCGCGAACCACACTTGTACGGAGTAGAACACTGACGTCCAGCTCCCCTGAAGCGCCACACTCAGTCAGCCCGGCTGTCGCATACATGTGATGAGATTTTGGTTCTACAAAAAAAGGAAAAACGCCATGACAACGTGGCCTTTGTTTCGTGGCAGCGATCTTCCCCGGAATCCGGCCAGCATCGCACGAGATTGGAGGGGGAGAGGAGAGGATGGATGAGGATGAGGATGAGCGAAGCATGGTTGGTTGATCATATTAGTGCCATAAACTTACAATTCCCACATGCAACGTGGGATTCCTTCCTTTCTTTTTTCCTTTTCTTTTCTCTTTGCCCTGTGCGGCGCCGCGCCTGTGTGTAGTTAGTTGGGTTATGTGTGTGTATATGTGCAGAGTGTGATGAGCCTGCAGCAAAACACGCGGACGGGTTCTTCCGCCCCTCGTGACAGGGCGCTGGGGGGAAAAAGAGAGAGAGAGAGAGAGAACAACCCCAGAAGGGGGCATTAATGCTGCCCTAAACCCAACGCAACAAGCTGGGTTATCACTCATTGGTAATTAGTTATTTCAGAAAAAGGGGGCAAGCATTGCGAGATGTTGCAGTCAAAAAAGGATTTCTTTTGGATTTGCTGACGATTTGCTCTTTTTCATTGGCTGGAGGGAACCTGTCTTCGCTCGCATCCTGACGGACTGGGGCGCTAACTAACAGGTAAGTTAGTTATTCGATCACTGAAAAAAACGAATTGAATGCCGTTGTTCAAAAGCGATACGAGAGAGGGAGCTGGGCTCAATCCCGGGGGTGGTATACATATGGAAAAGAATACCATCATCATAATTGCCTGAAACGATGGTTGATGAACACGATTGCTCCCAAGCCAGTCACTCGGAGGGGCCCAGGGGTGGGAAGATTCTCGCAACGGGATGGAGGAGAGAGACAGAGAGAGAGAGAGAGAGAGAGAGAGAGAGAGAGCTTATCACGCCGTCCATGGGATCATGCTCTCAGAGGATTGATCAGCCCGCGTTTGGACCCCATGCACAGTACGAGAAAGGCCATCGATCATGACGGAGGATTTGCCCATGGTCTGGGGACAGCTGAATTGAGTAATCCCTGTTCTCTCGCCTGGTTTATTGTCGTGAATAGCACAAGTTGCTGATTTTATCTTCTGCTCTATATGCAGATACCTATCAAGAACTGAAAAAAAAAAGAAAACACAAAGGGAAATGAAGAGGAGGTTTCAAAATCCGTCCTCGCATCTCTTAGTGTTTGATGCACCATGTGCTCCAAGTGCCCGCCTCAAAATCCGCCAGAGGAGAGAGAGAGAAAAAAAAAAAAAGGACGCCCGTTGGCTATGATCCAGGATCCCCATCCCGCGCGCGTCTCCTGCAGCAGATGAAGCGAAGCGCTGGGGAAAATCACAGCTATCATCATAATCAGCAAAAAACCAGGTGGTCTAATCCGTGTCGCAAACTTATTGGACCAGCTTTATACCACCATCACTATTATGCTCGAATTAGCAAAGAAAGGATTCTTGAGCTGAGATGTAGTTATACACGCATCAAATCTACTCGCAGGGTAGCGTCAAGTCTGCCTCCTGACCAACGCTCAGAGGATCCCTGCCTGTGGCCTGGACGTGGGCTCACTAGCTGCTATATCATGCAGATTATAAGAGGATAATCCCTGCGCATCCCACGAGGTTCTCTTGCAAATCTGTCCATCCTGCAGCTCGTATAAAGTCAAAAGGAGGGGGAAAAAAGAAAACAAAAGAAAAAAAAAAGGGAGAACGAATGCCGTCATTCTGCAAATCTCGATGTTCAGCAGTGAATATCGTCTAACGCTGCTGGTTGGAGGAAGCAGGTATCCGCGCTGCCGGGAGACAAGGGACGGAGGGACTCGCTGCTGCTGGTGAAATCGTGGTATATGTTAACCCGGCGCTTATTTCTTACATATATCTCTCCCCCCTGGCGCATGACAATTTTGATATGTATTTATACAATAATTGTCGCACAAGTATATTCCCAACATCATCTAACTACATTTCATCCCCTACCGCTGTCATTCTCAATCCAAGACGGCTGGCTCCGACCAAAGGAACCTGGTCGCTCGGAACGCGCTTCCGGCAGCATTAGTGCAGAGGCTGATCACGGCTTGGACATGTCAAATCGCAATCGACTGCTTCTGTTGTTTCTTCTGGGGTTGTTCTCGATTGTCAACCATCCCGGTCAGTAACTATAGATTGCGGCTTGGTAACTGTTGGCTGTAGTTCGCGAGAACTCTTGTCCCATCGACGTCCAGATTCGATATACGAATATATGTACGGAGTACGTAAAAAATAGTTTTTGCCAGAAGTTGTGTCCATATACATGTGGCTAGTGAGGAGTACCCTGCCAAATTTGGTATATGGGTAAATTACTCCGTACTCAGTTTTATATGGAGCTACGTCAAGTATCTGCGGATCAGGATCAGGAACGGCACATCATGCGCACCCTTTCTCAATATCCTGACTGTAGGATTCAAGTTCATGGATGTGCCCATCCTATACCCTCAGAAAATGAATAACACAAAGGTTTCCCTGTAATAGCGTGTGGACTTATGGTTCATCTCACCCTCTTGCTGCAAACTGGGACAAAAGGCAAGTGAATGCTTTGCTCACAAAATTGTGAAGAATGTCTATCACAATACAGAAGCTCGACGCACTTTCCAGCCAGCATCCAGTTGCAAAGCACAACTGTTCTAGATGTTGACTAGATCAACAGTTTTGCAAGGATAACAATGGAAGAGCTCATAGTCTTATTCCTAGGAGGATAGAAACCCGGGCGTATTCATCCTTCAGACGCCTCAGCCAGGAAGGGACGCGCTAGAGTCCAGGATCTGGCCGTCTCTGCGAACAGAGAACATTGTAATTTCCCGCCTTGCCAGGAATAGGGGAAGATTGCGAGCCAGAGCATCGGAAGCGGGAATTGGACCAGTAGCCATAGTGGAAATTAATCTCCAGAACACCAGGTTGACAGTGTACCTGGTTAGTTCACATCCAACCTCCGTCCACCCTTTTGATCGGGGTTTGTGGTATTTTTCTTCAGCATTTCTCAGAGGAAAGCTCCTTGCTGTAGCAAGTCATGCATGTCAAAAGTAACGGGTTCTCGATGGAGCCAAATCATCTTGGAAACGGTTAGCATTACTTTTGCCCGAAAGACTTTTTTCTCATGAACGCAAAAGGAAGCAGCTCGTGGATATAGATCTGCATTTAAACATGCTGAGATCAGGACCTCCACACACCTAGTTTCGTCTCATACGTCCGTGCCTCAGAGAATGAGACGCCATGTCTGTCAAAACACTACACACTGGCTGATAGGTTAACCAGTAAGAGAGGACAATGCCCAAAGCACGCAGCCATTTGACTATTTGACAGAGCATGAACATTATCAGTTGCTCCAAGATGGAGCTACATCACGACCTGCCCCAGAGCTCGAAAAGAAGGAGAGAGACTGCTTCTGTTGTCTTCTTAGAGAGAGCAGATCAAGGACGGAAATGTCTTTCTGCTATGTATGGAGTACTCCATATGTATTGTTCTTGCGACAAGTACTCCTTACTGTTCTTTACCAGTCTTTACTCTTACTGTACCAAAAAAATCGGTACTCACCCAGATACGGGGCGTGGCCTGCTGCCAAAAATATCGCCAGCACGTGCCCTATCACAATGCAGAGAAGTCGCCTATTTGAACCGTTTTCGTGCAAATTTGCAGCCAATCAGATGCGGCCCAGCCATACTGGACCTTTTTGAGTTTTTCTTTTCTTTTATTTTCCCACGTTGGCCCGTCATCCCGGGTTTTAGATCAGCCAGAACGGTGTAGTTACGGTAAGGTTACAGTAAAATACTAGCGTGAAGCTCAGTCTCGCAACTTGGACTTCCCCGTTGCTTGGAAGTAAGCAGATGCAGATGATATAACTTATGTGTTTGTCTCGGTAAACTATAGGTTAGTTTGTTAACTTGCGAACTGGTTTGCTGTACGATTAGCGACAAGAAAGACACGTGGAGATGGTGGTTTTGGATCACCAACCCCCTTTTTTTTTTCTTTTCCTCTGGGAGAGTCGGGAGTTGCACAGGCCGTTGGTTCTTGGGCTGCAATTTGACGCAGCGCGCCGATCGTCTATTTTTATCTTGGCTGGTTAGTTTAACTTCACTAAACTAGCTAGGTTGAACTGGCGCGGTTGATACCCTCTTGGTTTGCCTCAGAGGCACGGGGGAATCCAGTGACCACGGAGCATCTCAGCGAGGATCGTCGTTCGAAGTCACAATCACCGTCACACTACAGCGTGTTATAAGGGAGAAGGACAAAAAAAGAGGAAAGAAAATCATCTGGCACGATCATCTCCTTGGAATTGATATATTCCACATGGGGATTTTCTCACAGGCTCGGAGTCCGGTGAATACGACCAAGAAAAAGGGGCAACCCAGGACACAGGGGGTTTGGAAATGGATGAAAGCCAGTGAGATAATTAGCCTGGTTCAAGACAAAATAGGAACATTTGGACTTCTCGGAGTCTTGAAATATTCCCAATTGGGACACTGGTGATCAAACCGCTGGCGTGAGGAAACCCGCAAGCCCGTGATGAGCTCGACGGACAACTCCGTGCCGCCGACCGGACTCGAGCTAACGATATCGACGACATGGGCAATGAGAGGACACTCGTATGGAGAAGATCAAGGCAGAATCCCGATATGCTGAGCCGCGACATGCTCACTTCCTCTTCACTTCCTCTCGACTGATACTCCTGCATCCAACTCTAAAAATAAAGGGTTTTTTGTTCTGACACAAGCACTGCCGAACTTACTATACATCAGATGCCTGGGGACCCTTTTTCATATCTAACTTATACCTCGTATTGGGAACCCACTCCGGCGTTTCAAAGCAAGCAAAAATAACAAAAAAAAAGAGAGAAAAGGCACGACTCTTCATCAAACAAGGTCTCTGTCACCATTGCTACGGTGTTGGGCAACGCATACATGACACACTTCAATCCGCTTGCCTCCGGCCCACAAACAGCATCTCGGTTTGACCGACACTAGCCTACTGTTCACTAGTGCTCGTCCCTCTTCCACCCCCCCAGCAGGGTGACAAGCCTGAGCGCAGCCTCGGCTTCATGCTTTGCGGGGGCAAGGGGAAACGTGGGGTTGCTGTCATGAAATAAAGAGTAATGAAGAGAAAAAGAAAAGAAGAAGAAGAAGAAGAACAAGAAAGGAAAGGTTGCAAGGTACTAGGTGATCATGGCTACGGTGCAAAAAGAAAGTGCTACCGTGGCACGAAATGATTCCAACGCTTTGGACGGAGTAGAGCTTTGTCGGGCTTGTGGTTGAGATCAAGGGAAACAAGACTCCTTGGTGCCTAAACGTCCTTTTGACGGAGGATCTCCGATTTTCAACAATCGGAACTTCGTCGAGCTGCCTGGATACAAAAACCAGGATTCTCATTTCATTCCAAATTCTCTGCAGGAGCCAGGACAGGTTGTAGCTATCTAGACTGAGATTTTTTTTAAAAAAAATCCTTCCTTTTTCATCCCCTGGGAAGCGCGCCCATGGATTCAAATCTCCCAGGATCGAGTGCACTGAATTCTGGATGTCTCCCGGGTTCAGTCAGGCCTTTGGTCTTTTGGCCCAAGACCAAAAAAAAAAAAAAAAAAAGATGGGATTATACATACAGTCATATTCTCGATGGGACTGGAATCACGGAGATAGCGCACCGCACCGTGCTCGTTGCTGCCCTGACTGGTCATAGCCCGAAGGAGGCCCCATTTCGAATGCACCGTGACGGAGAAAGGCGGAGACTGAAAGACCTGGAGGGCAAGTTCTGAGCAACACCTCCAGTTATCTGCTGATATTAATGACGAAAGGAATTTTGTTTGGTCGTTTACATGTGGCATCTTGATTGATACCTTTTTCTATTGGTCTGTCTCAGGAGTCCGGAGCAAAGAAACACCCCAGTTTCGCGGAACAATGGGCCAAAAGGAAGCTCTCAGAGCTGCGTCTTTTTTTTTTCAAATGGGTATAGCACTGTGCAATGCCAGATGCCTGAACTACAAAAATACACTTTATAGGGACCACATTGGGATTCCTAGGCAGCCTGCAAGTCCACATGTAATGATTTTCAATTCACATTCCTATGAAGATTCCTAGTCTCTCGGTTTAATTTCCCATTTCATTAGCCTGTTGGCTCCGGCCTCATCAATTTATTGCCTTATCATTCACCATTCAGATACCAATTTAGTTGTAGTCACCCCCTAATGTAGTCGAACTCCGTCCCTTATGCCCCCCGAAAAAAAATGCACCGATAAAGAAAAGTTAAGAAGAGTTAAGGGGAGACCAACGAGCCGTGTCAATAAGAGATCGAAAGCTCAGAAAATATGAATCTCGTCCTCGTCAGCCTCGCTGCTCTCCCGGATCGGCATCGGTTCGTTCCTTCGAGGGCTAGGAGCGGCTGAACTAACAACGAAGCGGCCAGCACCGGGGCTCCTGCTCAGCTTCCATTAGTATAACTTCATCGAAAAATATACCCAAAAGGGGGAGAAAAAAAAAAAGAGAGAGATTGCTTTACCACTTGGTATTGTCGATTTGAGGATAGTTGGATCCAAAATCATGGTTGATTGAATGCCGTGACGCCATCGGAGACAAGAATCTACGCGTAGGCGTCCCAACATATTCTTCCACATCCCTGGGGAATCGATGAACTGCAGTTTCCGGAAGGGCATGATCCCGGGCGAGTACATGCGTCATCAAATGCGGAGGAGAAACGCTTCGTTGCTTCTTTCGTCGGCTTGACGCTGCGACAAGGTGGTCTAAGTATCTTTGACGAATTCTTCTTGCAAGCCCGTCCGCCGGCACTATCTCCTGGTAACGAGTGAAGGAGAGATAGGTCGAAATAACACCCACGGCAATGGAAACCACTAAAGCGAGCGTAAGGAGACTGTGCACGGCTATGATGCTTGATCCTAAGATCGCCATAGTCGCCCTTCCAAGCTTGAACGCTGGAAGAAAAGTGGAAGAAATCACGAGCGTGTATATCTTGCTGAAGCCAAGGAGATATACCAACAGGACATTCAAGCGGGTAGCCTCAAAGGGTTTCATCCATACCATAAAGGAAACACAAATAATCTCCAGGCAGAGAAGGCAAAAGATTTGAATCATTCCTGACGACGTGGCAGCTCCGAGCAACACAGCACGAGCAAGGTCATAGAGCACCCATAAAAGAAAGAACCACCACTTGTCTGCCTTGAAGCGCGCAGAGAGCCATGAGAAGCGTAGAAGGAAATTGCAATCTGTATGGATAGGGTCTCGTTCGGCGCCCGTATGCCTATAACGAATGAAGTAGCAAGGAAGGCCCTTTGATATTAACTTCGAATCGTCCTGAAGCACACCTTCATCTTCGACCAACCGAAACCATGGGATCACCTTAAGGGTCTTTGCTTTTCTAATGTGACGTGTTTCTCGGTTCCAAGTGAATCTACCGCCTCTCAGTCGAAAATGTATGGCATAACCAGACATCCCAACTAGGCCAGTAGTGATCGCCACGAATACAACGATTGCAATTCCAGTCACGGCTCGAGAACCACCAAGTCTAAGCTGGAACAACGACAGAAATCCTAAGAAGAACAAGTGGATGAAAATGAGGCGGAAGGTCGCAGCCAAGGCAAAGGCAATCCAGTGGGCACGGAAATATTCAAAGCGGCCGGTCCGTACGAGCCTAAGTCGCATCAAAGCGTCGAGTATAGCTTTAAACCCGATTACGATGGTCACTGCAACTCCTATTAAGGCTATTAACCAAAGTAAGCTAGTCATAAAGGCATTTGCGGCCGGTATATGGGCGACAGCCAAAATGCCTCGAAATCCCAAATGGCTGCTGGGCAAAATAAAATCAGGATTTGAAAAAGATCTGTCCCATCTGGTAGAGCGAGTTATTAAGGCATGAAATCCGTTTGTTGAAAGTCCTTTGGGATTGACAGGATCGGCTGGAAAACCTGCGGTGTATGATGAAGATAAATTGTTATTGTGCTGTGAGAGGCCGTCGGTTTTTCCCATGAGATACGGAGTATAAGATCCAACATGGCTGGCATTTCCCGTGTTTTCCCCAGTGATTCTGTCAATAGAATCCTGCATCTTTTGAGAGTAAATCATTCCAGCGAACCATGCGTAATTTGACCAAAAGGCCACCAATGTGTTAGGCCAGTTCACAGACAACGCTCCAGACGAGTAGATATGATGGAAGATGGAGAACATTGCAAAGATAGAAGGGCCGTGGGCGTAATGGGTACGTGTAGACTTGATATCTCCGGCATAAGTTGCTAGGGCGGCTGAACAGATGAAGGAGATGGCACTGAACGAGGCGAGAATAGCTCCTAGAACACGAGGGTGGGATAAACTAGCACCATTCGTTATTTCAGATACATAGCGGGCGAGTGGCGATGGCGTGGTCTTTGCAAATACGGTAAGTATCGCTTGCCCTTCGAAGTCAGGAATTGTATAGGATATCGAAGGGATTTGAGTAGTGTCCGATGGAGAGAACGAGAATTTCACATTTTCCTGGATGGGAACGTTCACATCAACTGGGCACAAGCTATACCGAGAAGTGAGCATTCCTTCATTGAACCAGCAGAGTCTCGATATCACATACCTGGACATATTGGCAGAACAAGGGTCAAATACCAGGCGACGCCACTCCTTGCCATAAGCAAACATGCTGATGTCAACTGTTGATAGAGTCAGTCAATGTTCAGATTTGCCAAAAGACTCAAAACGCACGCGTCACATAACGACTAGAAACAGAGGCAGATCCTCTCAAATTAACCACTAGAGTCCCATTGTGCTTGTAAAATGAGGCATCTAATTGAGTGATATCGATGAATGAGTTGCTCATACAGCTCGCAAGCTCCTGGGTATAGAGCGACGGCTTGTGATAGTTTGTTAGAGATAACCCATTTGCACTTTGATCAGCTGTATAAGCTGCTCCATTGGCGTTCACTGCAAGACAAGACCGCAAGACTGAGGAAGCACAAGAGAGCAAGATAGCTTTTGAGAGCAGCTGGGGGATGCCACAGCGCGCCATATCCCTCAGAAAGCGAGTAGTAACCCAGCTGCACGCATCCAGACTTTAAAACCGCGACGAGCGGGGCAGGGGGGATGAAGAGTGACAAAAAAGAGCAGAACTGAGGTCTCAGCTTGAGAAGAAGCGTGAAAGAACAGTTCAGGATGTCGCGATATCTCGCTAAAGGGAGGGCAGAGGGGGTTTCCCAGACCACGTGGTTTGGTGTTGACCAGAACCAGCATATTCATATGCAGAATTGGAGTATATTCTTCTCTCCTAATACCATCCAAGAGCAGACATATGGCACTTGTCAAACCTGGTCACCAGCTTGTTGCTGCTGCTGCTCCCTTTATTGTTTGTTTGCACTCCATGATAGCTCTTCTCCTGGAGATCTCCGACCCGGAAGCGTAGTTTTCCCAGGAACCAGAAGAAGAAGAAGAAGCTAAAAGTAGCCCCAAAGACAAAGGGCATCCACATGCTGAGAAAGTCTCCTTTGAAGTGGGATAGATACTTCAACGAGCGACTGCTGCTCGTGCCAGGCCCAGCGACATTCTGGCGATATCCAGCGTCGTCGGAGATCAAGACAGCTTATCGGCCGTCATAGGCTTTTCTGCCACGTCTGCTACTTTTCATAGCCAAAGACAGTTCTGTCTCGGGCGATCAGCACATGCGAGAAGTCCCGTGAAGAGAGCAATGCCTGACTCGGAACCCAGGCGGCCTTGATCGCGGCTCGCTGACGGGGAGGCTCCTCGACGAAGAAATGCCACATTCTGAATAGCGAAGAAAGAACACACGGTTGTCTTTTCAACGTCAAGCGGTCGGAGTTGACTGATAATGGATCTATCTCTGTGAAACTGAGATAAATTCGCAATGAGGTTCGCCGTTTCTCTCCGTCGTCTTCCCACCGTATTTCCAGCCTCAAAAGCATCGGAAGCCGACTTTCTCCGCGCCGACACGGGTTTGCACACAACCTCAGCCTTCCAACAACTAACCTACATGTTATTGCAGATGGAAAGATTTAGGGGCAACTAACAGGCACCGATCGGATGTGTGCTACATTCATTTAAGAGGATATATCCTCTTTAGCTAGTGGTTTTGCTCGCTTGATAGCACTCGAGCGCTTGACTGAATAGGCACGCATCTCTCACAGTGATCGTCAAGGAAGAAAGAAATACAGACTAATTTGCGTATTTAGTTCACTTAAGTCGACAACTTACCATTCTTCGATATGTATATTTTACTTGTCACCGCCTGCTCTCATGGCTTGGATCTTGTCTCCTACCGTACCTACGCACTATGTCCGCCATCGAGACAAGCCCAAGCTGTCCCATCATGAAAATTCTGGCAGTGGCTATCTATTGTCCGAGTACAGTGCATAGAAGAATCAAAAGGAAGAATGTCACCAAGCACTTGGTCAGAGCAGAACATAAAACGTTCGCAAAAAGTGAATATTGTCTTGATTCTTCCAGTTACAGTAGTTACAGCGCCCATGGTATCTCGCCCCTCTTTGTCGGCATACCCCATGAAAAAGGAGGGCCTGTGAAGGGAACGCTGCGAGGAAAAAAGGGATTTCAAACGGATCCAAAAAATCTCGGACGCAAAATTCAAAATCCGGGAATTATAGAAAAATGAAATGATTCCGGCCCCATGAAATACATAGGACGCAGTGACTCAAGCAACTTGACGCATGTTACTTCCTATTCCATTAGCGTCTGGCTTTCGCTACGTTCTCAACTGGTCCCTTGCATTGCCTGGGAGTGGGTGTTCGGGCAGGCCGCAGGTATACTTTGGACATAGAGACCGACCACACACAGTGAACATATTCTCTAACAAGAAGAGGAAACCACAAAAAACGTACAACAGCCGAACTGTGGTGGCGCTCACCCCCAGAGGTCGCAATGGTGTTAGCGCCTACCCGCCCTTGTTCCAGCGTCTTCACCCATCTTCACCCGTCTTCAAGGGTCTTCCCGGGGCCTCATGGAATCATCCAACGCCTCACGCGGATCAAGCAGATGAGAATTCTGCCAGTCTACAACCGGCAACTTCTGACGAGCGGTTATGGCGTACTTGAAGCCCTCCTGCTCTTCCAGAGTCCTCCTTGATCCCCTAGAGAAAATCTTTAGCACAGATACCCGGTGTCAATTTTTTTTCTGAAGAACTCTCTTTCTCTTCTCTTGTCAATGGAGGACAAACTACGAGCCAAGTTCAGTCGAAAAGTCTGCTTTAATGGCTTCGATAATACCGAAACCAAACGATATGTCCTTCCCACCGCGGAAAAGAGGTATAGCAAGATATTGAAGGTCTTTGATCTGTCAGTCCCATACCCACGATCCACAGGATGCCCGCCCCCGGCTGATTCTGATGGCTGAGTGAGGGGGGAACCCAGGTGACATTTCCCCCAGACGTGCAGACTTTCAAAGCGTTTATGGGTTTTGTTGCCCGAAATATCCACGGTTGGGCTCATGATGAAATGCTACCAGATATCTTGGACGGTTGGCGAAGGGATTTAGAAACAGCACTCCAGCGGGAATGGAATTACAACTTTCCCTGGAGAGTATCTCGCACCATGAGTGATGTACGTGTCTCTTGGTCTGGGATCCCTTTGCGAGGCTGCGGGGGCTAATGTCCAGTGCACTATTTTGTCAAAAAGGGGTTGGGTGTCAAGGAGGGAGAGATGGAGAAGGTATGCCTCTCGCCTAATGATATTGCGACCCTTCTTCTATAGCCATGGTGCAAGGACTTCAAGGAATACCGGGGCACAGCCAGGGGCCGGAGCAGAGTCCAAATGAGTGCTGCGATTCTTATGTACTGTTTTACGTCCGCACGAACAGGCGAAATTCACAAATCGACCGTGCGAAGACGTACAGTTCGACGCAAGGAAGATGGCAGTGGCACAGACGAGGGGAAACAGGCGGAACAAGTCCTCGCTGCATGTTATACTGCAAACTGCAGCAGTAGCTGACATGACAGTAGCATTTCACTCTGACTGTGGACAGGGTTGACGGCAAAAGCCATGCTAGGTCTCAAGTATCAAAGAGAATTTGTGAAAAGCTACTGGCGGAAAAAGATGTGGGAGCTTCCAATCCACACTTTTTACGAGATTTGTACAGAAAAAAAGGCTCTACTCTTTAATCCTATCCTCTACTTCTTAGCAATGGCGTCTGGCGATGATGCTTTTCGAGATTTTGCATCTGTTGATGAGCTCATGGATGCTGTCAAACAGCTGGCTACCCAGCTCAAACAAAGGGATATTTTTACCATTCACTTCAAGGAGCATATCAGGGAAACACCAGTATTTCAGCAATATAGCAAGCTGTCTATAAGCAAAACAACAGCCAAAGCAAGGGGTGCTGATGCATTTGAAAAAGAATTTGTGGATCTCAGTTGCCAAAGTAACTATACTTGCAACTTGACACCCCAAAACTGCAGGCGGTGGCTGCTGATGGAAGCAGGTATGGAGCCTGACCTTAGTGGACCCCTACCTGTCTGACATCTCCAACAGATGCTCATTATTCTGAGTCGGCACGAATGAAGCTTGCACCTCATACCAATCACAACCAGTTTCAGAAATCCTACACACATCCACTCTCTGAAATTGACAGGCAAGCTACCTTTCTCAGCACCAAACAGCACCGGAAAGAGCATATCAGAAACCAGAGATTGGCGGCAATTTACAAGCAGCCGGCATTGTGGCACTCCCTCCCAGCCAAAGAGAAGATGGAATTTTAGTACCAAGAGGATATCATCGCACTGGGTAGAGATATAGAGGAACTGGATGATAGGATGGCTGAGATGAAAGATGAGGATCAGCACAGCCTTCACAACAAGAAACATCAGCTGCTCAACAAGAGGCAGGTGTTGTACATCACAGCGCTTCAACAATTCCAAAAGAATCAGCCTCAGAAGTTTGGAGATGAGAAGATAGGCTCACTAGGCACATCAGGATACACATTCTTCAGCTACGCACGACGGGTCGTGCCAGAACGTGGGTGACTGGCTTAGATACTCCGAATGGAAGTTGAATTAACTCAAAGTCTTTACTCTGCGTTGATTTCGGGGTTGCTGGCTGCGAGATGGCTGTCGAGCTCCTAGCTGCTGTAAGGTATTGGGAACCTACTGCGGCGAGTCTGGCGCCCCGCTAGTAGCCCGGCGTGGTTCAGGAGACTGAGATGACTGCTGGGCTCCTAGCCGCTGCAATCGATTTAAGATCTGTTGTCGCGAGGCTGGTGCCCTGCTCGTAGCTTGAGGCGGTTGAGGAGTCTGAGATGGCTGCTGGGCTCCTATCTGTTGCAGAACATTCAAAAGCTGCTGCTGCAAGTCTGGTGCTGTGGTAGGAGCTTGTTGCTGCATTGGAAGCTGGCGCCAACCTGACCGTATAAAACGTTGCTGCGCAGGGTGGCCTTCCAAATTGTCGCTGCTGAGGCGCAAAGCTGGATTGCTCCGGCGGCCACCTTTGTAGCAGTTGTTAGTCCCAGGAAACCGGCTCCTGGGACGCCCATGGCCTGATGCCCTGCCATCGCAGCGCTTGTTGCAGCTGATTATACTGTCATTCCATATTTCTCCAGTAAGTGTTATCTGGTCTTTCCTCAAGAAGATTGCCACCCAGGGCAATTTGATTCTGGTAGTTCTCTTCTGGTTTTTTGAACACTAAGTGAATAGCTTTATTCACTTCACTTTCTGATTTTCAAAGAACCTGGCTGAGATTGCCCCTTGGTTCATATCCAATGTGGCCATCGCGATATAGAACTTCGACCACAACTCTAGGATATACTGTTCCTTGAAGCCAATGCTCCAATTGGGTCTTCTTCACTGTCCTCATCAATATAGGGAGCAACAAGGCCGATTTCAACGATATCATCACACTGGAAGTAATACTCCTCAGTCCGGTCTACCCGGAGTCACCCATGTTTGGTTGAAGTCATCTGTGGGAGCATATCTTTATTAAAGTTATGAAAACAGCCCGGCTCAAGTCTAGCTGTTACTGTTCCGTTGTTTTCATAGGCAACAAACACCTGGAAGCCCATCGTGCCGGCGTAATTCCAGGCTAGAACAGTTCCGTCAGTTGCGGTCCCGTACGCATCGCGAATGTCTTCATTTATAAGGTCCAGACTTGCAAATTCTTCGGCATGGAATTCCTCAATGAGTGAATGCAGTGCATCGACGTCAAGAGGACCAGTATCGGGATTTTGAAAGGAGATTGATGCCCATCCGGCTATCCTGCTCATCAAGGAATAGAGCATTGCGGAGACAAAAGCGAACCTGTTCACGCACTGATGGGGAAAGTTGGGTTTCTGGGGGTCCTTGTTCTGGCTCCGCTATGGAAACAAACCAATTTTGAGTTTCGATGTGTTGAAATCTCAAAAGAGCCATGCAAGAGCTTATATGTGAATAGAATGAGAATCAAACTGCCAAACTGGAACATCTGCCATTTTGACAAATCGGTTGAATTGAAGAACCCCCCCCCCCCCCCCCCCCTATGCGAATAGAATGAGAATCAAATTGCCAAATCAAGCATCTGCCATTTTGACAAATCAGTCGAACTGAGGAACCCCCCATCTGCATAACTGACTTATTATAAATTACTCCCTGCCTTACCATGGTTGCACAACATCATCTCCGCCAACAAATAAGGGAACCCCCCTTCAAACCATGAGCCAGATTCTGGAATGGAAGTAACTGTTTCCCTCTTTGCTATTGAAGATATAAAGGGGGGAAAGCAAGGTTAATAGAAATAGCCCTAACTACCCAAGTGAGTCGCACGCTCCTAGCGTCCGAAGCCGCGCTAAAGTACATTCTAGAGAAGTCCGCTGATATTGTTGCTTTATTCAATCTCTGGACTCAGCTTAGCTTTATGGGAGAAATAGAGTCGCTTTTACTCTTTATGGTCATTGATCTAACGCAAGTGGAAAAATGCAGTTGCTGAAAGGGTCCTTGGAGCAGCAAAAAGATCGGCCATTACATGGCATATTGAAACAAGGTGGAAGTATATGGAAACCAAAGCAAGGAGAAAGAGAGAGAGAGATGTTCAAAGAAACAATGCTGCAAGAATCAACTTTTGCTTTAAGCCGTAACAACGCCCACTTGACCCTACTACGCAAACACCTTGCATGTTGGGAACGGAGTTTGAAGCGATCATCATTGACATTGCTCAATGAAACCTAGGATCGGAGCTTTGACGAGAAGGAAAAATTGGCAATCCTTTTGGTTCTAAAGAGGTCAAAAAGTTGGTGAAAACAAAGAATCTATTTCTTATCGTTGAATGGGACTGAGACTGTCTAGCAGGCTAACAAAGGCTGGAGTAGAAAGGTAGATATTAAGCTGCTTGCAAATGAGGATATAACATGCATGCAGATGCCATGGAGAAGGATTTCTGAGACCAGAAACACTATGCTTTGACCCGTACATTCCACAGACCTATCATAAGATACGAATTCGAACCGAAATGACAAGCCAAGAGCATCGAAGAATGGCATCGGTTACCACCGTCAAACACCCTCCGGATAATGACAAGGCAAGTAATCTATTTCCAAACTTGGGATAATGATAATTATGTCAAGGGTCTTCTTTTTCTGATGGTCAATAGTACGATGGCATTCTGTATAAAAGAGTGTATCCACCCCCCGGCGGAGATGATGCTCTTGAACGGCTATTCCAAAACATGATACCCGACTGTCACGACTTTGACATCCAGCACTCAAAGAAGCGATTTGGCAACAGAGAGGGTCTTGCTTTGTTGGATACACAGAAGGAAAACATGGAAAAAGTACTTCATGAACTGTCAGAGCTCAGAGGTCAAATTAAAACACTCCAGGACGATGTAAGAAGCACATTTGACTGTATAAAGAGCAACTACTGACCTGATTAGCTTTCAACTTCAACAAAGGTTCATATTGGGATACGCCATGGGGTTCTGGAAGAGAGGCGGGTTTCCAACCGGGCGGGAACCCCCAACGATGAGGAAACCAAAAGTATTCGAAATGAGATCGCACACGGTGGTGATATCATTGGTGATATCAAGGCTATCCGATATGCGGAGAAGCAGAACTATCCACATATCACTGAGTATAAGGAAGATTTTCAACAGGTCTATACAATATCATTCGACAAAGCCTTGGCCCGAACCCCCTCATACCCCCTAGAAGCGATCCGAGCATTCGACATTCTGGCTTCAGTTACCGAACTCCACGTCTGGAAGGGTAAAGCGCGACGAAATGAGCTTAAAGGGCATGCTGCTAAGATTATTGATGCGGCATTGAACACCAAGGAAGACCAGCTAAAAGCACGTTTGAAAGAAGGAGGCGACTTGCAAGTGGTTTTTAATGAGATGGTTGGGTTGTTTATGAGTGAAGTTCGTTCTGGTGGAATTATAGGGGCGGGTGATGGAGGAAAGTATATTTAAGACTCGGGCGGTATGTTGATCTATCCCTGCTTGTAGGTAGTTACATAAGGGTCGGGTCACTTTCTACTACTTTTTTCAACAATCTATCTTTCCATAACTAATCATTGGGCGCATACTTGGCCCCAAATGGCTAATCTTGCTCATCTTTACTCGCGGATGGGCACAAGTATTTTTAGTTACCAACCATGCCGACAGTAATCCTCAAAATGGTAAACCTCAATACAATCATGAGCTAACCACATGTATCTGGGAATGAAAATTTGTCCAAGTAAAGGAGATGTACGTACCTGTGAGGCTGAGACTTGACTTGAATGATTGGGACCATGAATGCCAAGGCGCCAGTTAACAATAACCAGTTAGTTAGGGCAGTACCCTAAGCCTAACTAAGTGCGGACGCGCTAGTTAACTTGAGAGTTAGTTAGATTTCGTTAGGTAATCCAGCTACCTACCCCTGCACGTGACTCAGCCTGCCTTGATATAGGTAGTTGTAAGCTTGTTCCGATAGATCCCAATCAACAACTAGTTATCTTCTCTTCTCTCACTTATCAAGGTTAGGGTTAGGGTGCTTCAACACTCTGCAGGGTCTGTGACGAAGAACCCGTAGTAATTGGCTTGAACTTGTTGTGTTTGCTTTACATAGCATCCCATCCCCAACCCAGGTCATCCAGAAACTTTTTAATCTCGGTTTATCCCCCTCTTGAGGGAGAAAAAGGAAATGATGGCGCCTCAAACCGTTCACGCTTACTTGCAGCAAGCAGCGCGGTGAGCCGGGACACCGCCGGGACGCTGAGGTCGCAGCTGCCTTGTCCTGCCTGCCCAAGGAAACACCTGTCTACCAATATGAAAGCATGCCTCAAATGGAAGCAACAGCCCGCGCTGTTGGCAATGAGAGTGGTTACTGTGTCTTTCTTGATGTTCCGCGGAGTGTTGTTGGTGATGACCGTGAGAGGGTGGGCTTCAGGAAAATCACCTACTTTGCCAAATCCAAATCCAAAGCACTTATAGCAAAGATGCCCAGACGACCTCATGAAGCTGCCACCGGGTGGTTTAACGTCAATCTAATGGACAAGGTGAGGGATATGGGAATGAGATATTCCACACAGTTGGAAGGCATGGGCTCAACCACAATTGAGAATAAGGAGGCAGATTATTCAGTTCAACCACAAAGCCTGCCACGTGGAAGGTCTGCAAAATGGCCAACTTTGGTTGTTGAGTCAGGGTTCACAGAGAGTCATGGGGATTTCAGGGATGATGTAGATTGGTGGATTCAGACGACGAACCACGACGTGAAAGTGGTAATCACCATCGAAATATCAAAGACCAAGGTCACCATCAAGAGGTGGGATGAGCGGGCGGTGCTCAGAGAGGATATCACAGTGGAAAAGTATCGGCGGCGGCGGCAACCTATCACTGTGGCAGGTGGTCCTCTGCGGATACCGTTCCGCGACCTATTTCTGAGGGACCCTATACGAAATCAGGGTGACTTGATTTTCGACCAACGCGACCTGGAGGCGTGGGCCAAGCTCATCTGGAAACGGTTTTAGATCGGTGATCGAGCACCGATTCCCGAAGGGGGCATACTGTATTGGGATTTGTATGCCAGCCGGGGTGGTGGCGACCCGGCACCACCAGCAAGAATCCGCATTTTAAGAGATCAAAGGCTGGTTATCAAAGCCACGTTTCCTCAGGCTTATTGCCCTGAAATCGAGAACGAAAAAAAAATCAAATCTTTTCCCAGTTCCTCAAACTCAGGTCGAATCGGGATCCTCGAATTTCCGAGCTCTCGGATGCTGTTGATAATGGATTGGCCAGCTTTCTTTAGAGGCCACATAGTTATAGTCCTAACCGTGCCAGCCTGCCAGATACTCCGCATTGAATACCAGAATGCGTGCAACCGACCACCCCCCGTTCTGCTGGTATACCACAAGTGAAAGATCGCTTGGCCGGGCGGCAGTCCCTCAGCTGATTGGACGAACATCCCGGTGCAGATTCATTTTTGGCAATCCACTGCGTGAGAGACGACCAATCAGAGGCTGAGCCGCTGACTAGCGTTGCGGCAAGCGGCTGTGGCGTTAACTAGTTACCCGCCAATCAGAAGACTTCCCGGCCCATCAATATCTATGCAACAAGTTCCCGCCCCGATGAGAAATTTCTCCGGGCGGAGATGGAGAACCGGAACCCGGAGTGGAGGAACTACCACAGCGAGGCACTCCGGCTTCCTTGTGGCTCGGGACGGGACCCAATTCTCGGTGGACAAACACAAACCCGTCCGGGCAAATGCTGAAGCCGGTTCATCCCACTCCAGCATCTGCGCTCGCTGCTCGCCAGTCGGAACATCTGGATTACATATTCTTTTCGTCTCATCATCATGAAAGTTGAAACCCTGCCGGGCCACCGTTCCCCTGCAACCCGGTCTCCACGGATTTAGTTAAGGGTGAGCGGAAGAATTCTTAGTTCTTGGCCCATGCCTATTCCCTGGCACCTTTACGCCCAAGCCTTGAGTAGGAAAGAAACTCCCCAGTGGAGCGGAAATTTTAGTCAAACTTAATCCCCAAACCATATAATTCTCGAAGTCCGGGGATTCCTCTTGGGGATAAAGGATTTGCTCTCCCACAGGGCGGGGGTGTCGTAGTGAGTAGCATAGTTACATTGTTATATAGGGCGGTCGCATATTCCCTGTAGGATCCTTGTCCACTGCGCGGGGTCTCTTCTTTATTTTTCTGGGGAAAATTGCTTTCGAATCACCAAGTTGCGAACGACGAAGAGGAGCTCTGGGTCAGAATGCCTGTCTTTACTGAATTCGCAAATGCAAGCCGCCAGCTGCGCGTTTTGCCGTCGTTTGCCCATCCGTTGCCCCGTCTCTGTCCTGCGTTTGAGAAGAAAGAAGACAAGTATGAAGTAGTCATCGTGGGGGTACGTCAATGCCGCTCCCGCCATGCAGAAAACGAACCGTCCATTGAGGCTTCGTATTCGTCAAAGCTACTTGCCAGCTGACATCTCTCTTTAGGGTGGTCCGGCAGGGCTCATGCTCAATCTCCTTCTATCCCGATATGGGCTGAGCGACGACTCAATACTTTGCATTGATTCCAAGTCCAGCACTCTGTTATCCGGCCAGGCTGACGGCTTGCAACCCAGGACGCTTGAAGTCCTACGGAGCTTGGGAGTGCTTGATGAGCTCGATAATGATGGCTGCCACATGCATCAAATCTGTTTCTGGAACCCCACAAGTGACGGTGGTATCGAGCGGACCTCAGTCGTGCCGGATATCGCGATCAAGTCCAGATACCCATACGAAATCACCATCCACCAGGGCCGGATCGAGCGCGTTTTGGAGACCGACCTACTCAGATACTCAAAGCGCGGTATCATGCGCTCGACAAATCTGGTTGATGTGAAGATTGATGAGAGTGACCCAGAGTTTCCAGTAGTAGCGGTTATAGAGAATGAGGAGGGCCGGAAGACTATCAGAACGAAGTACCTCGTCGGTGCTGATGGTGCCCACTCGGTCGTGCGCAGGTGCATGGGTCTCATGCTGGAAGGTGAATCTTCGGATCACATCTGGGGTGTTGTCGATTTCGTTGCTGTGACCGACTTTCCCGATATTCGAAAGCGATGTGCCATTCACTCAAATTCCGGCTCCGTGATGGTTATTCCCCGAGAGCGTATCCAGTCAGGAGAATACCTTACTCGCTTGTACGTCCAGGTCCCTGGTGCTGTGAAACCGGATGACGAATCGACTGCGGCAAACGGCGTGACGGAGTGCTCGAAAGCACATGCAAAGGCTAGACGAGCACAGGTGTCTGCAGAGAGTATATTTGAGCAAGCTAGTCAAGCATTCAAGCCATATACGATCAGAATGCGAGACGAGGATGCCCTTGACTGGTGGGCCGCGTATCAGATTGGTCAGCGAGTGACCAGTGAGTTCTCTGTCAAGGATTCTCAAGGAAAGGAGAGAGTCTTTATTGTTGGTGACGGTAAGCCTTCTTTACCTAGAAAGAGACATGCTCTATACTAACTTTTCTATAGCTTGTCACACCCACAGTCCAAAGGTAGCCAATTCCCTGGGTTGAATTCGCGTCTCCTTCATTGACTAACTTGATGATAGGCCGGTCAAGGGATGAACGTCTCAATGATGGATTCTTACAACCTCGCATGGAAATTAGCCTATTCAATCCACGGGATAACCCCAGATTCAAAAGCAAACCCCACAAAATCAGATAGCCTTGTTGAAACCTACCAAACTGAACGGCACACCATTGCACGGCAATTAATAGACTTTGACAAACAATTTGCTAGCATGTTCTCAGGAAAGATCGAGGTAGAAGAGGATAGCGGTCTGACGCACGAGGAATTCCTGAATGTTTTCCTCACCGGTAATGGATTTTCAAGTGGATGTGGTGTTGAGTATATCGAAAACCCCCTAGTGGAAAAAGATGTTGGAGACACTGTTACCGGAACGGACTATCTATCTGGAAATTTGCGACCAGGAAGACGCCTCATTGACGTCCAAGTTCTACGACATGCCGATGCCAACCCACGGCATCTCCAGGATGGTAATGCGTCCCACTCACTCCCGTGCCCTTGTTTGTACAATGGATAGCGATTCTCTAACTCTTTCGTAGACTTTTCAACAAACGGCCGCTTCCGCCTGCTGTGTCTCGCTTCAAACGACCTTCTCAACCCCGACGGTGTCTCCGCAAAAGCGTTCACCGGAATCGGCGAACTCCTCACCAAATTCCCGGACAAGCTCATCGAGCTTGTGGGTATCTACCCCGGGGAACTGCCAGATTTCCACTGGCAGCAAATCCCCAAGGCTATTAAACAGTATGCCGAATTACGCTTCCATTCCGCATCTATTGATGACGCGTATAAGGTCTTTGGCGTGGCCCCCGAAAAGGGAGCGATCGCTGTGATCCGGCCCGACGGATATGTTGGAACGGTTGTGCCGTTGTCGGGCTTGAAGAAAGTGGAAGACTATCTTTCACGTTTTATTTGTAAGATATAAAGGTATTATACCCAAATTTCAAGGTGGAAACATGATAGGAAATGAAATGAATTTCAAGACATTCAAAATGAGTCTCTGTAGATTTTGACCGCCAACGTTTGCCTTGGACTATCGTAATTGCAGCATCAGCGCAACATGTCAAGAACTTTCCCACTCGACTAAAAGAGTGAACACTCTCTAGCCAGTGCTTAGAAAGTATGCCTTACCCCAGAGCTCTTCAATTGTCCAGGATTAACAACGGACCATTACTCTTCACTCTTGGATTGCTCTAACCTCAATGCTATCCTTACAAACAGGTAAAATTCAACTGGGCAAAGAAGGGCTCATTGAACACTGTGGTAAACCCTCGTCGTATACAAATACACGCTAGCGCGTTTTGGTTGAAACATCGACCCCGTAGGGCTAGTCTGAGACCCGGTCCTCTGTCGGGTTTGCTTCACTTCCCAAACTGGGCTGTTGATCAACCCCCAAGTTTGAGAAATGGATGATCCATCAGTTCGCGAGCTGTCTTCCGCTTCTCCGGGAGCCAGGTAAGCATTTGTCGAACAAAAGATAAAAATGCTTCTCGATCCTTCTTTTCGAGGAACGGGGCTGTGTCCTTTAGGCTTCTGGATGGAATCAATTCACTATATCGGAATTCATCTTGAACAGAGTTAGTATGTCAGGTATTGACATATGAGATAGTTGTCAGCCCACCTTCTGCGTTAAAGAAAGGACCATTGAAGAATTCTCGGGCATTATTGCAGAGTTTGCCAGCGTCGTTCATGATAGGCTGCGGCCAGTTGTGCTCTGACATGGTCTTTGATTTCGCGAGCAATACCTTGGGGGGGGGACCCAAGTAGGCCAATCATTTCCGCGAGGTGTGACTTCGTGTCGTATTGGCCATTTGTATCATGTGCCTGCTGGAACAACTCCTTGCTCCCAAAGATATTCCACAACTGGCCGAACAGGATAATTAGCATGAAGCCTGAGATAGCGGCTGTAGCCAAAAGAAATGGAAACCAAAAGCCTTGTTATGAATACATTTACCCCCAGAAAACAGTTACAGGGGTCTTACCAGCACACCGAAGTTCCAAATATCTGCCTTAGAATTCCAACCGCAGCCAAGGATTACCTCTGGAGCACGGTAATGGTCTGGTTGGATAGGATAAATGCCCAGTTGCTCTCCTACCATTCCATTTCGAGTAGACGGCTTGTCCAGTATTGCTGCGAGCCCGAAATCAGCTATTTTGGGAACCATATTCTTGATTTCTCTCCCATTAAGAGCACCAAAGTCATTATGGCAGCGGTAGATAGTCCGACCACTATCACCATCAACCTTGCATTGCATCGGTTGTTGTCGTTTAATGAAGTTGGGAAGAACGTTTGTTTTCAAAGCTCATGAGGATATTCCCTAGTTTTAGATCTGGTAGGTAGATTAGGACTTCATATTCCAGAATAGGCACAGGAGAATGGCGCCAAGCACTCACCCGTGTGGACGACTTTGCACTCTGAGTGAAGATAATCAAGGCCCACAAGGAGGAAGTATATATAGGCCTTCGCAATGGGCAAAGGAAGCTTGCGATCAACGAAGCGCCTCTGTAAAATCCAGAGAGGCTCTCTCATCGGTTCGTACACAAGGCACATGTGCTTTGCTTCCGGACCATTTATCTTGAAGACATCCAGGCATGTCCGTAGAATCACACGGCCACGATGCTCTGGATTTTGCTGGGTGATATGGCTTTCAATCTCATGCTCATGCCAAGCATTGTCGGCATCATTACTGTTGATTATTTTCAGAGTCACTGTTTTTTCAGATCGCCATTTAAGTCTTAATTGTGAGGGTCAGGGTCAGTTTCTCAGTAGTCAACACAAAGTAGGCAGTACCTTGAAATGTCTCGGGCGAGCCATACAGTTTATTGGGATCCCCAGCCGATTTTGACAAGTAGTTGAAACTTCTTGGCCAGTACTTCCCCGGGCTTTGCTGGGTAGAAAGTCGTCGAATTGTAGTCAGGGCAGACCTCCTCATCAACAAGTTCCTGCTGAGGAATTGGAGGGCCTGAGTTTGGCGGTAACTGCCACAGCGACTTTTTGGCGAAGAAAAACAGAGAACGCCTCGATGTCAAGGTCAGCCGCCGAAGAGGTGACATTAGGCCATCCAAGCGTTGTAGACTGTTTGTGGGCTCGAAGGCGGTGGGAATGGCGGTATCACTTTCTTGAAGCAATCATTGTAGTTGGGAATGGCTTCAACAATTCCCTTTTTCGGTCATTTCAATTCTAGGCTTGAATTCATTTCATTTCATTCACTTGTTGCTCCAACTTTCATCTCATTGGTTGTTGACATCGTAATTAGTTAGTTATGGTGGCACGTGATACTAGCTTACTCATCACTCCAAACGTCATTCCTTTTTTTTTTTTCGATGTAAACAAGACAGATTTGCGCCTCGCAAAAACGGAGCTCAAAATGCTTCAGTTTCGAAGGTGATTTTCTCGCCGGCGCCTAGGACTCTTTCCACTCATCTTGCTTTGGAGCGCCCTTGTTGCAAAATACCGCGCTTTCTGCTTCCTTTTCCGAAACATGGAGTACCATTCTGTTCCTCCCGAGGAACGCGCAAGAGGCCCGAAAGGGAATCTCCTGCCTTACGGCTATGTGTATAAAGAGTGAGTGTGCTCGCCTCCTGAACTTCGTTTCATGAGCATCTTTATAACTCCGCTCATTCTCGGTTGGCTGGCCGCTTGACGTGTTGTTCTTTCTTTGGCGTTTGGCGTGTTCGTCTTTTCTTGAGCTTACGGAAACTCGATTTTTAGTGAATCCCGAAATCCACGGAGACCTCCCGAGGAGACTGGGTCGTTTGGGAAAAGACGAAATGCTCGATATAACTCTACCCGGTCTGGAACTCGGACTGGCACTCCGGCCAAGCGGGAGAACCAGAATGTTGCGGAGTTTGGTAGACTGTTCGCCCTCCAACAAGAAGAAGAGCAGGCCCAGCAGAAGATGCTCCCCTCCACTGCTTCGTCCGCCCCAATTGACCCTGCTCGGAAAATCACCGTCCCTGTTGCTACAGAGTGTATTCTCTATGGATACAAGGATAGGACCTGGGAGTGGAAAGTTATCGATCGGTTCGAGCGCATCTCACAAGGCTTCATCTGCGAAGATTATCCCCGTACCGATCCAGACATTGCGCCAAAATACCCGCAATTGCTGAGTGCTGGTGATGTTGTAATACATAAAAATCTTTCCGCCGATGCCAACAAGAAGGCAAAAAAGTATGCTGGCGGCGAACACTGGATCAAGGTCACTTTCGACTCGTTTCCTTCGGCTGACCGTGCATGTTACTTCTCGCCCCAAGAAATTGACGGTTATATCATTCATTGCGAACTATATCATGGTCATGGACCGAATGATGATATCTCATTCCCAAAAGGTTCCCTGGCGCCAAGTGGAGAGACGCAATCAAAGTTGTACGATTTTGGCCCATCGCTGGCAAACAACCTTTTCCAGGGTGGAGGCATAGATCGCACCCTCTCTCGCTCGTTTGACCTGAGATCTGACAATCAACTCTTTGGGGATACAGCCTCGCAGCAGTCCACAGTCACTGCAAGCTCGGCTACAGCCACAGCTCCAGCACTTGGTAGTGATTCAATCCGGCATCGAGCTCCTCAGAAGCCTCAATCTGATTTCATGACTCATATTCCAACTGTTCGTCGTGCGGTCCTTCGACCGATCTCTGAAGCGCTGCCCCCTCAACCTTCGGTGGGTGAACGTATTATTCGGTCCATCCCCGTTCTTAGCTGGTTCACCGGTGATATTGTTGGTGACGGGCCCACCTTGAAGGACGACGGCACTTTTGATTACGAAAAGTCTAATTTGTACTGGCGCTTTTGGTACATGGTTGATAAAATGCTGGGGACCGATCTATGCGGGTTGAAAGAGGACTCTTAACACATCTTTTCTATCGTCATTATTTGCCCCCCAATTGCCCCAGTTCCTTCCGAATGAACGTTATTGTCGTCCCGATGCTTTTGTCAGAGATGGGGCAATTGTCCACCATCTTCCACTCGGGTATCAGTACCGCCTGAACGTCAAATCTCTCTCGGTGATTGGAATAAACTGCGATGAACGCTAATCTCGATTTTTATGCCATATCGTGGCTCGAAGAAGGCCCGACACCAAGCACCAAACAAAACGATGGATGGTTTCATTTCGAGCACTCTCCCCCTCTAGCCGATGGCGGTAGAAAGCTAAAAACATTCAGGCTTCAATGATGCATAACGCCCTTGAAATTGCTTGGTTGAATGCCGGTTGATTTAGCTTTTTTTCGTCTCTCCAGCAAGCAATAAATCGGCCACACCGATAGGTGCTTTTCGTTTTTCTCGGTTCTGATATCTCTATTCTATCCTGCGGAATCCGCGACGTAGACTATTTCTTTTCAGCCGAGCATAAAGTTGTGAATTCTGCTGGAATGCCCCAACGGTTTGCCAGCAAGAAATTTGGTTTGATATCTGTATTCTTTTTTTAATGTACTTTTATGGCTTGCCTCACCGGCTATACGCAGCGGCGGCGTTCAGTGTTGTTTGGTGGATCGCTTAAAGATGGGTGAATATGCTATTTTATAGATAGTTATATTGATGGTGGAATACCATCGGCCGTGAGTCGGTCTCATAAGCGTATTCGCTGACCTTTGTAGAGAGCAGCAACGTTGGATTTTCCAAGAACCCCCTTTTAGGCTTTCTTTGGGAAAGTTGATAGCTGGTTTGCCCGATTTGGCCAGTTAGGGCTGGGGCTCGACGGGACTTGGCAAGAGGCCTGTGGATTACGTAATACTCGCAACTGGCGCTAGCCCAAAAGGAGCGATCCACATCGGAAAAGGCGAAATCACGACGAACCTCCAAACCTTCCCCATCGCTCGAAAAGCTGAAAGCAAACGAAGAGAACTGCTTGTTCCGAGACATCGCCCAATTCCTCTAGTCGACCGGTAAGGCTATTTCCTTTTTTTTTGCTGCAAAGATGCTTGCCTTGATTTACTGGTGTTGCCCGTTTTGGGAGGGCCAACTCGAGTCCCCTCTCCCCCCGGCCGCCCGCCTTTCCCCGTTTCTTTGGGCTTTCCCACACAACCACACTCCCCCCCCACAAATAAGTCGCGATTTGTTTCAATTGTCGATGTGCATGGGCTAATCCAATTTTTTTTTTCTTTTGCGCCTTCATGAATAGACGACCTCTGCGCAAACCGTTACTTCGCCGCTACGCCCGTTGTATACTCCGTTAATTGGGATTTTGAAGTGAAGAGAATTCGTTCAAGCACCCCGACTTGAACGGTTTCTTTAGACAAATAGCAAACATGGATCAGGCGAAATTGGCAAGATTGCAACAGAGTGTGCGGATCGGTACGTGGCTTGAATTTTCCTTCACTATGGGTTAGCGTGCGGTGGAAGAATATACGGAGCATGTTGTGTATAAACTGGGACTTCTTCAACTGCAGTGGGCGTAATTGGAAGCTGTTTTGTTTATTCTCCACGGGAGATCTGCAAATCTGGGAAATTTGGTTAATACTGAGCTGATAAACTGACGTTGACTTCTATAGGGTATGTATATTGATTTCAATTCTCCCGGATATGCGAAACCACAAGGCGCCGTCTTTCTGCTCGTTTCGATACGACTTTCAAATCGATAGGCTAAGCGTGTCTTTTGGACCGGTGCGCTAACGTATTCAAACTATCTACAGAGGAAAGGGTACTCCCCGCCGCAAGACAAAGAAGGTCCACAAGTCGTCTGGTACCGATGACAAGAAGCTGCAAACCTCCCTCAAGAAACTCAACGTCCAGCCCATCCAGGCCATTGAGGAAGTCAACATGTTCAAGGAGGATGGCAACGTGATCCACTTTGCCGCTCCTAAGGGTACGTATAACATCATACTCGGTCGTCTCCCACTGAATTGACAGCCGAGAGCCACTATGCAGTTCTTCCAGAAATGGGATAAACTAACATTCTTCGCAACAGTCCAAGCCTCCGTCCCAAGCAACACTTTCGCCATCTACGGCAACGGCGAAGAGAAAGAACTCACCGAACTCGTACCTGGAATCCTCAACCAACTCGGCCCCGACTCCCTCGCCTCCCTACGCAAACTCGCTGAGAGTTACCAGAACATGCAGAAGAAGGAGGGTGAGGCCAAAAAGGACGGTGAGGAGGACGATGAGGATATCCCCGATCTGGTGGGAGAGACATTCGAGTCCAAGGTCGAGTAAAGGGCAAACAATAAAAAGAACAAAAGGAAAATTATGTGATTTAGCCTTTTCTTGTCTTGGGTGCCCCGTCGATACTACTTTCAAAGATGAATATGTGGAGGAGAGATGATGGTATCCTTTTTAAAACGAAGCTAGCACTTTTTTTCAACCCTCATCTTTTTCATTTTCTCCTGTGATGTCAGGCGTCTAGGAACGTGTCAATTATGCTGATGTATACGTTAACACTACGGTATTTCGCATATTAACGACTCTTGTTTTGTTCTTAAATCCAACAGCTAAACATGCCGAGCGCCTCATCGTGCCAGATGCTTAGATTTTTTTAAGGAACCATGCGCTATTCGGGTCGACAAATTGTGAAGTAAAAGTACAGTTTAGTCACAAATCACCACCAAAATCATCCAGAGAACTATTCAACCCATGCCCCGGGTCAAGATCCATGAAATTTTCCAACTAAACAGGGCCCCCAACGCCACGTATCGCCGTGCCAATAATCAATCTGACCTTTCTCGCCCTTTTCCTTTTCTTTTTTCATTCCTTTTGCTCCCGAGTGGCCTCCTCCGACCACTCCCACAGCATTCTACCCGCCTCTTTATCCTCTGCCCACATATTCTTCCATCCTCCCACTCCAACCGGGGTATAATACTCACCACTCTTCAGCACCCCTTTCTCCGAGCCCGCGACCCAAAGGTGATTGAGACTCCCCTGCTTCTCATCCACGGTGAACGCCTTCCCCATCCTCAACAACATCCGCGCCGCCGGGTTCGCAATCTTGAGTGAATCATACAGGCCGGTGATGATCACACCTGGATGCAGCGAGACGCTGGTGAGCTGGGGATACCGACGGGCGAGTTCAGCTGCGAAGATGATGTTGGCGGCTTTGGAGGCGCCGTAGCGGGTGTGCGAGTTTAGCGAGAGGAGCTGGTGGGGGTCGGTGGAGAGGATGGTGGGGAGCGAGGCGGGGGCCATCTGCCAGGCCATGGAGGCGACGACGATGACGCGCACGTCAGAGGATGGGGTGGTGGTGCGTTCGGCGGTTTTGAGGAGGGTGGGCAGGAGGAGTTTGGTGAGGAGGAAGTGGCCGAGGTGGTTTGTGCCCAGGTCCATTTCGTATCCGTCAGTGGTGCGGCGGGGGAGGGGCTCCATGACGCCGGCGTTGAGGATGAGGGTGTCGAGACGGTCGCTGCTGGAGGTGAAGTGGGCGGCGGCGGTGCGGATGGAGGCGAAGGAGGAGAGGTCGAGATGGAGAGGGCGGATGTCGGCTGGTCGGGGGAGATGGCTCTGGATCTCGGCGATTGCGGCTTGGGCTTTGGCGATGTTGCGCGCGGCGAGGTAGATGCGTGATGGGTTGTGTTTGGCGAGCTGTAGGGCGGTTTCCTTGCCGAGGCCGGTGTTTCCTGGGAGATTTGGCGTTAGCTATGTGAGTATGTTTCGTGGGAGGAGTGTGGGATATATAATAATATAAATTGATCAATATAAAAAAAAACTGTACCTCCGGTGATCAGAATGACCTTGCCGCCTTGGTCAATGATATCATTATCAGGGTCGAATTTCTTCTCCATCATCTGTCGCAGGCTTGATCCCATCAGCTTAAGCTGGTCCATTGGGTATAGCACGAAGCGAGCGAGCGGAGTGCCCAAGGTGAGCAGCTCCTTGAACGCTGACGGTGGTGCTGCAGACGCACTGAGCCCATCTTGCTTGTCACGATCTGATGATGCTGCTGCTGCGACCGGATGGTCATCTTTTAACTCTTGCATCGTTAAGATATGAATGCCCTTTTTTTTTAACTTTGAGAATCCTGGTGTGCTTGCAGTGAGAGAGAGAGAAAGAGAGAAAAATCTTTGTGTTGGTTTGCAAAGAAAAAAATATATTGGTGTGCGCCTGATGATTGATGGCTGCAATCTTGATTTCAACCAAGGTGAACGGATTAATCCGTCGCTAACAACCAAGTCAGTGCAGGCCAGACGGAGTTGACCGGAATGAGAGAGTCTCATGAACAATGAGATACCAATTGGTCCAGTTGTTGGATGGGGATATTGGTGTTTTCAATACATTTTCTAAGCCTCTTTGGTTGCCTTGTGGTGAGTTGTTTTGTTGATGGATGTTCTCACTCACTAGCAATTGTCAGGGCTGGAGTTAACTAAATATTTCAAGCTTCACTTGGGTAACTTGCTGTTTGACATTTTTCATCAATTCTGTGGTTGCAGGGAAGGATGTTACTGTTTAAGTCTTGGAGAAGGACTTGCAAGCTGGAAGAAGGATGTGGTTCAACCGAGTTATGTATAACTAATGAACAAGGTCTGCACGGACAGAAGCACAATGAAAGAGAGGGAGTTGTAGTATCGAGTTGGAACCTCTATTGCTACACACATGTAGGTAGTTACTCACTCCGTAATGGAAATCACTCTTCAGCATTATGCTTCACAATTCAAAAGTAGTACATCACAACTGAATGCTGATTTCAGACCTATATACCTTTATATAAAGCGAGCAGCCTTTTACAATCTACTAGGATGTATGAAGCCAGGATAAAGGAACTAGTTATGACTAAACAGTAGATTCAGCGCTGCCTCCACATCAGGGATCGCATGCGCCCTTCGCCGTAACTCCTTGATACAATAACAACCTCAATCTACCAATTCTTGAGAAGACCCATAGTTTCATAAAACAGGTCATGTTCAAAAAAACATCCCCATGTACAGAAAATCAAAATCCAAACTCCTCAACATGCAAGTAGATCCCCTGGGCTCCAGTACCCTTATGCACTGCCCGCTCATCGCTCAGCGACACCACTGTTTGCCTGACGTCGGCATTCAGACTCTTAGGACCGCATACGATAACGCCGCTTTCGCCTTCAGCTTGCTCCAGGACCGAGCGGATTATCGAGCGGGTATCTGGACGGCCTGATCGAATCGTGACGCGAGGGTCGAGTGAGATTGAGGAACTCGGAGTAGAGCCAGGAAGGGGTTCGTCTGCCGTGACTTCCCTGTCTTCCGTACGAGTAATGGCGGGTGGAGGGCTAGAAACAGCTATGACTCTTGGTAAAAAGGACTGCTTTTCTTTCTCAATAGAGTTTTGAGAGACCGAGGACGATCGAGAGGATGAAGCCGACTCTAGAGAGGATAGGAAATCCAGGGCCTCCGAAGGTGATTGAGTGTCATTTGTCAAGTATACAGATAACTGAAGACTCTTTGTTTCACCGAAAGAACTCCTCGCGACTGCACAGGAATTGAGGTCTTGAATCAATGTCTGTAGCTGATCTACGAACCAGGTCAAATGAGCTTGTGATCGGACTATCCAAATAAACTGAATGTGTCTAGTCAGAGCGAAATCAGAGGAGAATGGAGATTTCGACCGAGCCATCTCGAGACCTAGAAATTCGTTTTTCCAGCCCTCAACAATATCGCGCATGAGCGGCATGGTGAAGGTGGCACCCATGTTGCCAGCGACGAAGACAACACTATCAAATTGTCGCAATGGCCTAATTCTTCCATATGGCCCGTCAATAATCACAGTTTTGATAGTCCCTGAGACCGGTTGACCGCTTTCCTGACCTAAGAGGTGATTTTTTGAAGTGTAGTCGAATAGCTTCTTTGTGCCTCCTCTTTCGGCACGAACAAGAAATTCTAGTTTTCGATCTGAAGGGATCGACGCAATGGTAAATGGATGGCTCTGGAAGGGTAAGATGGAATGAAACGAGAGAAGTACATGTTGACCGGGTTTCCATGTAATCGTCGGGTCGTGGATCGTTATCTTGGTAACATTCCCAGGCAACGGCGTGAACGTCGCATTGTTCGTCCATTTTTGCATCTGTCCAGGCTGCACCGCTTTCCGGCGGAAATTCAGGAGCGGTGTATTGGCAAACACCATAAAGGCGTATTTCACAACTCGGTCAAACACCAAGAGACCAATCGGAATCCAGACCCATGCCTTGACCTCATCCGGTGCGTGAAACCAAACAGCCGCGACGAATCCAGAAAACGTTGCTATATGTGATAAGACGAAGAGCTCGTGGCTCAGTCGCCGCATAGGAGCCATAGAAGTCACGACGATGAATGTTAAGATGCACCATGCGGCAAAACCTCTCTGGGTCAGCGGGTCTTTCTTCAGCTTCACTATAATGTAATCGTATCTCCCCCAGCTTCGAAACCAGAAACCCATGTGAACAGTCGCCGTGAGCCATAGCGTCCTTGAAATCCACCGATGCAGCCAATTTAGCCGTTCATAGCTGGACCCTGTGAGATATCCAATGATATTATTTTTTCCCGCAAGAAGGAATACCAGCGGCAATTGGGCAATGGTAATGAATCCTGTCCGGTAGCCAATGGTCTCCCAGCTCCATTGGTCCATGGTATCGAGCTTGTAGAAGCACAGCACCATGACCACCAGTAGGTTGGCCAGGACAAGGCTCAGTCGACCCAGTAGGGGCATTCGCACTGTGATTCCTCCCACGGCAACAGGTCGGAGCGCGGCATGAGAGAATTCCCTGATCATGGCAGTTGCCGTCGCATAAGCCCTGAAGAGAAACGACTTTGGCTTTGACGGGGTAGTAGTCTTGTCCGAGAACCTGATAACTCGTATGTCAGCCAGAAAAGAAAAAAAAAAAAAAAGGTAAGCCTGTTCGTTCGCCCGTCCACCGACCTTTGGGCAGCTATGACTTTATTCATGATGTTTGCTAGCGTCGCAGCACCAATGAGGGCTCCAACAACGGCCCAGTACATACGCTGTAGATCGAAATAACTTGGGACATTGCCTGGCGCTGACGGAGCAGAGGCTCCATGGTCGTGTCGACGCTCCATTTTCCCGGCTTTTTCTGTTTTATTTTTGTCTGGCGGTTCCAAGACGCCCACCCACGACAAGTAACTTGCCAACGAGTCCTTCTTGCAAAGACGCACCAAACGAGACCTCTTTGCTAACCTTGGTCTCGACAGGTGATTCCGGCCTGCGTCATGCCATATATTGCTTCGGGTTCTCGGTACACAGGTGATCGATCACTTCACGACGTCCTCCGTATCAAACCACATCAACAGAGTCAACTAGTTAGTCACCGGGGGCCCTGTGGCATGTTGACTAGTTATATGAAAGTCAGAAGGCCCGGAGAGAACCGCCCAACGAGCAAAACACGAGGGCCAAGAGCAGCAAGGGCCGTTTGTCTTTCTGGCTTGTCATTCATTTCTGGGGTCGTTTCGTCCGACGTTCGTTTTCAAGAAAGGAAAGAAAGAAGCAAGCAAAAAAGCCTCTTATTGCTGCGGGGATATGAGCGAGCATGAGCACAATATTACTAACTAACTAAGGCCCGGCCCAATGCCAGGCTCAATTGGTTGGAACCGGCGGACAGGCCGGCCACGTTAAAAGCCCAAAGTGTGCACATACATCATGCCCCTGGCTGGCTAAACGAGCGGCAGAGTAACAACGACCGGATTTCACTCGCAAAGAAAAGGAAGACAGAATCAGATCGCGATCCCCTTCTGGAGCAAGAGAAGCACAAGTAGTTGTTAATCCCATCGTTGAATGATCGCGGGGGTGTTCATTTTGTGAAAATAAAAGCAGCACCGGTAAACATATAACTTACTGGAACCGCAAAGTGGATTTCCAGAATTGAGCAGAATATCCGTTTTTAGGGTTTCTGGCAGATAACCTTAAGTCGTGCAGTGGCCAATAGAAGCGTCGGCCAGCGAGACATGGTGGATCTGCATCTCGCATTTCTGCAGAACCACGAAGCGGTATTTTTTGGTATCAGGGTCGTTTTGTCTGATATATAGTTACGCCCCTCCTCTTCCTCCCAAGTTACCCTCCCCGAGTCTCCCTCCCGATATACATTGTCCTCCCATCCCATCTTGTTTCTCGCACCCCCCGACCAAGGTCCTTCTTTTCCAAACAATTCGAGTCGAGGCATTTCCTTGCTGGCGTGCACGAGGCAGCATTGAAAAAAGAATTTTTTTGTCCATCATGCCACAGATCCGTCGTGAGACGTGAAAAGATCTTGGCTGCTGCGAAGGTTGTCTCAGCTCCGTGGACAAGAAAGGACAATATATCTGGACAGGATCTCCAAAAGTCCTCATATCTCAGCCAGCCTTGGGGATTGTATGCCGATTTCTTGATCGAACTCAGGACAAACACGAAAAAAAAAAACTAAACTATCCTGATTTTATCATTCTTTTTTTTTTTTTTTTTGAGTAAATACCCTCAGAAACAATGCCCCCTCATGGAGCCTCCGAGCCGGTCGGGCACTCGCATGGCGGTGGTGACCCCAACTCCATGATCATGGCCATGGTCTTCCAGAACTTCATCCAGACGCCTCTATACACCGTGGCCTGGACGCCGTCCACGAGCGGAGCCTACGCCGCAACCTGCATCTTCCTCATCGCCCTGGCCATGCTCGGCAGGGGCCTAGTCGCTGTCAAGGCCACGCTCGACGAGCGATGGCTCAACCAGGCACGCCAACGCCGGCTGATTGTCGTCGCCGGCCAATCGCCGGAGTCTGAGCGGGCGTATAACGACCCGGGAGCAAAGGACGGGACATTGTTGACGGAGAGAGGGGTGGAGGAGAAAGTGAGGGTCGTGACGCGAACGGCGGGCCCGCCGGTGATGCCATGGAGGTTCAGCGTGGACCTACCTCGAGCGGCTTTTGTGACTGTCATGGCTGGCGTCGGTTACTTACTGTGAGTTTTCCATCCTCCCAAACCCGAAAACATACAAAAAGGGAATTGCGAATTGCTGACTACGGAAATTAAAAAGCATGTTGGCTGTCATGACAATGAATGTCGGATACTTCATGTCTGTGCTGGGTGGCGTGTTCCTCGGTGACCTTGCTGTCGGAAGATACGCTCACCGCTGGGATGAGCATTGATCATCGTGATTTGCACGTTTTCTGAGAAAAAGGGAAAATACGACACGGTCAACTGCAGATTTTCGGAGTTTTTTTTTTTTTTTTTTTTTTTTTTTTAACACCTTGGGCGGGCCATCTATCGGTTTTGTTTTGTCAGTGTGTCTTCTTTTCTGGGGAAAATATCCAACTTCAAACCACACACACGTATATATTCCAGCGGGTTTTTGTGGTGCCTTTCTTCCTTCTTCTCATCCCTACCTTCAATGACTCTTGTTCGGAACTTGGCGTTTGTCCGCATGAAGATAACTAGATTACCGACTTTGTGTACCACCATTTCATGTATGGAATTTTTGCATTTTAGCTAAATTAAGCTTGCCGAGATGTAGCCTTTTTGCTGATTGGGTGGGTTCCTAGCGTGGCAATCGTCGTGTTGGGTAGTGGAGATTTGAAGCCCCAAGCGCGCAGAATTGAGCAGATTAAAAACAAGTCCAAGACCCAGGCAGGCTCTCTACCGATTTGATAACGTCGTTTTTGGAGTGGTGTTTTATCCACGTTATGGCAAGGGCAAAAGAATAGTCGAGTGCATTCAAGGCGTAGCACACAGAGCGATCAAGGCCGACGATCCGGTTCATCGTGACACAGTTCTGGGATTTCTGGATAGACGGCACTGAATTCCAGTATCCGGGGTTAACTTAAGGGTGTTGCAAAATAATCAAGCCGACCTTATCAGCGGCGACGAATGACTGCTAAGCTCGCTAAAAACGGGATAGCGATCACGAAACCGTCCGCGGAGAGAGATTGAGCGGATATTTAGAAAAAGTCTAAGTCCCAGAAAACACCGACATAATTCGGGGGTAAACCCGTATAATATATGCAATTAGCTGCATCTCTCGAGTCCTGAGATTCTGTGCTTCCTCCCCCGCTAATTAATCATCATCAGGACAACGTTCGAGGACATACATTTTGTCCCATCAACTTTAGCCAGCTTTCATACTTTCAGGCTCACTGCCAAAAGAATCCCCTGACCATTGAAGCGACCTGCAAAGATACCATACGATTCTTTCCACAGCAAGCCAAAATGCATCTGCCACGCTCGATCCTCGCACTCACCTCCCTCGTTTCCTTCGCCGCTGCCCACTTCGAGCTTATCGAACCACCAGCCCGAGGTTTCTCAGAAGACGAGCTTTCTAGTTTCCCATGTGGCGGCCAATCCGTCTCCAACTCCCGGACAAAGGTGTCCTTGAAGGACCCTCAAATCTCCATCGCATTGGAGATGGGCCATGACCAAACTGCCGTGCAGGTATTATTGGGACTGGGCAACGACCCAGGCTCGAATTTCAACATCACGCTGGTGCCGACCTTTAGACAAGTTGGTTTGGGAGGGTTCTGCTTGCCACATGTCAGTTTGGATGGGCAGTTGCTGGGATTGAATCTCGAGGATGGAATGAATGCCACGCTGCAAGTTGTGACGAACGGAGACCCGAGCGGTGGACTGTATAATGTAAGACTCTCTCTCCAATTTTTTTTTTTTTTTTTTTCGATCAGAATCGCCCCGGCTCCGTAACTCGTCATACTAATGTGTTGTGTTAGTGCGCCGACATTACTTTCTCTTCCGCCACCGACTTCTCTATTCCAAGCAAATGCACAAACGGCACCGGGGTCACCGCTATGCCTTTTTCCGGCGACGCAGCGAAACGCAATGCAAACGAGACCACACCAAACGGAGAAGCCCAGCAAGGGGGCAGTGGCTCTAAATCGTCATCGTCTGGGCCGGCACCCACGTCGACGAACGTAGCCGCTCCTCTGGAAACAGCTGCGTGGGGTATTTTGGGCGCAGTGGTTGCAGGGGGTGTTGCTCTGCTGTAGGCTAGCTAGTTAGCTGATTAGTCGTTAGCTGACAGCCATGTTAACTAGTTAGTTACTTGTATAAGCGATGACCCCATAAAAATGCAACGTTATCTTAAGATTCTGCATTCTGCTTTGAATCAAGAGTAAATGCAACAAACATCATCAACTTCCTTCCCGCCTCGTTAACTAAGGTTTCCACCTGATTTCCGGGTCGGATCAACCCAATGCCGGACAGCTAGTTAGCTAAGGCCGGAAGGCGGTAAAACCAGGCAAATTCCTTCTCCATCTTTCGGCCTTTTCGAATGATAAACAGTTAATGAGACCGAGATAGCAATCATCGTTTACTCCTTGCTGGTGTCGTGTTATATAGAGAAGAGCTGTTTCAAGTACACATATGTTCAGGATGGTGACGGCACCTTTCGTGGTCCCTGCTCTAAAGAAGCACACTGCCACCGTTATTATGGCCCACGGCCTCGGTGACGAGTCAGTTGATCCCGCTCCCAATATGAAACGAATCGTTCTAACGTTTTTTGATGAATTCCACAGTGGCTCTGGGTGGTATGCGACGTTCTGTTAGTTTCCGCATCTGAGCAAAACTGGTGCTGATGCCAAGCTAGGATGATGCTTGCACGGAATTGGCGCCGTCGGGGCATGTTTGACGAAGTGTCGTTCATTTTCCCAAATGCGCCAATGATTCCAGTTACAGTTGTATGTTGCCCTGTGGAGATGGGAGATATCACGCAGGAATGACGTTAGGGTGTAGATACTGAAGGATTTGATAGAACTTTGGCATGACTATGCCTGGCTGGTACGATATCGCGACATTGTCGACGACTGTCAGTGACTACCCTTGATGTTTCCTCTGGGTCGTTGCGTCAGGTGCTTACGCGCATTAAAATGCAAATGCAGGCCACCGAAGAGGAGTTCCTCAGACAACAAGATGAACCAGGAATTCTAAGATCCCGCGAGTACTTCAATTCCCTCATCAAGGAAGAAATGGACAAGGGGATCAACTCTTCTCGCATCGTCCTTGGCGGCTTCTCACAGGGAGGAGCAATGTCGTTGATCACCGGGCTTACGTCCAAAGAGAAGCTGGGGGGAATCTTTGCTCTCTCTTGCTATTTGCCTCTCTCCCATAAAATAAAAGACTTGCTCCCCGAGAGTTGGGCGAATGAGAAGACACCCGTTTTCATGGCTCACGGGGATGCGGATGGAGTTGTGAAGTTTGAGTTTGGCCAGAGGTCAGCAGAGCGTCTGAGAGAGATGGGCATGAATGTTGAATTCATTGAATATCCGTACGTCTCCTTGTCGCAACGACCCCAAATATGGCTCGGTTCTGGTACTGACACCTCCCAACACAGTGAAATGGGCCACACAAGTGACCCCGTCGAGATCCAAGACCTTGAGAAATTCTTGACAAAGGTAATCCCACCAGAGTCGACGAATGCATCTCCTGGATTGTGACTAGATGGAGTTGAATGGTTATATACCCCTTTGATTGGATTCGTGTTGCTTGCTATACTTTTCACGCGTAGGTTGTTGAGATGAAGTACTACCTGGCGTTAGAATTGTTGCCTCAAACTTCATAGCATCAATCTATCTTTCACTGTTGTTTCACCCTCCTCGCCGTGTCGTCCAGCGACATATTCTGGAAGCCCGAGCTGGTCTTTGAATGGATGAGGTCCCATCGGAAAGATTATATCGTGGAAACCCACATTTCCCATAATTTTCGATGAGAACTAAAATAGGTGTTGGTATTCACTGCCCGATTGCATTGTTGTGGGCACCACCGGACACCCTCTAGTCATGAAATCGGACTAGGGCTAGAGAGTGACTCTCCTCCGAAAACTGCCTAGGATTGAAAAAATGGCCATTGTAGGCCAAAGTAATTCTTGAAGATTGCCAAGAGGCAGGACATTGAAACAAGGCTGCTCTTGAAGCGTGCAAGAATATCATTGCCCTGCAACTAGACATGTTTCTTTTGGTCTCTAAATGGGAGCAACAAACTTGATTCAAGGGTAAGTCAGAGTGAATGGTGCATTGATTTATTCATCTTATTGTTTCCTGCTGGGGTTTGGGGATTTAGCTGTGCCTTGCCTATCAGTGGTTGAATTGGGATCAGCAGTAAAAGAAACGTCCCCAAGTCATACTGTATTGAATTTGTCCGCCGTCACCACCTGTTGGTATCCGATGCGTGAACAGGCCGCAGGTGCTAGGAGACCTCGATATATGAATGTCTATAACTTTTATTTCTGTTAATATGTCATGTTTGATCATCAATCATCTCGAGTGCTAGAATTTATGAAAAGGATAGGCGATATTGTCACCCATTCCACTGCAGCCTGTGTATGCTATAGTTATCTACAACCCAGTGCAACCTATTCAGAATGAAAGTCGGTGACAGAACCTTTGCATAGTTGCCTAGTAAATACTTTGATATTGATAGGTGATGAACCGATGTTGGTTGCTCTCTTCTCGCACAAAAGTATGGTTGTTTTCCACACACCCATATCGCCGATATACAACTTGACTATATCCATAACGCCGACTCAGGACATAACGGCGATATGAACCCGCCTCAGTTCAGCAGACCTGGGAGTCACTCTTTTTTCTCACTCTTCCTTCCCCTCGTAATTCTTTTGCGTTGGTTATTTTTATTTTCAAAAAACAGCCTTTGACGGACTCTGTTTTGTGACTCGTTCTTAGAGGATTTACGGAGTGCCTATGAATACGACTAGTCTTCAGTCTTGATGACGGCTCTAACAATCAGATCATTCCCAGTGCCACGGGTTCCCTACACGCAACGCCTTTTCCCACTACTTTCGTTTAAGCGCCCGACAACAAGGCCAGAACAGGCTCACCCATCCCTTACCCGGAGCAAGCATGCATTGAAGCCGTCAAAAGCAGACGAGCAGGGAGCTCCTCTTCAACACCTCCTGTAATTATACTCGCCATATACCCTCTCCTTTCCCTTTCCCTTTCCCTTTTCCCCCCTTTTAAAAACCGGTTTTAGCTAACAGACTCCTTCTCTTTTGCCCAAAGAACCACGACCGATCAACTCGTCAACTGGTCCCGACAAGGCTCCCTCTGGCCCCTCAGCTTCGGCCTTGCATGCTGCGGAGTCGAGATGATGGCCGCCTCTATGCCCCGATACGACCAGGATCGACTCGGAATCATCTTCCGCGCATCTCCACGACAGTCGGACGTCATGCTAGTAGCGGGAACGGTGACCAACAAGATGGCTCCCGCGCTGAGATTGTTGTACGACCAGATGCCGGATCCGAAATGGGTGATTAGCATGGGCAGCTGTGCGAACGGGGGCGGGTATTATCACTATAGCTATAGTGTGGTGAGGGGGGTAGATCGGGTTATCCCAGTGGATATTTATGTTCCGGGATGCCCACCTACTCCGGAAGCGCTACTGTATGGAGTATTCTTGTTGCAGAAGAAAATAAGGAAAACTCGGATCACAAGAATGTGGTATCGGAAATAAAGATTGCGGAAATGAAGGCGGACTAAAAAAGCCTTTACTACATGGGATAACCTGAATCCCGATTTGAAATAAGGCCAATGTCGTCAGTCCGTGAAAAATGTTCCAGCTTCTCTCCTTTCGATTTGTACATATATCAAGAAATAGGGTAGTTGCTTGCCCACTCCAAAGATGGTTATGTTGTGCATCAGGCATTAACTTGGTATGATAATGCCGTCTCTGCATTGAAATCAGCATCCAAGAGCAGATTGCTGAGAGAAAAGTTCGCGGGAGTGGAAGTATCAATGTCCTCTGTAGTCACATCAGCTGAGAAAATTCCACTAATTGAGCCGCTTGTAAAGTTCTCTTGTAGAAGGTCCTGGTTGTGCTGACAAGAATATGACTCCCGCTGCTCGGTTTGAAACCCTAAATCAGCCGGAAGGTCTTTAAATGGGCGATATGTATCAGCAAGCCGAGAGGCCTTCATGGCCTGAAGAACTCGCGAGAATAGTCGATAGTTCCAAGCAGCTGGGGGCCAATAGTCTTGGAGTTTATCAAGCACAAGCATGCATAGATGGACTCTATGTTCGGAAACATCTCTAACTCTCGGAGTTACGCTTTGCATATTCGCGATATGGACGGACAAGGACGCAAAAATTGGTGAAAGTCTGCGAAAGGTCAAAACCTGTCCTTAACGTGTAAAGGATAACTTACATGTACAATGGTGAAAAGCACAGCGCATCGGATGAGAGAAGGTCTTCCAGGATTCGAACTATTTTGACCGCTGAATCGAAGGGAGTCGTTCCCACGGCCATCCTGCCAGTGAAGTGAGATCCATTTCGATGTAAAAGAATTTGGCAGCAACTATCAAGGCTGTCAGAGGTATCCGAGAAGGTGACTGAAAGCCGATGAACAAACTGGAAATTCAAATGCATCAAGGAAGCCCAAAAGCCGCTTTGAATGGAAATAGTGGAGGTTGGGTAAGTCAATCCCTGTGGGAGTGAAGTTTCCCACGATGCTAGCTTTTCAAGAGATTCGAGTCTTGTAGATTCATCGGCATCGGCACGAAAAGTCATTAAAAGACACTTGCTTACTGACATGTATGTAAGCATACATCGGAAGAAATGGTTAGAGTGACCGCGGTACCTTTCACAGCAAGATGCGTTAGGTGAATCAAAAAGAGAATGGACTCGGTTGCTTGGTTTTCAACAATGTGTGACTCAATAGTTTCTTCAGTCTCATCATCAAAGTCATCTTCAGCGAGCTGCGGTACATCGCAGTAGGCATCGTTGATATGTGGTGTTTGGCCCAGTATCAATGCTTCGAGAATATCAGCCGCCTGCAACCCGTAAATCAGTATTTAGTGTTCGTTATAATCTTCGCTTTGCACAAAAGGCTCACGTAGATTCCCCACCATATTCTTCTCCTGAAATTTTGATGCTTTTTGCTGAGGTTGGCGTAAGATCTCCTGGTTTGCCTATTAGCTGGGTTGTTCTAAAAAAAAAAAAGATGGCAAGAGTTCACCCACGATCGGTGCAGTTCCAGCGACTGAGCAAGGCTGGTCGCAACCCCCATCCAATGCCATGTATACTTTTGTTCTGTTGGAGTTCCCCACCACTGGGACAGGAGACAAACCGCCTGGAGGGTAACGATGGCATCCGGCTCGTAATTCATGTCATACAGAGCCTTGGCTCTATGGTAATAAGTGCAACTTGCTTCATATCGACTAGAGAAACCAGCCGCTTTGTAAACAGAATCCTCGCAGTGTATAAGTGCCGTGAAATGAATAGCATGCAGGAGAAGCGGGGAAACACGCCCACATTCGTATTTTAAGCAAAAGTCTGCCCTGTCAAAAAGCAAAGATGACAGAGGCAAGGCGTACTGAAAGAACACCCTTACCAACTGATCACCGACCTCTTTGGGGGGCATCTGAAAAGCGCCTTGGCTCCTTAAACGGAGGTCATCTTGCCGTCTTCGCTCATCAAGCGAAATTTTCGTCGGATTGTCAAGTTGCTCGAAATGGAGACTTTGCAGGCTGTCTTCCAAAGAATTTTTACCAGACGTTTTATCAAAGGGATTGCACATCTCGCGAAAGACGTAATTCAGGTTGAAGTTGTCCCCGTAGTACATGGTACCGTTTCCGCGGCTCTGAGCGCTGAGTTGGGAATGCACCGGTGGTGAAGAAGTTGAAGCTTCACCGAGTGATTCAACAGCTTCGTTTCCATCTTGCGCAGCTGGCTGGTTGTCTTGTGAATCGAGAACAGGATTGCTTGCAGGAGGAAGATCGAGCAGGCCGCGTCCACTCCTCAGCTCTCGCACTGGCGGTCTCTGCGATGACCCATTTCGATGCCGTTTATATCTTTTGAGTTGGTTAGCAGTCAACGCTCGGTAACTCCTCTTGTGCTTTGAACGATAGTCCAAGGACTGCCCCCTTGCCTTACTTTCCACGCCGTGAAACAATGGATTGGCAATCCTGGCCTGCAAGCTGGCAATTGGTGCAGGCAGAGTTCTCTGAGCGGTCACACTTCACTCGTTTGGAGTGGCATAGCTTGCATGCGACTTTCACCCTAGGCTTGACAGGTGCCATGATGGGATGTAACTAACTAGCTAGCTACTTGACTGACACTGTCCGTAGCTCATGACCCAGAGGCAGTACCAATTAATTATACACCCGAGCAGCCATCGTGGTCTGTTTCGATTCCCAACTTCCTTCAAGCTGGAGGTCAAGACTCAAACTCCCCCCGCCCCCCTTAAAACCAAAAAACGCACTAAAAACGCCCCCCGGAAAGCTTGGCTAGTGTAACTCTGTATAGTTACTGCAATACGGTACAATACTGTAAAAATATATTTCAATACCAAAGTTCAGGCCCCAGCGGGTTGAGGTTCAAGGAGTGGTTAAGGAGCTCCAGGCGCCTCCTCTAGGGGCGGACACGCCAAGCTTGGGTAATCTAAGATACGTGTACAGTAAGTAACAGGTATCGTTGCTGACATGCCTTTTGGAGCTTGGGCAGCTTCTGCAGAGTCTTCTAAATCTCTTATTACTCGCGTAACCCTGTCGTGCCGATGCTAGGTAGTTAGTTTACTCCTGCCTCATAGCTTACAATCATGGGTCTCGAAGAGCTCTGTGTTGAACTTCTCCTGCTCGTTTTCGGCTCCATGGACCAGGATGATGTCTTGCCTTTGAGACTGGTCTGCCGTAAGTCACAAGTTGTAACTACGCGCTGGACGGGATGAAAAAAAAGACTAATGGAATTGTTTTTCAGATCGTTTCAATGATGTGATAATACATAATCTTTCTTCACTCATGGTTCTTGAAGCCAGCATGGGCGATGACTTTATCTCTCAGGCTCTTTATAATAAGCTTGTTCCTAACGGAATAACCAATCTAGAGCTTTTCAAGAAGGCAATACGGATGGCGACGTCAGTGGCAGAAAAGGATGATCCCCGCGCCCATACTGTATCCATCTGCAAGACCGTCTGCAACGCCGTGACCGCTTGCAAAGGGGGAGGTTGGGTGTTGAGGCGTCTTGAAACCGATGTCAATGATGGGTGGGAATGGGATGATCGGTTCAATATCGTACTAGCTGCGTGGCTAGGATTGGAAGATCTCGTTCGGTCCTATTTGGAAGAAGGCGTACCTGCTGGTAAACGACATCATCTCTTAGCGGATCCCCTTTTCGCTGCGGTGTTCAGCGACCGGGAAGACATCGCTAGGCTCCTGATTGATAATGGTGCTAATATCCTCTTTTACGGTTTCGATGCAACCTGTGGTGATGCAGTTCAACTTGCAGCTTTCAGGGGTGCGGAACGAGTTTTGAACCTTCTCCTTGCCAGGAATGCAGACGCGAGGGAGCCCCCATCAAGTACGGACGAATCTGGGTTTGTTGTTTGGGGAAGCTCTTCTCCATCTAGCAGCAGAAATGGGTCGAGTAAGTGTTGCGAGGTATTTGTTGGAATCAAAGGCGCTTGATCCGGATGATGGATCTGCCGAACCTTTTTTACCGTTAGCGAAGAACCCTGGTGTTCAGGATGAGGTAATGAACATAATAAGTGGATGCTGACCCGTCCAGAGGTCGCTATAATCATGAGGCATACAGGGTATCATGCGATTACTTCAAGGCCGCCAAGATGTCGATCTGAACGGTTACTCTTTTTCTTGACGCGCTCGAATCAAAGTTGCCGTTGGTGATTGGAACTTTGGGCCCCTAGACCTACTACTTGAACGCAAATACATGACTATCGACCCAAGTGTTGGAGTTGGATTCTGAGTTGGACGACTCGACTTGGGCGATCTGGGCCCCTGGGGTAATGAGATTGTTGCTTGATTATTACAGCGCCGGTGTATCGCAAACCGCTCTATAACTGTGCTAAAAGGCCGGACTTGAGAGCGAAAACCAATGGTCGATGTGTCAATTGGGAGAGTGTTGCTATTCCATTTTCAAACGCCTTAATCCCCTAGATATATGAACTTGCCGCATTGGCGCAATTAGGGAAAGCGGCCATGAACGGTCAGCGAATCTGTGATGTTGGGTATCTCTGAACGATTCTCGTGGAAGCAAGCGGCTGGCGAGGAAGGGACTAAGGTTTCACTCAAAGATCAGGAGACAGAGAAGTATAAACGACCAATAATATATCCGAAAGTAGGTATTTCCCATCCCCAAATGCTCGTTTTTTATAGCCAACACCAAAAAAGCTCACATCAACAGTTCTTGATATACAATATAGTAGAAGACAGCCAAAAAGGACCCTATGAGACAAATCACCAATATATTGCGATTCCAAGAGATTTTGTGCTACGTATCAGAAGTCCGGTCCGCAGACATCCTACTAGCATGTTAGCCAAGCAACCCGGAAAAGCCAAGAGGCGGAGACCATAGACTAAATACGATATTTATTACCTTTCTCCTCGCTTTAAAGTTGGAATACAACCATAGCCAAGCATCCTGCGCGCGGCAGTCTTGCTCTCCAGACTGCGTTGAGTTCTTGCAATGCGGCATTCTCATTTTTGTCTGACTGCTCATTGCCCGGATCCAAGGCTTGGGGTACGGCCAGTCCGAGAAGTGAACGAGTTTAGCCTCCTTCAGAACTTCATCCGGTTCCCAAGTCTCCTCATCGGAGCCCAGGTAGGCAGAATGATTGTCGCCGCGAAACTCTCCGGAAATCAAATTGTACGGCCGATGAGGCAGAATAAGACAATTCCGTTTGTATAGATTGTTGACGATTTCCATGTCGAAGTCGCCATCTTTCTTGTTCTTCACTGCTCGATGGATGCGCGCGTATTCGGATTCTGAGGGTTCTAGGACGACAAGTTGTGATGAGAGGGTGTCGTCTAGCCAGTATGCTCGTGGCATGGCTACTTTCGTATGGGGTAGGAGGAAGAGCTCGTCGAGGGACTGCAAGATTGAAAAAAAAAAAAAAAAAAGAATGTGTTAGACAGAGGAATCAACCACTGCCGCCGAGCCTAGATATATATACGCACCTGAAGTATCGTCGAATCCGAATCCACGTGTATCACGCGCCGGTAATCCGTCTGGTTGAATGCAAGAAGTTTTGTATAGCTAGAACCCCAGGTCTGATCTTCAGATTCTTTAAGTATCGATATCGGCCTCAGTTTCACGCCCAACTCATCTCTTGCCTTCGCCAGTAACCTGCCTTCCCGATTTGTTGGGTCATGAGCAGGCCACTCCCGAGCGTACAGGAGTAGTTTATCCGCTTTTACCTCGAGGCGTTGTAGAGAGGCAAAGATCATCAGTGAGTTGCATAGATACTCCGGATCAGTCGCATATTGCGTATAGGCAAATTGCGACCAGTCCACTGAATCGGCAACTTTAGAAGTGTTCTTCTGTTCTTTTGGCAGGCTTGAAGGACCCGGAAATGCCTGTGATGGGGCGTAGGACAACAGGGCTTTGCCGAAAAGGGCGAGAGCCAGCAAGACAAAGACTATACGCGCTCGCTTCGATCGAAAGATTGCACTCCATGTGAACCTATTATACGGCCGGCTGTCCTCTTCCATATCGACCGTGGGAAGAAACAGCTAGGAGCAGCCCGGGATTGCGCGTGTCGAAAGAAATGCACTGCATCGGATAGGGCCGAGTTGTATCAGGGATGGCGCATCGAGCTGGTTATGCCCAGCAGCAGTTCTCAGAAAGAGGCTTTAGTTAACTTAGACAACGGCATCCTTTCGAGGTATTTATTCGAACTCGCCATTTTTGTGATCATGTTCTTTTTTAAGGAGAGGTGTTCGGTCTGTTTGTGAGCTAGCCAGCCCGAACCTCAATCCCTGTTCACAGTGGCTGGGAAGTCTTTCAAGGAGGGCTTCTCCCGTCGCTGCTGCGCCTTAATCCGTAGATCGGGCCCCTTTCTGGTTGGAAATCTCCTGGCTGAGAAATGTAATTGGCCGCTCGAGCGCTCTTTGTTGGATTTCAGATCCCGCAATCATGCGCCATCCTGCAGGCAATTTCTAATTGCACACTAAAATAGCTGCGAATCAACGACTTTGTAACCTTTTGACAAGATTCAAGATAGCTTCTTGTAATTTGGGTTCTAGTTTTGCTATTGCTCAAGGGCCCGCTTGATAACCAGCTTATCCATCGGGCTTTTCGATGATATTGGTGATGGGGATCAGGATGCTAGCTTGGGCGTTGGAGATAAACCAAAGCCTGGGAACACAAAGTAACTACATATCTTGTCAGCTGGCCCTTCTTTTGTTCATCATCAGAAAGACCGTGTGTGCCAACTAGAACTCATTGTTCACATAAACACCTATTAACCCCATAGTTACCTGTGATATGTGTTTTAACAGTTTCTCTCACTTGCTGTCTACTTTCTCCAACATAGCTGCAAAGATTTGCACATGTTTGGCCTGCAAAGTAGACTGTGATGATCATTTGAAGTCCCCAGTTTGAATCACCACGGGATTTCTGACAGTAGCAGTGAAAACAATCGGTCACTGTCTTCATGCTGCCAGTGATACAGTAGTGACTATCATAAGTTGTTGGGGAATGATGCCTACCAAGGCTCAGGATGCTCTCAGTGAGATCTCGCACCTCATACATAATAGCCTGCAATTTTTATTTCCAATGTCAGTTAATCCCTTCTGGCATGTTGTTTTAGTATCTCTCACTTTGCTCGGCATAACACGATCTTTGGGGAACTTTCTACCCAAATCTAAGCCGTTCCGCTTGAAATTTTTCTTCTTCCCCCCAGAGATCTCCTGAGTGATATTGTTTTTGATATCTTCCTTTCTACACCCAACAAAACAAAAAACAACAAATCTTCTGTCTTCACTGCTTTCTCAAGTGTTTCTCATTTCTTTTCAAGTCAAGAAAGATGTATCTTCCTCCAGCACCAAACAGCTTCGAGTCCGTCCTCCAAACCGTCGCTGACCCTCCCCAGTACTTCGCCGGCAGCATCACTTTCATATTGGGAATTTTTGAAAAATGGGGTCAATCCTTGATTCAGCACTGGACCAACTTCACCTCATACATTATGAACCTCTTGTCTCTCGAAGGACTGGTCCAGATGCTTGAAGGCTGGTGGACCAGCTTCATCCAGTGGTCTCTGCAACCGCGTAAGTCTTGCCCCCAAGGGGGAGCCAACCCCCCGCCGTCGGTAGAATCTCAATACAGTTGACCATCGAGGCTAATCATTCAATCAAGACGTTCTTCTTGTGACCATGGCGTTTTGTATCACCTTCCTCGTTGTCGTCGGGTTATGCCTTATCATTGGATTTGGGCCCATTGGCGTCATTGGTTGTATGTTTACTCCTCCCTTTCCTTTTTTCTTTTCATTTTGATTGATCAATCACAAGATGTTAAGAATTGGTGCTGATTTTGTATTTTCTTTCTGGTCCAGGCTCACTTGCTGCGGCCTACCAGTCAGCCATGTATGGTGGTTTCACGCCGGCAGGGGGTATCTTCGCAACTTTGACAAGTATGGCGATGACGGGTATCCTGATGCCGCCTGTCTTTATCCTAGCCTTTGTGGTTGCAACCATGGTAGCGATGGCGATATGGTTTTCTGGTGTGGGACAATGAGGCTTTCGCTCCCACCAAGGGTAATGATTGTTGAACGTTGGAAACCGTCAATTCTTGACCAATGTTCTCTTTCCACCCATTTGCTTTTTCATACCAAACAAGAACGTCACTGTGTTCCGGTTTGAAAAAGAAAGTCCGCAAGCCCGATTCCTTCCTTGATTTTGTCACAATTGAATGCAAGGCCATAATTTGACCACGAAATACCAGCGGCCATAACATGTTAATACCAGTCAATAGCGCTGTCTTCCTCAGATATCCAAGATGAAAAGGGGATATAATGGTCGCAGCAAAGGAAAGAAACCGAGATAGAACAATTCGATCATTATTAAGCCATCGTGCAAGGAAAGTAATCTGTAGCGTAAGAATTGATAATAAACCCGCACCCGCCTTAATCCCAGTAACAATGTCAGCAAGCAAGCTGACATTTCATTGCCCAAATGTAGAAATGAAAAGAAAAAAAATACAAGGGCTGTAGTTATGTCAAAACTACTTTCATACCGTCAAAAGGCGTAGCATCCATGGCGCCATATATCAAATTTGTGCCTATTAAATATACATGTCAAGAGATGGGAGAATGAACAGTGAACTTCATATAAGAACAACATCATCGAAAGATACCTCATGGCGTATTATTAGGTGTATGTGGCGGTTCTTCCATTAGCAGCTTCAAAATTGCAGACTCGTCGGTCCCGAGAACTACACGATTGCAGAGAAAAAAAGTTAATCGGCTGCCATTCCACAGGAGAACATGAACAAAAAGAATCGTCGCCGATACATACCTGCCTTTCCATTGTTCCAATCAACAACCTAGCAAAGGCCCCCTGAATCAGTACGACAAATCTCCCTCAAAAAGTTTAAGACACCTAAACTCATAAACTCACCACAGGTCTTATAAACTTATCCCCATCCTCTTTTAGCCGCCTCAACGCATCCAACCTATCTCTCGCCCCCTGCACCAGATCTCCCGGTTTCCCAGCCCCCACCCCGCCTGCCGCCATGTAGTCCATGATTATCTTCAACTGGTCCGGCGTCGGTGGTTCCTCCGTGACGTTCAGCTCGAACTGCTGGCGGCTTTGGCGCTGTTGCAGATTCTGCGCTGTGTGGTTGGAGGCCTGGTCGGCCGTGGCGGTTTCAGAGGCATTGGCGGAGGCTTGTTTGAGGAGGGTGAGGGCGCGAAGGGAGCTCGCGGCGGTGGGTTTGTGGAAGAGGGTTATGATGTCGAGAGGTTTGTACTGGGAGGGAGGACGAGAGAGTCAGTGGGTGGGCCGTTGTGTGATGAAAAGGGAAAAGATGGGTTTGAGCGAGACAGGCCGACTTACGAAGCGGAACATGATGTGGAATTGGTCTTTGGTTTAGTATTTTGATGGGTAGTAAAAGGCTGTCTTTCAATTGTCTTTTCTGATTGTTGCTCTTTCATGTCCGTCGTGTCGTCTGGGGGAAGACCTCATCAGACCGAAGCACCAGATGACGTCATTGTTTACATAATATTTGAGATGAGCCCGCTGGCCAATGAGCGAGCCGATCCATTTCTGAGTTGCAAATTTCATTATTCAGTCCAAAGTCATCCAAAGCCTTCAACATTCATACAAGCGGCCTCGTTAGCTGAAGATGGCGTGCATCAAAACTGGCTCTTTTCATTAACTAGCTATCCTGGATAAGAGCTTCACCAAGAACACCCTTTGCATATTGAGGGCAGATCTTCTCCCGCATTGAGCTAGTTACCGCTGACTCCGTTATTCTTCGTTTTTCTTGGAAGACCTGGATCAAATTCTTTATCTTCGCGGCGAAGAGTCAATATACCTACCTAGACTCGCGTTGCCAATATCTTCTAGCACCGTCTGCGTCTGGATCATTCAAATCTGTACGGCTCAGCTTGGCCTGCGGTTCATTTAGAGAAGTTTTAGCTTTGCGCTTTGACTAGACAAGGCATACCCATTAGCTACAGCACACATGAATCTTTTCAAGAAGGAGATATCAACTTACTGATTGTCTTTCACAAGGACCAGGTAGTTGAAAGCTAGCTTTCTGCATCGCTGCTGCAATAGCAGTTGGAAGATTCTGGAACCAATCAGTACAGGAGTCGGTGGAACGATGCTGAATGACAACTGCATGTACATACATCTAATTTTGCTCGAAGGGCCTCTATAGCTCTGCAAGAACTCTGAGTCGCTTCCTTGATCTCAAGCAAAGTCGCCGCAATACGATTCATAACTTCAAGCCTTTCTCCCTCGTCCTCCTTTTCGGCCGTCTTCGTCCCAACAACAGGTACAACCCCCTTTGATCCGTTCATCAAAAACACCTTCAACTCTTTAACCAAAACAGCCGCTTGAGCCAACACAAAATCCCTATAAGCCGTCCTCGACAGATCATCCTTGCTTCTGAAAAACGCGTTATGGGCACCTTTAAGCTCGAAGACAGCTTGGAGCATCTCACTGGGGAATTCGATGCAATCCGCCTTCTCACGGGAGCAGTTTGAACAGCTTTTTCCCGAATTCAGGACCTTTGTGCATGGCCGGCCCATGTGCTTGGAATCGAGTAAGGAATGAACGCATCGCTGACAGTAAATTTCGACCCGGACTTCAGACGCCGCTTTTTCCTGGGTGGTGGGTGTTGGACGTTTCGGCTTCGGGGTCGGGGGTGCTTCGTCACTTTTAGCCGCGGTGGAGGCGGCATCTGGAGCGCTCGCAGCCATTCGAACGCGTTTGCTTCTGCAAAGTGGGTTTTACTTAAAAATCTGCAGAAGTATATGGGTGTTTTGTGAGTGTGTCAACTATCTTTGAAAAAAAAGGCGTGGACTAGCAGCATGAAACTCGGGGTCTGCAATGGAGAGAACACAATACTTGAAAAAGAAGGAAAGATGAATGATTCATAATTTGAGAGAACAGGTGTGTTGTTTTGATTGACAGGGAAAAATAAGCCTTGCTAACTGCTGTGTTTTCACGTGTTTAATGTCAATAAGCTTGATATGTATGATACTATGTGTTGTGATTGCAAAGATTCAATGAAGACAGCAAATTGATACCTCACAGTGCAAGGGAGCATGCACAAGAGGCTTACAAGCCTCCTATTTTTCAATATCAAGCTGACTGGGAATCATGACACCCTGGCGTAATACGAAGCTTGAGGAATGAACCACGTAGCCATGAGAATGAGTACAACAGAAAAAGGGGTTTGAAGATTTGTTTTTATTGTCGCCCTGGATGCAGGAACACATAGCTATTCGAACAGAGCTAAGGAGAAAAACTATCAATTAATGACTGCCTTTGGAGGGAAAAAAAAGGAAAAAAAAGACACATACATGGTCCAGAGTAACACAGCAAGGGTCAGAACGGAGGCGATGCCATACAGACAAAAGCACATTACAATACTCACATCAATGGGTAACATTTAAAAAGCAAAACAGTAAAAGTTGATGATGTTAAAATGGGAGGACCAGCTCGGAATCGAAGTGAATATCACAAAGAAAACATGCAGTAGCCTTTTGGGTAGGAAACACATTGGACATGAAACAAGTAGAATCGTGGACAACATATCGCATCAGAATATCGTGCCAAAGGAACCATCCGTTGGAATGGCTTTTCGGGGGCTGATTCGTCCATCCGCTCCTGAAGCCGGTTTGCGGTGTCTACCTTAGGTTAATAAGGAAATTTATGTTAATAGGGAGTGGCAACCTACCGGAAAGTAAAGCCAACGAACAGGCTTTTATTCATCTTATCATCTCTCTCCGCCATCTCCTCTAGAGCTCGCTGTTTATCGTGAACTTCTTTGTATTTTGCCATGTCAGCTTCGCTGCCAAAATCATCAAAGTAGCCCGCATCTGTCTCGGAGTCGAGTTCAGGAACAAACGGAGGGTGCATTTCCCGTAGTTTGTTAAAATTGACTTCCACAAAGTATTCGTGCATATGGATCTCTTTGATGTTCTTGAAACGACCTTCCTTGGAAGCCACAAGACGGGTGATCAAATCCCAAGTACGTCGGGACAAAAAGTAGTCGGGCTCATCGTAGACAGGCTCCTGCAAGACTTGCTCCCATTGTTTAAGATTTTGCCAGGTCTCATCAACGGTAGCACCAGCAAATGGAGGATAACCGGCTAGAGCCTCAAAGAGCATGCAGCCCAAGCTCCAGTAGTCGACGGTGAAGTCGTATTCTTCACCCTTGAGTACCTCCGGCGCCATGTAGTCGGGAGATCCAACAATGGATTTTGCGTAATTGACCTCACGCTGCCTTAGCGTGCGGTATCCCTCGCGTCTCTCTGCAGCCGTTCGCTGACCCATAGGGCGACCAAATGGGACAGACGTTCTGCCAACCTCTTCCAACTTGATTCTCATCGACTCTATCTTCCCGGGACTCAACATACCCGCCGCCAGCCCAAAGTCGGTCAGCTTCACATGGCCAGTTGAATCGATCAGAAAATTTTCTGGTTTGAGATCGCGATGGATGTAGCCGAGAGCATGAAGGGCATCAACGCATTGAATCATCTCTGCGATATAAAAGCGTGCATGGCGATTATGCAGGACGGTGGCGTTATTTAGTAGCGTTCGAAAATCTCCTCCGGGCACGTACTCCATGGCGAGATATATCTTTTCCTCATCTTGAAATGCGTAAAGTAGTTTTACCAGCCATTCACTTTTTGCGGCCGTCAGGATATCTCGCTCGGTGAGGATATGTCGAACCTCATCAAGCTTAAACAAGAGCTGCTTACTCATGACCTTTAAGGCGCAGACTTCGCGAGTGTCCTTCTTCTGCGCCAGGTAGACTTGACCATATCCGCCTTGCCCAACTTGAGTGAGAATCTGAAAATCGGCATGATGGAGTCTGGTTCTTCGCTTGCGCAGGTGAGCTCGCTCTCTGCCCAAGTACTTCTGGAGCGCAGCTTCGTATTCTGCTCGAGGAGTGGCTGGAGGTGGAGGATACGCGCCCTTGAACTGAGATTGACGCGTCTGGCGATTATGCACGTAGCTCAGGAGATCAAAGTAGTGGTCCAGAAAATCTAAAAACGGGCGGCCAGTAATTGATTAGGTACGACGCGTCAAGGACAGAGAGTATGGTCATGCAGATACTCACATAATTGGGTTACATTTGCAAGGCGTTTGACGTTGGGAAGTTGCAATTTTTCGAGTTCCTCTGGGGTGAGGCCTTTGGCTTGAGCAGCGGTCCTGCGATCCCTCCGATCCCTGTTATTCTGATATGCTTCCTGGCGCGAGAGTGCCGCAGGATTCGAATTGGCAGCGGGTTCTTTTCCCAGGCGCGATCCGCCCGGTGGGGCGTTTTCCTGGTTTCCTTTTCGAGTTGGGCTGCCCTGCGGCGTGGTGGTTGTGGTTTTGTGGATAACACTCTCGCTGAAAGTGCCCAAGGGGTCGCCTCCGCCGAGCTGGCCCTTTCCGGGAGAGAGGTTGCTAAGATTGAGAACCGACTTAGTCGGAGAGGATGGCGTGAGTTTCATGGCATTGTCGAAGATACTGGGCAGGTCGGTTGCGCCTGGTGGAAGTCGACTCTTGCTGGGGCTTCCGTGTGGGGTGTGCAGCGGGCTGGTGAACCCATGGCGCTGAGGGGTTTGCGGCCGGTTGTAGAGGTCGTTGTTTGAGCGTGAATGGATGAGAGACGGGATCTGAGTCGGCCTGAGATCCTGTTTGCCCAGCGGGGACTGCGACCTCACGTCCAGAGGCGGCATGGCGGGTGATGTCTGTGTTGGGATGTTTGTTCAGGAACGGGGGAGGGAAACGAGCAAGGATAACTAACTAGTTAACTAACTAGCAGTTGGAGGGTTTGGGGCCCAACCCCACTATCACAGGGGGTGATGGAAGAACCTCACGACAAATCAGTATCGCGGTTGGATTGAAACAGCTGATGGAGAAAGCTTTCTGCAGATATGAGAGAGAGAGAAGATAAAAAGTATAATGAGAGCAATTCAAATGTGGTATCTCCTTTCTCTCTTCCGCCTCTTCTTCTTCTTTCTCCAGAGAGACTCCTCCCTTCAACTTGGGTTTTGTTTCAAATGTCCAGGACGGCCACGGCTTGTTTGGTCTTTGCCGAGTCGTTGCCTTGGCAACTGCGCTGACTCAGCACGTAAGGCTGAAAGCCCGCTTTTTTAACAACTCCAGGCCGCCGTGTCACAGAGTTACATTTAAAAGATTTCGCGATATTTAAAGCGATTTGGCGTGCTCAAGTTCGCCGTTTATGCCACCGCAGATTCTTCTCCAAAAGTCGATCTTGAAAAATAGCGGAAAGCGGTTCTTTGAGCGCAGATGGAAGGTCATGCATTGGAAGCAAAGAGTGTGCTCGGGGTAATCGCCCTGCAGTCGCCGCAGGAAACTGGCTCGGTCGTCATTAAATCTAAGCAGATGGTGGAGACCCCGCAAGCTGCCCAACACTGACAATGCTTCTTTGCAAGTCAGGGCAAATGCGGCTGCATCTGCTGGTGGTAAAGACCCGAAAAGATATTGGATAAGATATGGTGGTAGGTTGATGTATTAAAGTTGTGTATGGCCCGTGGTAGTTGTCCAGGGCCCGTAACTAGTTACCAAAGATAACTTGCAGGATGGATTTATCATTTACCCCTTTCAACTGTGTTTTGCAGCTATGTTTTCTGACCCCGCAAACCACGAGGCCAACGAAAATAAAATATTAGGTATAGTGGAAGGGTTCAGTTTTTAATTTGGCCGTCTGAGGAATTCACTTAAATCAAGGCAGAAATTCAATGTAAGATTCATATATATCGATTCGAGAGTACCAATTTATATAGAAATAGAAATCGTTATGCTCCGCCCTCTGCACGCTGCCCCGTCTGTCAAAGCACTTTGATCAGCCTCCGTATTAGGATGCAAAAAGTACCAGAGAAACACTCACAAAGAAAGCTAGTCCGTATGATGGCGTGGTGAATGTGATCTTAGCGCCTTTGGGAAAGTAGAATACGTCCCCCGGTTTCGCCGATATTTTTTGCCCAGTGGTGTCGGAAATTTCAAATTCGCCTTCTAGGATGATTTTCATTTCATCGTAGCTATAAGTATAAACCAAAGGCGTTCCTTTTTCGAGACGGTAGAAACCGGCACACATGGGTTTCTCTGGGTTTTCGGCTTGACTGGACGGAGAAAGACGAGGGATTCCGTTAGATTTCCGGTATCAAGAAAGTCATTGACAAAAGTCGGGGGAACAATGAACTCTCACCTGGAGAATACATCGCCCAGAAAAGCATTCTCGTTGGCAATCAACGGAGGCTTGTAGGCGGACTGGGCCTTGGCGTAGTATTTAAGTGCAACGGGTGCGGCCATGATGTCAGAGGGAGCAAGAAGTGAATACTGGGATTCATCTCAGTTAGCATATCATCATCAAGGCATATGAGACCAGCTGTCACTTACCTCAATTGAAAAGAGGTGGAAATTGAACCACGGTGAGACTTCAGTTTGTATGATGAACTGCGGATCAGAGAGAGGATAAGAAAAGTAGGAATACCTCCAGCCTATATATACACCCTGGTAGCCATTGGCTTGATGGCCGGCCAGAATAGAAAGCAATTGATTCCCTACTAAGGCCAACCAAGCCGAAGCTCCATTTTCTCCAAATGAGGGGAGTTGTGACACAGAGTAACAAAACCTGGGGAAGGGTTCCCCGCTATACTTCAACCTTGACGGGGTGATGGGAAAACTGCGGGGTAAGCATTACGACAGCACAGCATCAATTGACTTGATGGAGAAGTCTTCGATTGTCCAGTGGCGGTGCAGTTCCGGCCATACAGCATGTCTTCAAAACTGGGGATAGTTAGTATGGAGGCAAGGTCCAATGAGAGGAACAATCATAACACGACATGATTAGAGAAGCATGATCTGGAGATGCAGCTGTTTCTCAAGTCGTCCTCTTCTTCTGGGCTTCCAATTATTCTCTCTTTTGACCATTGAACGTCCTTTCTTTTCTTCGTGGGGTTTTGGCGAGAAGCTCGAAGGGATGTCGTTCTTATCGATAACGAGGCCTGGATAGTTTATCCGCATTGGGCAAGGTTCCCGCAAAGCGTTCCTTTTTCCGGTTAGACCCTCAGGCTTAGCATTGATTATGTAACTAAGGGGCAGGGGACCTTTCATAAAACGCAAACGAAATCAAGAACTGCGACCCGGACAAAAACGACTCTGGAAGGGACTGGCCAGTGGATTTATAGCAGGTAGAGTCTTGGGTGACTACTTCTTTCTAGCATCCCTATTTTGTTACGAACGCAAGCATCAACTCGCGAAGACGCCGTCCGACGACGGAGGCGGAAACTGCTCCCACGGGACAGTCCGGACTGTGAATCACGGATGGATAACATTAGATACTGTCTCCAGACTGGGAAGAGAAACCAGTACCTAACCTTCTGCGCTTATGGGGACTTCTTCTCTCGCACCGCCAGAAGGTAGGTTATATGTGTCAATAATCATGAAGGCTCTTAAGTGGATTCGTAGAAGCTCCACTGGCTGGATTGTCTTGTCTTCTATGGTGCGTACAATGCCGCCGGGCTTAAGCTCTGCATGCCAGCGGCTGAAGGTTTGAAGAAGCAGGGACTGTGGATGGAGAAACTGTTGGATCTGGGACCTCCAGTCCCTGGGAGTCTGTCTGGTGGTTATAAACCCCCGGTCAAAACTCGGATAGAGCTTTGAATATACCTTGAAGGTAGGGAAAATTTGCCCTTCAAGTCGAAAGAGAGATCATCTGTGTGGCTGATTAGCCTGAATTACATTCCTGTTTTGGAAAACCTTTCTTCCATTATTGGAAAGTATTCTCTTTCTCCTGCAGCGAGATGGTCTTGGGAAGACTGCGTCAGATCTACCTGTCGCTGGATGCTCTAGATATTGGTCATGTAAGTAACTGCAATTTGTCCATGTATCTCTTCTCTCTTTCTTCGAGGACTATAACACCAGGACATTCTCACTGATGCTTGCGTTCATGCATGTGTAACTTTTTACCTTGTCTTGCAGGTTCTCTTCTTTGTTAGAAATACACACTTTAGAAATGAGTCAGAGATGCTTCTAGATTATGCCTGCAAAGCTACATATACTAGAGTGTATAGTGAGTGCCTGTCTCAATTTTGAACCCTTTTCATAATTCATCCTGATTTCTCTTGATATTTATTGGAACTCGCGGTGAGTTAACTGGAATATACTTGTATCTTGGGATGGCCAAACTGCCAGTGTTCTTATACGCTTGTGTTCTAGTCAACAGAACTGGTGTGAACCCAGGTTGTATTGGCTTTTTCTGGCAGTGATTGATGCCTATGATTCCAAAGGAGCACCTGGTGAGTACTTAATCAGACACACCCTTTCAATGCCAAAAAGGATCCAAAGAACCCCATCCCTGCGTTCAACTAGATGTATGGGTATATATACCAAACGAAAGAATGAAAAGCATCCATATATTCCTGTGCTGATTGACATATCATTCATAACATATTCCAGATCCACGCTTTCGCAAACTAAAGCCAATAAAACAGCAACCATGATCCAAATATCAAACCAATCGCTAGCGCTATAACGGCCAGAAATTTGTGCCAACAAGAGACCAAAACACACAAATTTGAAAAGATCGTTCAGATAAACGAGCACAGCTCCAAGCTGAAAGAGCTCAAAGAGAAGAAAGAAAGAGAAAGGCGCAGGCTGTCCTTCATAGAAAGACAAGCTAGAGGAATACCTTAGCAGGTATCTCGGTATGTACACACATAAAAGTCGTCATTAAAAATCTGGTTAGGTTGAATGCTTCTATAATGTCACAAGCAAACCTGCTCCGTCAAAATTTCGGAGATAAGATCGAAAGTTGTCTAATTGAACGGAAGCTGATAGAATTAGGGTCTGGTTGACAAAGACTTCAATTGTTAAGAACACACCCACCGTGATTAGCTGAATCAGACGCCCAAACCTCAAAGGGCCAAGCAATGGCGGCTCTAGTAACAGTCACGGACGAATTGCAAACATATCTAGACTCGCTATTGATTCTTATAAATCGCGAAGGACGTGAAGAGGTTGGGAAAGGTCGCGAAGGTGGTAGCGGAAAAGGTGTGGCAGGCCTACCTCGTCGGAACAGAGGCAATTCAGACGGGTACCAAGGAAGGGACAAAGTTCCCGATTCGAGTGACATTGGGCGTGCAAAGTAGGGATCGGCGAGCTATAGTCATTACATAGTTGCGATTCAGCAGGGATGGGTTTATCCCAAAAGTACTACCAAAGAGTCATATCAGCTTTGAAACAACAAAACCTGTTTTGCAGCAATGTGTTTTTATGGGCTTTTAAACCAATAGGAAACTCACCTTCCCAATTCCAATCTCTCATGACTCCCAGCCAGTGCAGCCTGCCCCGAACCGTTTTTTCAAATTCTAGGCTTTCTAGGGCTAGGTTCATAGAGCCTCTCCTTACCGGAACAGGGATAGGGGATAACAATGTTGGAGACCCAAGGCCCAAATTACTTATATCTGGTATTGATTGTCGCCTTCCTTGTTGGTCGAACAAATCCAAGCTTCCTGGATAATCGTCTTCGATAGCGCTACTATGTTGACTCGCTCGTCTGGTCGGATCCAGCGGAACAACATACGGAACTTGTTGACCTCTTATATTTGCCCAATTGTAGTCATCGCGGCGGGACCAAACGGCATATATAACCTCTAGACATCGATCAATATTCCCTATCATTAGTCTCTTTTGCATTGCCGCCCAACGCTCTCTAACCCAAGTTCTGTCTTCTTCGTCATCCATTTCGCAACTTGCGGCCAGAAGCGGAAATATCTGGACTACTATCGTCCGAGAGCTCAGGGGAACCGTCGCCAATAGCACAAGAACGCGTTTAGCCAGTTCACTGGCAGGCTCCGATGGGATTTCCGGGACGGCGTGGTGCAGGTGCAACAATGTTGCCCAGCGGTAGGCCTGTGCCGTCTGATAACTATGTTGGACATCGGAAGTTGGATCTTCCGGCGGCTCAAAGTATTTGGGAGGTTCCCATTGTTCAATTAGGGTCTTCAGCTCGATAGCTTGCGATATTATGGCGATGGAGTTGGTTTTGGTACTGCAGACTTTCTGAACTAGGTTGGCCACTCGGCCAATTAGAGGAAATAATGTAGCGGCACAGCCAAGCAGAGGGTCTATCTCATGGACGCGAGTATTAGGCGAAGGTTCGGGAGGAAGGGGCAAATCATCAAACTCATTGTCTTCCAACGACGTTAGCCGGGCGAGTACCCCAGTATATACCCAAGCGTTATAAAGAAACCGTAAACGAGCAAAGTCACTGCGTCGAGCTGGTATGCGTCTCTGGTATTCAATGGCTTGATTAACGAGGATCTTGGCTCCACGGAGATGTTGAATTCCGTTGGATACATGTCTATCCCATGATTCTGCAAATGCGAGAGCAAGTGTGGTTGCTAGAGCTGCATCTGTTCTCATCGTTCTGATGTTCATCGCCAGGGTACGGACACTTTCACGCATGTGGTGCATTCCATAAACCCTTAGCTGTGGGTCTTCCTTGCCGCAATGAAACGCGGCTAACGAACAAATAGCATGATAAAGTGCCGGGGATTCTTTAGCCAAAGGCCACACTAATGTCCGCCAAGGGTTCTCAGACAGTCCATCTTTGACGGACAATATGCCACATGTCCTTCGATCAAACCGCATCAGCAGCATCTCGGCACTTCCGGACGAAAACTGCGGTTCAACTGGAATGGTGAGTTCAAATAATGCTTCGGATACCATCGACGGGGATGCAGGATCACCCCAGCACATGGTGTCGCCCCACGTGTCTGTTTGTCTAACGATCTCCTCGATTTCCCCATCGTTAGTGTTCAGAAATGGTGAAAAGAATGAGAGAGATTGTTGCCCATCAAATAAGGCTTCAGGTGTGTGGATGGTATATGTGTCGGAAAAATTATCATCCCTAGAGTTTGGTGACTGGGCTACTAGGGGGTCCGGGAGGCTTGGAGGTGGAGCGCTACCTTGCCTATCCTGTGCTGGCTCATGTGAGCTGATTATGGGGGGGATAACATTGCCCGGGCTAGTAAAGACGATATCTGCAGTTGATTGAGAGTTGGAACGTGAATGGTGGCCTTCAATTTGTACATAATTGTTTCGGCTCTGAAGGGTAGGACTTTCAGAACTTCGTAGGCTCAAATCTAGCTCAGATATCACACTTCCCAGCATAAGAGGCGTGGGTCGAGTTGGTGGGGCTAGGAAAGCGGGTTAATTACGCAGTTCACGTCCGCACCGCGGTCAATAAACATACATTTTTTCCCTTTCGAGGAGACCTTATTAGCGAAGCTCGACTCCTCAAAGGGTTTCCATTTGAAATCCTTCTTATATCCACCGCATGTGACGTTTCGTTTCTGGCATTGGCGGCAAGTGGGCTTTGTCTCATCGCATTTCAGCCTTTTCGATTTGCAGGTCACGCACCCTAGCCATGAATGTTCAGTTGGTAATTTGCATATGCAGCTTGCATCGAAGTAATGAAATGACATGGGGGATGAGTGATTTCTTACCGTTGCGACTCTTTGATTGTTTTGGTTTCGCAACGGCGGATCCATCTGCTGCACCCTTGCTAGCCGAATTTCCGGATAGTTTCGACGGCACTGCAGCGATGCGTGTAGGACTCCGGGGCCGGGTTGTGGTGGATATGCTACACTGTGCGACGTTTGATAAAGGAATGACAGGTGTAGTTTGGATGGCTTCCATGCCCAACATGGCCTGATGCTTCAAACAATCTCAAGAGAGCCTCAACGTGGAGAGGAACGACACATATAGGGTTGCGATTAGGTTGGGATGCCCCTTGGGTGTGGCAAACTCTATGACGGGCAACGCTGTCCTTGCATATCGATGCCTATATGGGGCAAGCTCATGAAAAAAGGGATATTCTCAATCACAACCGTTGAGGACGAGGGCGATAAAGAAAGCTTGCAGTTGGCTGTACGGAAACAAAAGCGGTTGTTCAATGATGTTGCACAAGATGAGATGCGGGGACTTGAAGCAGTCTAGCAGCCCTTTTTAGTTAACCAAGCTTCGAGAATGGCTCCAAGTTCACAAGTTAACTCACTAGTTAGCCGGTTCGAAACCTTAGCCAACAAAAAGGCGACATCATACAATTTGCAAGATGCAGAGAGATAACGAGTTGGTTGATTAAGAAGATAAGAAGTGCAGAGCCTAGAGAGAGAGAGATGCAATGCGGGAAGATGCAGTCGAACAGAAGAAAGCTGTTTGGGTTCAAGCTATCAAGGGTCGTGTGGTGATCGAGATAGACTGACGTTGATAGGACCGGATACGGAAGCCAGCCTAGCCACCGTCTTTTTCTCCGCAGTTTACCAGCCGTGACGGGTCCCGTTAAAGTGGACGTCCCACCAAAAAGCGGGTGCGGAGAATGTTCTTTTACAGTTCGCATACGCAGCTAACTGTAATTCTACGCCCATCATCGAAAAACGTTCATCTCTCAACCTTGCTCACAGTTCCGGAATGGTTAGGTAGGTTTGTGTTTAAAAGTTGAATTTGTATCGTCCTGGTTTGAAGTCAGCTAGCATGATGGTTACGATTGTGATTTATTTGGCAAACAAGGCCATTGGCGTGGGGAACTGTCTAGGTATTCCTGAAAATCCTCAATCCGTAACTAGTTAAACAAACCACAACTCTTACTCGGCACCGAATTTCAGAGTTATGGTGCCAGGGCTGTGTTCCTATGTGATCCGAATGAGATGCGCCAGGCTGGCTCCAGTTTCGACGCCGCAACGTAAAAAATGTTTTGCTACTCCGTCAAAACACCGTTAAATCATATCAAATGCTCCTTATATCAAATGAACAGCCTTAACCGTTTCAAACCGCCACCCCATCTAACCAACCACCCAGTTTCAACGACACCATGTGCCCCAGTTCTGCAGAACCATCAGCGCTGACGCAAACATCCTCCATCTGACGCATGATCCGATCAATGTGCTCTCCAGCAGCACTGAGATGAAGAATGATAGTAAATTGCCCGATGAATGGCAAGCAAATCTCGAGGACGGTGGGTCGATGGTGCGATGTGGCGAGAGCAGCAGTGTCCTTGTCAGTGGAAGACCGAGGAAACGCGAAATGGTATTAAAAGGCGAACGTATGCTGTAAGTGTGGTTGGGATAGGTAGAAGGATCTAGAGCTTCAAAATAGACCTTGAAATTACCAAATAGTTTATGAACCTCGGTTGACAAACTAAGCGCATTGCTTGTACGGTCGATCTCGGGACCCTCAATAAGATGTACCACACCTGGGTCAAGCATGTTCAGTATCATGAGAGCAATTTGCTTGGATTCAGTCTGGAAATTTTAATACGAAGTCAGAAAACCACGTCCATTTATTACAACATTATCAGCGAAAAAACGCCATACGTACAAGCTCCAAGCGACCGCTATCAGAAGGCGTTGCTTTCATTATAGAATGGGGTAAGATGTGGGCGACTTCAAGGAATGCGAGCTGACGACCAGGATCGTAATCCAAAAGCTGGCCGTCATCATCTTTTGCACTCGAGGGGCTTTGCTCTGATCTCACCAAAGCTTCGGCCAAGTTAAATGCGCGTGTGATAACACAACGGTTATGATCACGAATCAGGCAGTCACGCCGTAGGGTTGATAATCTGCTAGAAGTGCCAACCACATGCTCCATTGACGGTGCAGAAAGACTGGCTGGCGTTACTTGTGGTGTTTTCGTCCCAGCCGCCTTTACTGCGAGTAATGTCAGCTAGAGTGTGTGCTGATAGGAAGTATGCGAGCACATGCAGGTTGCATATAGTTACTTACATGGCAGAAAGAAATTATCAAAGAGGTATTCTGCAAATGAGGTTATGGCCTCCTCTACTTCCTTCTTTTGATCTGGTGGGGCAGCGGAGTCAAAACTAGAGAATTGAGACAGCCCCTGCACAAAACTCGGTGACCCAGACATCCCAGAGTTTATAGCATTAAGGTATGTGAAAAACTGATGTAAAAATGTACTCTTGGAACGGCAATACTCATAGGTCAATCGGACCAAAGTGACTTTCAAATATGGTTCAGTGCTCTGCAAGGCTTCACAGTGACGGATGATATTGATGAAGAGATTGTCAGCTTGCTCTAATTCATCTCCAGTCAGAACTGGCTGTGCGGAGAAATCAAGGATGCTTTTCAAGCGATGCTCGATGCCGATGATGAACAGGCATTTTCTGGTGGTCATTCAACAGCGCGGGCCTTTTTGTGGATGTGGCCAGTTGGGATCCACTGTTGAATCTTCAGTTTGTAAAGATTTGGTGGAGGTGTCAGTGTGTAAATAAGTTAAAAGCGTCCAGCGAAAAAAAGATGCGCAGTTTGAAGAAATAGAAATTCAACGGAAGAAACTGAAGATTCGAAGATGCCCAGAACTTGCAAACATTCCAAACATTGGGTGACAAGGCCACGTGACCATTTATTTTCTTTTTTCTCCGCAAAAGTGAAACGACGTGCGTCTATTCAATAATGACAGGATTCTACCACGAAAAAAAAATTGATTATACGTGATGAAACTCCCGACTCCGCTTACTTGAGAACTAATCTTCTAGCCAACAGTAGCAGCATCGATTTTCAGACTTATGGGTGAAGTCGCAGTAACTATGGGACTAATCTGTTTTTTGCACCTCTCTCATCTCCGCTGAGAACTTCCCATTGAAACCACCTACGGCTTGCTGACTCTGAAAATGAGACCTAGAGAATTCCATCAACAAACGGATCGGTGGCACCCTTTTGCCATGGGGTGCTTGGTCTTCTCCCCGGCTCTGCCTTTTGTGACCTTCTCTGTTGGTTTCTTTTCTTCGTGCTTTCCATGGCGACGTGCGAGTGATGTCGGCCTGCTCTGGAGTGCCGCCAAATCTATTGGCTCGGACGCCATGACCCGCTCTGTGACTTCGACGATGTCGCAGATCAACTTGTCAATGAGGTCCGCTGACATGCTCTCGCGGACAACGACACGCAGAATCTCGGTGCTTTCTTCCTTAGGGGGTAACGGATAATCTTGAGAAAAAGAGAAAAGTGTTCAGAATTAGTATCGGCTGCAAGCTGACATTGTGTTGTGACTGTTCAATGGCCGGCGGTTCACTCACTGGGTATGATGTACTGCTTGGCCCTGAGCAGCAAACTAATTGATTCCTGCTTGACATGAGGAAAGTCCTTTTTGAATTGGTCGGAAAATCGGAACGCGACGACTGGCAGGCCTTCATTGTAGTCTGCTGAAGTTTCTCCTTCCTTAAACGGTTCGATGGCATCGACACCGCGGAACTGATAGTCTCCCTTTCTGCGATGAATATCGCTAATGCAAAGATACCATCCGGTTCTTTCAATGGCCTTACTCAACAACCGTGCATTGTGGAGGCAGTTCTCCATCACTTCGCGATATCCGTCAAATCCTAATCGGATGAGGTTGTAGTATTGGCCGATAACTTGGAGCCCTGGCCGAGAGAAATTCAAACCAAACGACTCCTCAGTACCACCGAGATAGTGCAATTCAAAAATTAGGTCCTTGGGCAGGTATGTGCGGTCGCGCCAGATGACCCATCCTAATCCCACATATACCAGGCCGAATTTATGACCCGAGACATTGATTGAGTGAACGCGTGGGAGTTTAAAATCCCTAGTCAGAGATCAGCATTCAACCACGCAATTGGAACTTTCAGATATGTACCATTTAGGACCACCAGCTCCGGCATGTGTGAAGGGAGCGATGAAGCCACCACTCGCTGCATCAACATGAATAGGTATGTCCCAGCCATGTTCTTCTTGCACCTTGTCGAGCACCTTCGAAATTTCCTGAACCGGCTCATAGTGCCCAGTATATGTACTGCCTAAGATGACGAATATACCAATTGTGTTCTCATCCACATTTTTTTTGACTTGGTCTGCGTCAAGCCGGTAGTGGCTCTTCTCAGAAACATCAAGAATTCTAGCTTCAACATCGAAGTACCTCGCGAACTTCAACAGGGCTACTTGCGCATTGGCCCCCATGATGATATTAGGCTTCGATGTATCCTTTCCTTCAGCTCTCCTCTTCTCCTGCCATCGCCGTTTCATGGCCAGCCCACCCAACTGTATCGCCTCTGAAGATCCGGTCGTGGCCGTTCCAATGGGATGTTCACCGGGTTGAGGATGCCACATATTCGCGATCATCGAAATGCACCGGGCGTGAATATCCATTAAAGCAGGATACTCGTCTGCATCTGCAAGATTCTTGCTGATATTCTCGACGAGAAGGTCTTGTGCCTCTTGCTCCATGAAGGTGCCAACGAAACTGGTTGTAGAGTATATGAGGTTAGTAAATACACTCACAAAGCTTCCCAATTTAACCCTCAATCCAATCCTCAAGGCAGAAACAGAAATACGATGATTGCCTTACCTCGCCATATTCAAATTCGGAATCCCATCCAAATCCAACTCATCCCTCAGAATGCGATACACCGCATTCGCCGGCGCCCCGATTTTAGGGATGCGAAACTTGGGGATCTCCTCATTGCTCGCATAGCGAGTGGAATAAGCTGTCCTCGTTGCGACAGAGCTGAGGGTGAAGATGTGCTTCCGGTGGCTTTCCTCGGGATCATTCCGGAGCTGTCGGACGATTTCTTCTGGATTGACCTGTAAAGAGAGCGGTTAGATTAGGACTCAGAACTAAGCAATTGACTTGCTCAGGTTGAATCAAGCCAATGAACCGGGAGAGGACTTGCGTGTGTAGCGAGAGGCATGTTGGGATGGCTTTCGAGCAACTTTGAGGTGCTTCAGTTGTGCCTTTTCCGAACGAGTATTCAATTGCCAATTTCCCCTTATTGCCCAGTCTTGGTTTGATAGTTATTTGTCTGTTGAAATGCACTGTTTTGGCGGGAGGAAATGCTTGTAGTTGATTCCGCTATCAAAGAATGTTTTATGGGGGGAGCAGCTCGCACGACGTCATCATCCCGGGAGCCCGGCCTTTGGTGGAGCTTTGTCGAAGCAAGAAACGAACATCTCAAGTAATGTGGTATGGTGACGACTTTACTTTCAATGGGAGAATGCTCAGCAGATATGTGTGAATGTACGATTACTTGCATACAATAGGAATCAAAGAACAAAGATAATATTTTTTTGGAGGTAAGATTTTTTCAAGAAAAAACATGCAAGACAGAAAAAGTCAAAGCAAATCTGCACGAAACTGGCTATTTCTATGTATGATAGCAAGGGTAAAGAAAAGAATTACTATACAGCTGCACATTTTACTTTTCCGCAAACTCATACACCACGCTCTTTGGCTCCACATATGTGCCCAGCGGCTTGTACTCGACGTTCTTATACCCAAATGCCACGGGACCACCATATTCCAAGCCGCGGGGCGTATCCGTCCATCGGGGCGAGCACGCGATTCCCAGCACAGTCACCATGAGACCGTATCTAAACTCAGGAACACCCAGTGCTCTGCCAGACTGGGTATCCAGGACAGAAATCAGATCCGGCACCACGGCGATGTATTTCTCCTCTCCCTCCTCGGAGATATGCTTGGCGTAGATATTTTCGTTCTTGAACGGGATCTTCACCGTCCCACCGACTGCGACGGCGGGGAGGCTGTTTGTGCTGGATTCTTCTTCTTCGGATTGTAGGGTTTGTTGGATCGTGATCTCGCCGTAGGAGTGGCCCTTGAAGAGACGTCGTTCCACGGCGATGATTTTTCCTCGGAAGAGGATCTTGGCCGTGCTGGGACCGCCGATCTCGTCGATCATCTGCTCGGCGACGGTGGAGAGGGTGTTGTTGGCGTGGGCGCGTGCGATGCAGCGGCCGATGCGCCACGCGAGGGACATGGTGTTTATGACGCTGTATTTGTGGACGCGGTCTGTTGTCGTGGGTTTGGCGGCCATGCCGACCCTTGAGCCCATCTCGGAGCAAGAGGCGCGCAGAGCTCGGTCAACGATCTCGTCGTCGGTCGTCTTTGTCATGATGATGGAGCGGCCGTCGCCAGAAGCGATGGCGCATGGTACGAGTTGCTTGTCTTCATATACGCACATGGTGGTTTGCCAGTATGTTGGATACGCACGACCTATTTGTCCTGCTGTTAGCACGTTCTCACTATGGACGGGAAGAAGAATGGAACAAAAGAGAAAAACGTACCCATCCAATCTGCATCAATGACTGGGCAGTCGTGATTCTTCGTAGATCCGAGAGCCAGGGGTTGAAGTCCGTTGGCTCCACCAATCTCCAGGCCCATGACAGCGTCGATAGAATCATGCTTAAGATACTCCATGAGCTCTAGGAATGCATGCTCAGTCTCTTCATGTGCCAGTCGCTCGACAGATACAGCCGGAGATCCCATATGGCCACCCCCTTAAATCATAGAGTTAGTATGGAATCCAGAAAGGAGAAATTAGAAATCCCTGAGGCCAAAGATTGGGAGAAACTTACAGTAGATCAGAGCATCCTTTGGTAGATCAGATGCGTCGATAATCCGGATCTTGTGGCCTTGTCGGATCTGGTCTCTGATACGGATATACTCAGCCGCAGGCGAGCCTCCGCCCGCGCAACCAAGCACATAGCATCCATCCGCCATCCATTTAACATCAACTTCAGAGACTATCCATTCCTGGACGCCTGTTTTGGGGTTCTTGACCACCTTTGGTCTGTACATCGCGATGTCAACGGCAGCAGGGTCAGCCTCATCGAGGTGTGCGTCCCTCTTTGCCGTCTCCTTGTAGATGCCGTCATCATCGTCCCCTTCATCAGAAATCTCGGCATCGGTCAGAGGCACACCTTCGGGAGAAAGCTCTCCTACTGCTCGTGCAATGACACGAACTTGATTAGCCACGTATTGCAACGGAAGAGCGTCGACCTCGGCAATGTAGACGGTATCACGCAATGCTCCGGATGAAACCGCCTTTTCGATGGCCGTGTGCTTGGCTTGCTCTACAATCTCTTTGACCGTTCGCTCTTCACTGCTTTGGATCATGTCAACCGTGCCGCCAACCTTGGACATCGCGGCTCCAACGGCGTTGGCGACGGAGTGGAATGGTGGACAGATGACCTTGGATACACCCTCTAGCTCCATGGGGGCGATTATAGAACCACCACCGACTAAAAGGACAGGCAGAGGAGCGGGGGATGTCTTCATCAAATCAACAACGTTCTCCAGCATAGACTTCAAGCGCGCCTGCGCCTTGGTAACAGTCTCCCTGTCAATATCCTTGACAAGATCTGGGTTTCCAATCTTTTCACCAGCCGCCACTGCGATATCCGTGGCGGTGAGGACGTCTCCTCCAAAGACTCGAGCCTTCGTGCTCAAAAAGTGGCCGACAGAATCAGGACCCACTGTCACCTTTTCGCCTTCGCGGCGAACGATGGAACCACCGCCCAGCCCGATGGACTCGAGATGCGGCATGCTGAAGTTGATCTGGACGCCCGCAACGGTCACATACGCCGAAGCTTGGCGGGGAAAGCCGGACGGGAGAAGAACACCGACGTCGCTGGTCGTCCCGCCGATGTCCACCACGATGGTTGCCGTTTTCTCTGCACTTGCATCCTGGCCGCTGAGACCGAGATACGCCGCGCCTCGCATGGAGTTGGTTGGTCCAGAGGAGAACGTGCGGATGGGGAGGCGGGCAGCCGATGGTGCGTCAATCAGCGTGCCGTCATTTTGAGTTAGATACAGCGCACAGTCCAGCTCCAAACGCTTCATAGCGTTTTTGAAACCCCGGATAGTCCGCCTGGCAAACTTTAGGATGGACGCGTTCAGGATAGATGCGTTTTCTCTTTCCAGGTAGCCGATCTGGGAGACTTCGGATGAGCAGACGATGTCCACGTCTGGAAGCTCCCGTCGCACAATCCGTCGCACATTATCTTCCTGGTGGAAGTGGTCATCGATCGGAGAGAAGACGCCGGATATGACGACCGCATCAAGGCCCTTTTCCTTGATGACGGCGCATTCCCTGACGATTTGCTCCTCGTTGATAGGGGCCTCCTGCGACCCGTCGATGTGCAGACCGCCATTGACATAGCAGTAGTAGCCGTTCATGATCGACTTTAGAACAGCAGGGAAGTCGGAGAAAGGCGGAACCTCTCGCGTGAAGGTCCGTGACAGCCGGATGATGGCAACCTTGGACAGACGCCGGGCATCATGCTCAACAATGGCGTTGATGAAATGCGTGGTGCCGATGGTCAGGCACGCTATTTGATCTCGAGGCGCCTTGGACTCGTCCAGAACACTGCGGACGGCGGCCTCAATGCCATCGGTGACGTTGGGACTGGTGGTAGGGGTCTTGTGCCAGGCGACGACGCCGCGATTAGGAGAGTTTGTCGCCCTGGTGTCTAGGATCACGGAGTCGGTGTTTGTACCACCCACATCCACACCGATGCGATAAGGTTTAGAGATAGTCATGATGCAAAGAAAGATCTAGGGTATATAATTTTAAGAGGAAAGATGAACAGGAGGGAGAGGGAGGGAGGGAGGCGGTGGGGTGATAAGAGGAAAGAAAAAAGGGGACGTGTGGATGGAGAGCGGCCTTCTCCAACTATATAACTTATCTGCTTCAAAAGGAAATATGGCCGTTCGCATAGGAAAAAGCGGGAAAAAGAAAATCTTCCCTTTTGGATGCAGTTCATACAGGATTTTATATCTGAGTCTGCCTTTGCCGGTGGACATCATTCCTACATGAAGAATCCCCACCCCCGGGCCTCACTTTTTGTTTTTTTCCCTCTCTCACACATTTGTCAGGGAGTGAGCGTATTTTTTTTTCCCTAGCCAATGACCCGGGGCAGGCGTGGTCGAGAATTCTGCAACAATGCCTTGCTCCATACGACCTGGGGAGGAGTCCACCCACGCCGGCCGGACATGCAATCGGACGTCGGCAAAAGGAGAGTGTAATAGATAGAGAGAGTGTGTGTGGTGAGAGGAGTAGTTAGACAGAGCAGATAACTTTAAGTCGTTTGTTACCCCGGAGCGCGAACGGTTGCCCGATGGATGGGACGAAAGGGCCAGCGAGAAACGGGAAAACCACGCAGCGTTTGCGCCCCGACCGGCCAGCAGCTATTCCGATTGGCCACGATGGCCTTGGGCCGCCCCGCCTTCCGGCACCGTGGTTGGTTCTAGTTCCACCAATCACCATGCGGCCCCGCCGGCCGTGGCCGTTTTTTTTGCCCGCTCGAAGGGAAAAAGGGAATGCCGGGGAAACAACCTCCCACCTGAGCTGTTGCTAATAAACGCTGTGATAGTGTCCTTCCAGAGTTGCAACCCTTCTATTGCGGTGTAGGGACGTCAAGGGGGCCCTGGGGGATTAAGGATTCCTTCTGTTCTTCTTTCTGTCTCCTCACCTTCCTGCTTCAGCGCGCCGAACGTCCCGTCCGAACATGCTTCTTTAAAACGGCCAACTACGACGCCATCATGCATGCACGCAGCATTTTACGTGCATGTATGTATGGCATGCCATGCATACATAATGATGTGGGGATAAGGTTGGCCTTAGTTACCGAACGCCATTCCAGTAAACGGTTGTACAGTACGGAGGAATTAACTCCTCTTCAACATTATCAATGGAAATATTATAACTATAATATCCGCTCCTCTTATCATAGTGATAGCATTTGTGGAAAACTTAGACCTGGACCAAAAGCCGAGCTTGAAAACACCACTTTTATCTTCATCGGAAAACGCAATCCCGCCGTCGACCTATCTAAGATCATATTACCCGGCGAAGCAGACGCGGCGACAGCACTAGAGGAGGCGACGACCCGGGTCCGTGGCATTGGAGCCCCACAGGTCCCAAAGCTCCAGGGGAAATGGACTTGTACCATCTCATGAGCTCTTTCAGCAATGACTCAGTCCATCTCCAACTTCCAGCTCCATCCCCAGTTTTAATCGAATAGATTGCACAAGTTTCCCCACAAGACGCCAACCACATGGGGAATGGAACGTCTCCGCCTGGGGAAAAAAGACCTCGGGCTATCGTTTTCCGGATTTTGTCTCGCTCGGCGAGATACAGGATATGCTTAGCTTCCCCTTTTCTATCGAGTTTCCCAGACCATATCCATCAATTTCGGAAAGAGATGCTTTCCGCAATTCGCCTCCGTGGCTCAGCTTCTCCATGGGTGGCTAGGTCCATCTCTTGCTGCTGCTATCGACGTGGAAAAATAACTAATAAATGAAGCCCCGTCTCTCCACTCAATTCCTGGAGAAGCCGTTTCCCGTGAAATCGACATTGCTAGCTGGCAGTGTTGGACCCCTTCCTCGTTTTCTCCCCCGTCATGTCTTTTCGCAGGTTTGTCGAGCGCCTCTATGTGCCTTCCTCCAAAGAAACGGTTTCTACCGTTTGGATCAACGATGATATTCGGCCGCTACCTCCTCACCGAAGGACGTGGAACGTCTACGCCTTCTTGTCCTTTTGGGCCATCAATCAAATCGCCCTGAGTAACTGGCAATCCGGCTCCTCGCTCGTCGCGTTCGGGCTGAGCGTCTGGCAAACCGTCATCGCCGTCTTTGTCGGAAAGGTCATTATCGCCGCAGTCGCGATTTTCAATGGTTTTGTCGGAGCCGAGTGGCATATCGGTTTCCCCGTTTACTCGCGTGTCGTTTGGGGCATATGGGGCTCCTACCTGGCTCTTCTCCAGCGCATTCTGCTTTCTGTGGTCTGGTTTGCCGTTCAGTCATGGACTGGAGGCCTGTGTGTAACCGCGATTCTCGCCTCGATCTTCTCCGGTTTTCATCATTTGGACAACAAATTTCCAGAATCAGCACATATGACCACCAAACAATTCGTCGGCTGGGTGGTCTACAACATACTTACCATTCCGATCCTGTATCTCCCGCCGGAGAAGTCAAAACGGCTCTTCTATGTCATGAATTCAATCTCGTTCGTTACGCTCGTGGGAATAACCATCTGGGCGCTTACCGCAGCCCAGGGTGGGGGGCCCCTCCTCACCCAACCTTCCACTGCGGGCTCTTCGGGGGACCTGGGATGGTCGATCGTGAACGGTATCACAACTGTGATCGGGGGTATCGCCGTTGGGTTAACGAATCAGCCCGATTATTCTCGTTTTGCCACCAAACCAGGGGACCAAGTCTTTGGTCAATGGTTCTCGATCATCGTCCTCGGCTCAATCATGCCCACCTTTGGCTGCCTCGTCTCGTCGGCGACGCTCAAAGTGTACGGAGTTGCCTTGTGGAATCCACCAGACGTCGCCCTCAAGTGGCTCGAGGCAGACTATAACGCGAAATCGCGAGCCGGAGCCTTCTTCGCTGGAGTCGGGCTTGTCGTGTGTCAACTTGCGATCAACACGATTGACAACGCGTTCTCCGCCGGTATGGATCTCAGTGGCTTGTTCCCCAAATTCATCAACATTCGCCGCGGAGCGTATATCGGCCTGATCATCTCCATCGCTCTCTGCCCATGGGAGCTCCTCTCCTCCGCTGGAACGTTCATAAGCGTCCTGTCAGCATACTCTGTGTTTTTGGGTCCCATGTGCGGCCTGATGATCAGCGAGTACTGGGTGGTCCGGTCCCGAAAGATTAAATTGTCGGACCTATACCACCCCCGTCCCGAAGGCATCTACTATTACTGGCGTGGGATTAATCCTCGCGCTCTGGTTGCCTGGGTTGTCGGGTTTTCTCCTCTACTTCCCGGGTTTGTCAACGCCGTCAACCCTTCAATCTCTGTGCCCATGGCATGTGTCAGGTTGTATAATTTGGCATATCCCCTTGGGTTTGCTATCAGTTTTATTGTTTATGTCGCCATCAACAAAGTATTCCCGCCGCCGGGACTGGGAGAGATTGACGACGTGGACCAATATGGTTCGTTCACGGCCGAGGAAGCTTTAAAACTGGGTATGGCACCGGTGGATGACATGGTCTTCGAAGAGTTCAAGGACGGAGAGAAGGGAGCTTCGAGTCATGTTGTGTAGAGCGTGGCATGTCGCTGTGGCTTTTCTTTTAGACTATTAGAAACAACGTTTAAAACGAATCAATCGTTTGCTGAGAGACATGTAAACCCCATTGATGTCCTTGTGCCGCCTTGAAATAATAAACTCGATGTCAAAACTCGACCGGGACCGGTTGTGATGTTTTTTGATGTGTGAAGTGTGAAGTTCCCCCTGAAGGTCACGTGGATTCTCACCACTGTGCAAACACGGCAAACATCATATCGTAATTTACCTTGTTATTTACCGAGTTGAGGTATTTTCCCCTAAAGAAAGTCTTCGCTCTCCTCCGTCAGGTTCAATCAGCATCAGTCAGTGGTATAGAATCCTCGTTTTCCAGGGCAACCCCCAGGGCAACCCAACGGCCAGGGTTTCCAGGCTGGTTCAGAATTCGCCACAATTTGCTTTTCACCTGCGACCCGTTTGGTTTGTACGACAACTCGGGCATGGTGGCTGCAGGTGCTCACTATTCCGGCCTTGCAGGGCCTGTCGTCTCATTCGCGGTGATAACCAACTACCCTGTGCCGGGCTGCCTATCGAATGCTTCTAGAATACACACACCCAGGCTTCGAACAAGCGAGATGCATGGCTTATACAGGCATGCGCGGAGTGGCAAATTCTGGGTAGCGTCATAACCCTCGCTCCGCAATGCTGATGATTACGTATGCTCATTTGCCGGCCGGCCTCTGCTTTTCTCTCTCGACGGCACAGGTGATATAACTATGGAGGAGAGGTGCATGCTAGCGTGTGGAGGCGGACACAGCACTGGACAATGCTATGGTCCTAGAGGACCCGTGGCTTTGGCTCACTATTGAGAAGATCATGCGCCGCATTCTGGGTGTCATCGCTAGGAAAATTCTTTTGTTTTCTGCTTTACCTTTCTTTTTGCGACAATGCCGACATTGGTCGATTATCGGTAATGTAGGGAGCGTCTCACGAATCGGCTGAATTTCCTTTACATGTGTTTTTCCCAAAGAGCAACTAGATAAGATACGTTCGCTCGCTCGTTTGTCGGTATGACATGAGAAACTCGGTCGTAATGCGACTAGATATGGCCTATATAAAAAGCCTTTCCAGCTCCTTTGTCCAATTCTTCCCACTGCGCACAACCTTCTCCATTATGGCGGTACGTTTGACTATACCCCGTTTGCTCTTCTATTTTCCAGTTCTCCTCTTCTCCACGCTCACTCTCCCAACCTCAGCAAGGGCCCCATATGGTAGGGCGGACGATGTGACGATTTTCAACTCATCCATCTCCTCCGGGCCCAGTAAAGTCCAATTCCTTCCCGGACTATCAGGATTCGACGGGCCGAAACTCGACTCCGTCAATGCCTCAGTCTATGACTGGTGGTATTTCCAGGCCATGGCACGGCCGTTCTCGTCATTTGTCATTGTGTTCTTCACCAGCAGCGCAAATGCCTTTCCGTTCTTGGTACCCGACGACAACGTCTTGCCCGTCTGGATCTGGGCGTCGTTTGACAACGGCACCGTGGTGTCCATGCAAACACACGCCCAGAAGGCCACGATATCCACTCGCGGAAATGGCTCTAGCGGCGATTATGAGTCGATTGGAATGCGGTGGACGGGATCGCCGGATATGTCGCGATATCATATCACCGTTGACAATAAAGAACTGGGAGTTGAAGGAACATTCAAAATTGAATTAGTGAGACGTCTTTTGATTTTATTGATGTAGGCAACTGATAAGACTTGCTAATGCGGTTTTGCAGGGTAAAAACCCAGTATACCCCTGCGGTTCACCCGAGTCCACCAACTCCATGAAGCTCCTACCGAATATTGGGTGGGCAAACGCTGTTCCCTTCGGCCTCGGAGACGTGAATATGAACATCTATGGCTCAAAGCTCCGTTTCTCAGGTCTAGCATACCACGATAAGGTAACTGCCCGTGCCTTGAATACACATCCCTCTTATTAATCCATCTCCCCCTCATCAAATATGTTTCTACTTTTTTCTTACTCTTCCCTTCACCAGAACTGGGGCAGCATCCCTCTCTCCCAATCTGTCCGCACCTGGTACTGGGGTCAAGCCACCATCGGCAAATACGTTCTCATATGGTTCGACATCGTCACCCCCGACAACAAGACTGAATACAAACGAATCCACATCTTCAACAAACACACGCACCGTCTCCTCTTCTCCTCTTGCAGCGACAATGCGGTCACCGCCAGGCCCTACGGCAAGGATGGGAAACCCTTACGATTCCCACCACAGCTAGGCGACCCCGTGCCGGGCATGATGCGGATCACGTCGGAGGAAGCACGCGTGGACATTCGTGTGACGGTAAGAGGGAGGATTGCTGGGGATGAACGGACATATGCGAGGTGGCTTGGAGGGGTGGAAGGGTGCGTGTACGGGGAGTGCAAGGGGAGAGATGGTATGGGGATCATGGAGCAAATGGCTTTGCCCGGGTGATACTTTGCTGGGTACCGGTCTCTAATTTTCTGTTGAGACGGATTGTCGCACTGGGCCTGTAGGTTGCGAAGAATACGGTAGATGTGCTGAACACTGTATACGGCGCGAACCTCCAAGATTTACACTTGTTGTCCCATATCAGTGGTCTGGAAATTGGATAGTCCAGTTTTATATCCAGGATGTCGCAGTCCATGATTAACGCAGATTTAAGTACATGTTTGGTTAGCAAGTCGACACGGTTGAACATCGGATATCTTTGTGTATTGTTAAGACATATGCAACAATGAAGAGGGCAAACATACCTTGAGAGAAGAGCTCAATGAAGCTCGATCAGTACATCCACCATAGTGGGGATCGCAGAGAAAGTCATTTGAAAAGTGTTTATCGACAGTCTGGCCATTCATAGAATGGGTGGTATGAGTAAAATAATAGTATCGTATATTAATATGCAGACTATGTAGAAATGAAGAATAATAAGAATAAAAAAGGGGATATTGAGAACATAAACCAGCCAAATAAGAGCGCCAAACGAGATCAGACAAGAAACTAGAAGAGGAAAAGACACAAGTCTCCAATGCGCCACAGAAATGGCGGCCATAGATAAAGGCACATCTTTCACAACGCAACAACTCCTTTGTCAAAAGATAAATGCGCATCCGCCATACGAACATCTTCACCCAAGAGTGAGCGAAGAAGGGATGTAACAATGACTCGAAAGGCAACGAAATCATCGCTTGAAATATCAAAATAACGAAAATGCTGATCATAGCTGACATATAAGGGGAATCAAAAAGTAAACCACTTCGACGGCTTGAGAATAAAAAAGCAAAAAATCAATATTATCTTTCATTAAATGGGGGTTATACTCCGTAATGATAGTCCGTTTATTTATCATGTCCAGATGTCGTTCCTAACGGTGGTGATACGGCGTTGCGCATTCCGTCGTCTTGCCCGGCTGCACCCATAACGGACGTTGAAGTCGAACTGGCCGCGTTTGACGAGTTATTGTTGTCAGGTGCAGGGTCTTTACCACAACCTTTGACAAGAATGTGCCTCTAAGCCGTGAATTAGCACGTGAGAACCAAAACCAGTAGGAATACAAGCCATACCTTCAGAGCGTCTTTCCTAGAAAAACTCTTGTCACAATGATGGCAAGGAAACGGCTTCACTGCCAGGTGTATCCGCTTATGTCTCTTCAGGTCGTGGTTTCTATTGAAACTTTGTGGACATAGGTCGCATCTAAACGGTCTGTCGTTTTGTGGGGGTGGTACGAGACCATGTAAATGGTGTGGGTGAGGGTGAGGGTGACCACTGTACATGTGGTGTAGGCTCGCTGCGTGACCACTATTAAAACCAGGGAGAAGATTAGGTTGCATTGAGCCGATGAGCGCCATCTGGTTGTTGGGGCTATGTATGTTGCTCATAATAGGGCCGTTCATGGCAGGAAGGGAGTATGATGGGTATGGGCGGGTAAATTGCGGGAGTGGCTGTTGAGTGTCGAGAGGGTACGTAACCGGCATTCCGATTCTAGCGGATGGCGCACTGGAACTGGAGGGATGCACAGATGACGGCCCACTTTGGTAAATGTTGTAATTTGTAGGCGATGTCGGAGACTGTTGTGAGCCGCCATAGGCATACTTCTGTCCATAAGGGTCAAGGGCGTTTGGTTGATGCGTAGGCTGCGGCTGCACGGGTCCGCTTGTCGGGTTTGGAAAGTTTTGGCTCAAGGGTTGCTGGTGCGACGGAGGTTGGTGCGGTGGTTGTTGTGGATTTTGCTGAGATTGTGACTGCTGCTGATCGTGGGGCTGTTGTTGCGCCGATGAGGCAGAGAGTGCCGGTGAAGGAGAAAGCGGAGAAGGATACACAGTGTTTTGGCCATAAGATGGCGCTAGGTTTTCAGACATTGTCGATGAATGAGAATTATTCCGACCTAATGATATTCAGTTTCAGTGAGAAACTAAGTGATGCCAATCAAACGGAACATAACGTACCAGTCGCAAGATGATACGAAGGTGTGGGCCAGTAACCTTGTGGATACGATTGAACCTGCCCAGGTCCCGCCAGCCCCGGGGAAACTGCGGCTGGGTTATCCGACGACGAATTCGCTGGCGGAGTTAAGAGATTTCCAAGCTTTACACCACCGATGGAAGCTTGCGCTGCATTAAATCCTGAATGCAGTTGATGTTTTGGTTGGGAAGATTGTTGGGTATTCGGAAGCTCAAAGCTTGGAAGAGTCGCGGACGCTGGCCTTCGTTGGCCGAAAGATTGTTGCATAGTTAATGCATCAAAGGCCGCCCCCATTCCGGGCGGGGGAATTGCGAGTGCAGCCACGATTGCGGAAGATAAGAATGACCTGCTCAAACGACTATATGACCTCCAACGATAGATCGAGAAGTTCGCACAGAGCAAGCGAGGAATCAAGAAAGCAAGGACGTGGTAGAACTGTCCACGTTCTCAATGCTCAGAGTCCAGGATATCAAGAATCACCTTGAAAAGAGCTTCTAAGAAGCGGTTTCTGTTCCCGAAGAAATTCGGCAGATTCCTTAAACACGGCGAGATATAGAAAGAGCGGGCGCGCCGGAGAATCTCGATCTTGAATTCGTGCGGTGTGAATTCAAATGGTTAGGGGCGAAACGACGGTCAATTCTGTTATCAATGATATAAAGATATTCTGCACCTTAGTCTAGAGTAGGTTTGAAGTCAGCCAAAAACCTCACACATAGCCCTAGGAAAGGACCAGGGGGGTGGAAGAGGCGTTCAGTTGTGGCACCCGTGTGACATTAAGTATGCGCCGATGGGCCAAGATCAGACACCAGTTGCTCAGAGCATGTATGTGCAACAAACCGATGTCCGCAGGGCTAACAGATCAGGATCCGGCTCAGGGGATGTGGGGAGATCGATCCAAGATTGAATACATGATAAGTAACATACCTTCACACCGCAAACAATCTTTCAAAATAAACCCTCAACCAGATGCGGATTCCGGTATTCCAAACTTTGTAGCGGAAGTTAGAATTCAGCAGTTGTCCTTTTGGGTCAAGGGGTCAATTAAATTCGGTCGCTCTCTCGAAGAACCGGTGGCGAAAGTTGGTGTTGAGCTGGATCGTGGTTAGGAAGAAAACCAATACTCGGGATCAACTATGCCATTGACAAGATCGACACGAGGATCGAGATATACGGATGTTCTCTGCGATGTTGACAGACGTGCAGGTGGAGAAGTGTGACACGACGATCGCCGAGAGCTCAGGAAAGTCCCTGGGGTGACGGGTCGGCTCTTGTAGCGATGAGTTTGGGCGTATTTTCTCACGAGGACAACAAATCTGGGACGCGCACGCCACCAGGATATGCGCAAAATCGAACACTTGTCGGGTTTGTGAGTTGTTGATGAGTTGATGCAATAATATAATATCCGGGCTAGGTCTATTTCGTCTCCGTTTGCGACCTGTCTAGCAGTGGTACCAACCTCGGTGTGTGCGGGGGGTGGCGACGGTAGGGATAAAGTTACCCGTAGTCTGTTTTATTCTCGCGAAGAACAAAGGGAGAAGCGAACAAGGGGAAAAAGGTCACAATAGTCCAAACAATCGCCACGTTAATTTCTGGGTCGCGGAGCAAAAGGAAAGAAGCCAACGTATACAAGATGGATGGGTTGCAAATAGGGAGAAGGGAATGTTTTCTATTCCCAGGGAAGAACAAGTCAATATTTAGGTTGCCGGGGTCTAAAGGAGGGAGAAAAAGGAGGAGGGTAAAAAAGAATCAACTGACATCGACAGCAAACTAGTGATTCGTTGACTGTGAGTGATCCCAAAATAGGCTGACGTGAATCCCAAGGAAGTGAACCTGGTGGCAAGGGGGGGAAGCTGTACGTATGTATCCTTTTTTTTTTTTTCGTATTGTATATTAGAGTCGCAAGCCAGTCAAAATAACCAACAAACTAACTGCGCTGCAAAAGAAACGAGGGGGAAAAATGATAAATGGACAATGCTGTCGATCTCAGTCACTTTTCTCTTTGTCAGATTCGCGAACCCCGCTGGATGGGCATTTTCCAAATAACATTTAAATTGGATTGATCCGCTGCTGAAGAGTCTCCAATCATAAACTCAGGGGAGACACGGAGCAATAGCATATGTAGAGGGGAGAAGAAAAAAGAAAGAAAAAAAAAGACAAAAAAAACCGAGAATCGGCCCCAAGGACTGGGAAGCCCAGAACCGTCTGCAGTGCTCGACGAAACATAACTAGCATTTAATCTTGAAGTCTTTCGTCTGCAATCAAGATCGTTTGAAACTTGCGCGCTTTAGCGATAAGGAAGGGAGAACCTGGCCAGGTCTTTCGCCAAAAGGACGAAAGGCCGTTTCTTTGCTGGTCATAAAACTCCGAACCTTGGGGAGGCCCGATTGTTCCTTGTGGTCTCGCTTTCTACGATCCCCAAGAAGTTAGAACCCCCAGTTAGTGCCAAATTCAAAAAGCGTCCCAAGTAACGAGATGCAGAGAAAAGCCAATTGAGCGAAGATTTTGGCTCAAGAGGGGGAAAGGCTGAACTAGCCGAAAACGGCCTGGGGGGGAGTGGAGTGGCTGGGCTAGACGGTCTAGCCAAGCTCGGCGGGAGGCGACGCTTGGTTGGCTCAAGGTCAAACCTGGCCCGAGTGATTTGGGCTGGAGAACCAGCTAGTGGAACTTAGAGAGAGGGGTGTGGAGACGAGATCTCACCGTCAGTCTGTCACTGGCGCACGGTGCGGCTGCAGTCTTCCACTAGTTAGGGACCGGGGTTATAAGGAACCTGTGTGACAGCACGCAAGTAGCACAGCGTTTTGCTTGAGCGGGGGGTCCTGTGGTTGTCGCAGGGATCATCAGCGAATAGGGAAGAGACCGCAGCACCGCTGGATGGATGGAAACCAATCATGGCAGTATGATTGTAGGCTGTTCTGTTTTTAAGTTCGCCCTAAGAGCAATATTAGCCGACAAAACAGCGAAGATGGCCAGAAAGAGTCGCTGGAGAAACAACAGGGAAGACTGAAGACGGACGAAGTGGGGAAAATAGAAAGACAGGAAGACAGGAAGACAAAAAAGACAACCTTGAGAAGAGAAGAGGAGGAGAAAGAACAAAAAGGAGGGGGGAGAAGAAGAAGAAGAAGAAGAGGTTGAAAAAACAGGATCCCAAGGGGGGGGAAGCCTGAAGGGGAAAGGGGGGGGTTGAGTGGTGAGACGTGGAAAGAAGCAGAGAATGACAGGCTTAGCTTGGTGGGATTTAGAGGGCCTATCGGCCTTCTGTGGACCCAAAGCTCGCTACTTGGTTGTGCTTAGGTAATGAGAGCTGGACCCGATCTATCAAAGCTTTGGAATCATAACGAAGAAAAAAGGGTTTTTGGAAGGAGAAAAAGAAAGAAAAAGGATGAATGAGTGAACGACAAGGAAAATCAGAATGCGGTAACGAGCTGAGCTATATTGAGGCTGATCTCTATTCCCAATATTCTACGAGGTTTCAACCGTTTTGCTGGTGTCTGCGAGAAACAACCAAGGTTATCGGCTGGAAAGGGCCTAAATTACTTTGTCCAAGTCACCAGTTAACAAATCTCCGAATGGAGTGCTGTGTAATAAATAACATGTCAATTCGCATAATATTGAATCCTCACTGCTTAAGATATAGTTATATGAAGGAGAAAAAATAAGAAACACCAGATTTCCATAAAGCAAAATGCCAAAGAGTAACTAACTACATATTGGATTGAAATCTTGCCCGCACCCAAGCACCAATCCATATATTATTTCGTGTAGCGGGGAATGAATGAATGGTTTGGCACCGAAGTTTCCCCGGGCGCCCATCACAGCAACGAAAGACAACCCCAAGACCTAGTTAACTAACTTGCAGTCGCGAGCGAAAAGAAAAAAGCGAGAAGCCTGCAGGGGTTCGAAACAGAGAAAAAATAGAGCTCCCGCATCTGTTCAGTTCGGCTCGTCGTTTAAGCGCTAAATAACCAACTCGTCGCTTCGTCGCCAACATATTGTCCCTCCTCTCCCGCACAAGGCCAACCACCCGGAAGCCACACATGAAGCCAACGCGATGTTCTCCGACGACGCCATGGCTTTTTTCATGTAAACCATGATAATCCTTGCTTGCCATGCGACGGCCACCTCCACGGTCCACCGTCTCTTGCTCCACCAATTGACGTCGCGTCTGGGCGGAACTTGAACCCAGGAGCGCAGGGGAAAAAATAGGCGGTGGATCGCCGCGCCTTTCCGAGGAGCAAGAACGGATCTCTTGCCCTCCTCCCCTCCCCAAGGAGATATATTTTGGTAAGTGTTTTTTTAACTATGTAGTTACATGATGAAATAAACGACCGATCTTAATGAGTCTAACTCTATAGCAGCCAAATCTTCATATCGAGAGCAACATCCTAGAGGACAACATGGTTCTGCGCCCAAGCTGCAACTCAATTTGTCACCGCCCCAGAAGCAACCTTCGAAACTGCACAGAGAGAGGGGAAAAAAAGCAAGGTCCAAAAACAAAAAACACAGGCCCAAAAAGGGTCATAAGGCTGTGCCGGGACAAGACTGTGAGTTGGGTCGTCAAATCACACGAGTCCAACAAGCGAGCTGCCTCTGCGTCCAGCCGGGGTCTCTTCGTCTGCTTCCCATCCGTTGAACGTCCAGTCGGAATTGTTCACTACCGGTTCAGCTGCTTCTCCCTCCTTTCTTTTTTTTCCTCTCTTTTTGTTTTTTGGGGAGCAGACGATAAACGAGATTCGCAGGAAAGGAAAGAAAAAAAAAAACAGTAACAACCTCTTGAAGCATCACCGACAGCACATGGCTCAGCTCACGGTTCCACAGGGAAAAAAAGGTTTTCTCTGCCCACAATTTGGCTGCACTTCCGACTATTCCATGGACAAACGCCAAAGCTTATGGTCGTCTCTTACCCCTGTGGAAGGCCTGGACTCTGGATCCAGGAAGCTTGTTTTGACATTTGCTCTCGTTGAGCAGTTTCTCACCCAGAGGCAGCCTTATCAGTTTGATGTGGAACTCGGTTCTGCAGACCCGTGGGTACCTGGTTCGACTTCCAGTTCCCTTGGCATGGCAGAACGATGAGAGTGAAACTCAATGATTTCCTATCAACAATTCCTCATTAACTACATCCTCTTTCGTTTCTGAGTGAAGGCGAAACCTTTCACTTGATGTCAATGCAAAGGTCCGCCCTGCTAATGGGGTTTCTTGTCTTCACTGCTTACAACTGAAGGAAGTATCTGGCCTGAGCGGGTTTCTCGCTTTTATTAGGACCTTTCTTCCTCTCTTTCTCGCGCTCTCTCTCTCTCTCTCTTTCGTTCTTCCTTTACCTACTCCCATGCTAGCTATTCATATATTTAGCTACCATTGGATGTCTTCTTCGTTTCCGCGCCCGTATTACCTCGTTCGGCTTCAGAAACAACGCATATATCCAGAGACCTCGATATAAAGTCGAGTGGCTGATTAAAATCTTTATGAGCGCAATACCTCTGCCAGAAGGAGCTGCTGAAACGCACGGCTTCCCGCGCAAATAATTATGACACCTTTTTTCACCCTTGAGAAACACGCTTCTTGCTCTCGCGGAAAGGAGTACAACCCAGAGTCAATGCTTCGTTTCCAAAACGCTTATAAAGTATCACACTTGCTTGCAAGTTAACAATTTTAACCCATCAACAGATAAGTGATTTCTCCGCTAGCTGGCTCTCATCACAGTCAGGCGAGCAGAGCCTCTATATCTTTTATATCTTCTCTCACTTTCTCTCACTTTTCTCCTTTCTCTTTCTCAAGCCTTTCTATAAATTTCAAGAGTTAGTGGCCCCTTCCTTCTGCATTGCCTCGCGCCAGAAATAAACTCGCGGCAGAACCTAGTTGGTTGGAAGAACAAAACTAAGATGGCTTCCAACCGTTGCCAGCGGCTCGCGGCTCGATCGCAAATCGACTTTTCGCCGGCTCCAGGCGATTCCAACACGATTGAGAAACCCAGCCCTCCACAGACTAAGCCCAGCGTTTAGAAATCTACGCAAAATGTTGCGATGATGGGGGCTGAGAGAGGCTTGTTATTCCAGGAATTATCTCTATTGTGATAAAACCATTTTCACCAACCCGGATGATAAAATATTTGGGCAGAATTGGCCCATTGCCTCTCCTTCGCTTTCTCCTCTCCTCGGCTTGACTGAAGTCCTCGCCGGAATACTGAGACAGTCAATTTGATATGAGGTTGTATCAATGTCCCTGATATGCTTCTTGGAGCCACAGTCTCAATATACCTAAATCGGTGTATTCTCTTCTCCTCGTCTCCTAGCAAACCTACTTTTTACGGGATACCGGGCGTGTATATGAGCACTGCCGCTTTTGCCAAAGGGTTCTGATATTGTTATCCTTCAGCCCACCAACTCCTCAACAAATCCAAGGGATAAGCCAACAATTCTGGTATGACTTCAGAGTCTGCAAATCTGCCATTACTACATGATTTCAGTTTTCTGATTCTTTATGAAAGCAATATATCAAGAACACAACCAAACTTCTTGAGCATGTGAGTGCTCTCAATGAAAATAACTCTAAAACTGAAACCGTGATTATTCTGTCATCATATATAACATGACATCAACCTTTTTTCAACAAGAATAACTACAGAATATTCATCCTGGCTATTGTGATATTAGTATCAATCGGGCTTCACTCTCTGCTGACAGTGATGTTATGAATGATATTGTCACACAAGAAATTAAATCAGGAGAGGATCCAGAAGCTTCGGACAATTTTGGTGATGATAATGATCTGCGGATTGGTCCTGTCCCAGATCTTCTTGCACAAGATATGGAAGTCAACGAGCTTCACCATCACAACTGAGGGAATCAGCACTGCAGCAGCTCCCACAACTCTCATTTCGCCTATTCTGTGCAACACCAAAGCAAGAGTTCAACCAGACTTGACCCTTGCTTTCATTAGCTTTTCCGACTCTATTCCCGAAAGGAGAGGGTAAATCTACCTCTAGAAAAGCCAGAAAACATTTGAACGGCATGCTACATAAAGGCAGCATCACCCTCTACATTTCTTCAAACCATCAAATTGCCATTCAAATGAGGACATCCTTTTTGTTTCGGTACAGAAACTAAGAAAGCCTTTCAGGCTATAAAGGAAAAGTTTGAAAACCCTTCATTATTGATTCATAATGATCCAGAGGAAGAGACACTGGTTGTTACAGATGCATCAGGATTTGCTATTGTGGCGATAATGCTACAACCCAGCGGCAAGAAACCGAAGCCCTATTGGCACCCTATTACCTTTTATTGAAACCATATCTCAATGATGTCTGGAGATCACCTACAAAATCTTCAAAATCTTCCACAGGATGATCAAATCTCATGTTTTATTTGTCCATCTCAGCATCATACAACGGAATCGGACGAGCGATCCAGGGATGTTGGAATTGAATCCAGATTCTTGGGACTCTTTGTGAGCAAACTAGGCTGATGTTTAAAGCAACATGTTACATCAGATTTATTCAGTCTTTTTTAATCAACTCACATGACAGAACATTCATACTGCTCACAATATCTGATTGAACACATCATTTCCTTTTTTGCTGACAATGATCAAAGATGAAGCAGAATGCATACAAAATGTCAAACGGGATTGTGATGCAATGGGCACAATTCTCAACACACTTTTGCAAGAAGGAATGATTGAACGAGTTCCGCTTGGTGAACCATCACCAGCATCGTCCCCAGCATTTGTGGTATGGTGAGGATCAAAGCCACGAGTAGTCATGGATCTCCGCTGCGTGAATACGAGGCTGCTATTCACCAGACGCCTATCCACTCCCAAGACAGGATATAACACTATCAGCACTGGGAGGATTGACTGTGTTCACATCTATCAACATCACGAAAGGAACAAAGGAAACTAAGGTGCAAAAACTAAAATTGAACTGAGGACAACGCTTTTTTTGACGGGGGCAAATGTCATGCTTTCCTACTATGAATATACTATCAACTGGATCCCACTCAGCTAAAAGAGTGAACATTCTCCAGCTTGTGGAGATTTTCCAGTTGTGTATCCCTACCTTGACATATACACCTTCCTATTCGTTAGTTAGTGAGACCTCACGGATCTCATTCCCTTCTCTCAATCAATCAACTACATTATATTCTTGTTACAGAAGCTCAGAGAGATTCTTAATGACGAACTGTCAACAAGCAATAAGAGCCATCTCTGCTGTTTTTGCCTTGGGTTACCGCGATTTGTGTGTGTTTTTGCTTAACTAACAACCTGTATGCACAGTCACTTGCCATGCGTTCACTGTCTTCCCCTTTTGGGGGATCCCGGGGTGTTTTGCGCGCCAAGGACCTCTCGCTCCCGTCGCTGTGCGCGTTGCGTCACAGTCCATCGTCGTTGTGTCCCTGTCAGTCCTTTGTGTTCCTCTTTTCAATGCTGCTTGCGCGTTGAGCTTCTTGTTGACACTTGTATTGCCTAGGTGAAGGACTTGGCCCGCATCCAGCGGCTTCTGGCCCTTCGCGGGGTCATCTATTACTCCGGGCGCCTTGGCGGCGTGGCCAATAGTGCGAGAAACGCCCTTCGCAGGGTCGTTAACACCGTTACGCTCCCTGCTCGACAGCAGCGGAGTGTCCGAGCCCGGGCGGCAGCCCTTCGCGCGTAGAAATACGTCTTGAGCGCGAGGCTGCCGCCGCTGCGGCGACCGATGGTATTGACGATGCCACTGCGTCGTCCTCTCATTCACAATGAATCCCAAGTTCCAGATCTGATCTGACAAGATCTGGTTATCTGGTAGAAACCATTATCAATCTGAGCACCAGCATTACATGTACAAGCATGATCTGTCTTGTCCTGCTTGAACCAGACTATGTCACCCACAATGAGAAGCAAGTGTATGCCCGCATCAAACACATTGGTCAAGAAAATGGCATTATATACACATATTGTCTTATCTGCTCAACAATCAATGTTGAGTGTCTCATACTCAAGCAGCAAGATTTACAGAGCCAGCTTCAAGAATATGTCATGCACAGCAGAGATAGGGGAGCAGGCTACAAGAAAGATGATATTGACAGTCAGCAAGATAACAATGAGCAGCATTGTGTTCTTTCAGATATAGAAGACAATAACAAGGGTTGAGTATGTTGTTTCTCAACCATGTCTATACTCTTTATGTTTGTGATACTCTTATGTTTGAGTCAGGATTTGCCGATTCTTAACAACAAGAACTCAACCCCCTGAACTCAACTATTCCAACAGAATATTTTTGATTTGACCGATTGATTGGTTGAAACAACTTTATTGATTCTATTTATGTCTTGTGGCCAATTAACAAGCCTAAAGACTCAATCGCGCAGAAGATCTAACATCTGAAGCACAAAACAGGAAGATGGCTAGTGAACAGCAGCTCCAATACCTAGGCATTAGAGGATATTCTCTTTTAACCTAGTGGTTAAGACTGCTGCTCAGATCACCAAAAATCACCAACTCTTTTCATTGCCATTTTTCCTTCTTGCTAGATCCGCTTCCTAGATCCACAGAATTTACTCTACAGTATAACTGCAAATGATCCAGCAATTGATATAGAACCCACTTGGTTCAAATAAAACGACTTTACACCTCGGCCGTCAGTGCCCAAGTTGAGAGATGTGTTGGGTTTGGACAGTACCTAGTGAACGACAGCTCTAATTCCCAGGCATTAGAGGATATTCTCTTTTGGCCTATCCAGTGGTTAAGACTGCTGGTCCCTTTCTCAACTTATCAAAACCGCAAAATGAGGCCAGTAAGGTCAAATTTTGGTTCTTCTCCTTCTGAATGGATCACAGGGAGTTGACTTTCAGAAATGGAACATCACTCTACTCAAAATGTTCCTGCAAATAAATAGTTATCACTATTCTTTTCTGGAGGACATCATCGCTGGGATGGTCATTGTCACATGTTTCTTTCACTACATCCTAAGCGGTGCTGGGTCTTGGGTTCAGTGAGGCTGGATCTCTCATAGTCCAGAAAAATCCACCATGAGATGAGGTGAGCGACCAGCTCCTTGAACATGCTTGATCTCAAGCCACTTTGAAGACAACACAGTGAGCACGGTGTATACGAAATAATTGCAGTGGGGAGATATGCGCAGTGTGTCGAGTTTTGACCGGCAGACCAACTTGTCTGATCGCATTCAAAAATGGAAATGCAACCGAAAATTCATAATTGCTTATGAATTCCCGAGAGCTGGGTCGTTAATTGGACAGAGGCAGATATCACACCTGTGTCCTCCATTCTAGGGTTGTTAGGACAGCACCGAATCAATACCTTGGGGAGAGTGAAAGAGGATATATATATATATATATATATCTTTATATATTGGATTCTGAGTTGTTCCTCCCGGTTTCAGAGCAATTAGGAGCCTTTGGAAGTCTATGAAGATACAGTGTCAAACTGCCAATTAGCTGAACTGGTCTAAAAAAGTGAACACTCTCCAGACAGTGGAGAAGAAACTGATAGTACTCTCCTACCTCAGCACAGAAATCCGGCTGGCAACATTTATATTCCTTCATAGGGGTGCAATATGTCAATGACATACAAGATGTCCCGACTCAGATTCATGACGAGGCCCCTGTTAATAGGAGGATGGATTCCACAGCTATACAATCTAATGGCAGCGCTACTAGAATGCATTCTCTTTAGGATGAGTGGCCTAGTTGCTCAGCCTTTCTGGCTTAACAAGTCCCTGAAAAGTCATTCCAGACGGTCAACTATGCTGCGTTAACATGCTGTGGTATCTTGCCTGCGTTGTTGGAGAAAGGCCGCCACTGAAACGCAAGTACGCTGATACTCCTGAAATCAGCTCGGAAACTGCGGTGGCAATTTTTCATTGACCAAACTTCGCGTGAAAAGCAAGTTTGCGGCAGACCTTGATAGGTCAGAAGTTTTACAGCAAAATTATCTCTCCTCCGCTCATGCCTGGTGTTTGCGCGCATGACTTCTCCATCGGCGACTGCTGACGCAATTGTCAAAGTGAAGCCATGCACCAGGAAGACAGCACCACATGTTCGTTTCAAGAAACAGCTCAAATAACAGCATGGATATACACAGAGTCAGACGAACTGGATATCTTGGGGGGGAAGCGAATTGAATGTTTTCAATCAAGAAACTCACTGAGTATCTTCTCTCTTATCACTCACATCATTGGGGAGGACTCTCAATTGGCGAGGAAAGCACCAGATGTTGCAAGGATTGATATCTTTAACCTGGTGGCCGAGATAAGGACTATTTGTGCCGGGACGACTTTGAAGCCTCCTGTGGAATGCCCAACTATCACAAGCTCAACTATGCGTTTGAAAACAGCATCAACCCACAAGGGGAAAGAACGAAGACACATGAGGGATAACTTTTGCAAAAAAACCTGAGTTCCAGGATGATGAGGTAGAACCAAAGGCAAAAAATCAACTTAAAGCCTGCAGAAACTGGATGTAAGGGTCGCAATATGCAAGACGATATCCAAATTTACCAAGTGACAACCTATTGAGAAAGGACCATGCCTGGAAGATGATTTCGTACCCCTATTATGCCAAATATACGATTCCCGGCGATAAAACATTCTTTCGGCACATTGATATTAACATTCCCGACACAATAGCCACAGGGCATGGGCTCAACATGATACAAGGGTCACTTACATTGACAGACGAATGCGAAGGTGACTGTACACAAATTTTGCCAGGAATGCACAAGCACCTAGAGGATTGGTGGGAGTGGATCATTCAGAGAGGTCTAGGCACTGATGGGTTCATTCATCAGATAAAGAACACCATGTTCACTAAGAAAGATGAAAGATGCTACCAATCTTGATGAACTGATGTTGTCTGCAATGCATTTGATGTGTGTATAACATCATCAGCTCTATCACACAGCATTCATGGATAAGTCAAAATCTTGTGCAGGACTATGTTATCTTGATATGTTGCCATTCAAGATGATCATGAAATGTTGAAGATGCTAGAGACAGAAATGTGGTTTCAGCTATCAGCTGTGCATTGTGATTTGATGCTGGATTCAGCTTCTTCAAGTGAACATTTCAACTGATATGCCACTCTTCTGTATGCATTTCCAACAGTGGTACAGCTTCAAGATCTTGGATCAATTTCAGATGCACTAGTAGATAGAAAGTGATGGAATGCATCAGAGAGCATTGCAGATCAGATATCTTCAAGCTGAAGTGGAAAATCTTTGGGAATAAATTCTATCTGCATTGCATGGAAAACAGGGATCCAGAATTGATCCAGCATTGGTTATTGATACATCAATAGACACACACACCCCATCACCACCACCATCTGGAGGAGAAGAGGAGATAGATGGGCACTACTAGCCTGTCTCTTTTTTGTTATTTTGTGCTGTTTTATCACACTCTAAATTGAATCTTTGCCAGCTCTTTATTTAATTTATCTTTTTGCAACAACTTTGACATTTTCATCAGAGAACAATGAAATCAATGGTGAGAAGATATGCAGTAGAGGAACTGAAGGAATATAAACTCCAGACTGGAACAGAGATAAATGATTTTTCCATTTATCATTCAATGTCTCAACACTTATTGATCTCCAAATCCCCTTTTCTTACAAGATAGAGAGACACTTTTTCTGTTACTAGATTTCAGTTGATAGTTATTTATATGATATTGATTCATGCCTTCTGATTCTACAATACTGATTGTGTTATTCTATTCACATTATTCACTGTGTTGTTCCCTATCTATTCATCATACAATCTCATCCACCTTACCTACCAATCACCTACCAATTGAACATCATGAGCGATGCCATTTGTCAGGAGCATCCCCCTACAGCACATTCTACGCGCCGGAGATCCTTAGGGTACTATGTTGATAAAGATGGGATGATAGCAGTCCCAGACTCTAATATACTCAACTCAGGAAGCCTTGTTTACTCTGTCCCATGGCGCATAACCCGGCGGACATATGTATTTAACTCAATGTCTACCAGGACAACCAGTGCTAGAGGAATCAAGTCTTCTATTTGAAATCCTCCCAAAACATTCAAAACTGGAGGAGCAAGGAGCGTGGCTGCTAAACAAGTCACGCAACCGTGTTGTCTAACCAGCAATAGCCTGGCTAGTTAATGTCAAAGATTCGGCCCTAGCCTTTAGAGGACGTTCTCTTTTGGCTGAGTGGCACTTTGAGTAACTTTTTCAACTTGACGAAAGTCTGTCAGTTACTATCTGATTGTGTTCCGTTGAGGTAATTCTCATTCACAATCAAGACAGTCAATATCCCTCAGTTCAAGCAAAATATATAGATCAGTCAGTCTATCAAGTCGAAAAAGCTACCCAAAAAGCCACTCAACCAAAAAAAGAACATCCTCTAAAGGCCAGGGCCTCTAGATGGTCAGAGCTAGTCAACAGGTGTATAATCTGAATCCTTGACAACTTCAACCCTACTAGAGCCCTAAAATTCTCTCAATGAGTTTGGCTCGAATCTTCAGCTCTGCAGATGTCATCATATGGGGATGGTGGAATTTCCACAAAATCCAAAACCATGTCAAGAGGGGGATGTGATTAAATCTGAGTGCCGCAATGAGTTTGCGGTTTTTGTGGCTGAGGTGGAATATCTCAGGAAATGCCTTGCCCTGTTCCCCAGTGTTTGTGACTGGGTTTCTTTTCGCCTACCATCAGTGTAGAAGGTTTGATTCGGGCCGCATGGACGTTGAATGCATGCACTGCAAAGCTTTGCAATCGATCAAACGACAGAATAATTGGTACTTTATTTTGTTATGAATGGACATCGCAATGATGTACTGCATCTGATTTTATGAAATTGTCTTTAGCATTGCAAAATTTAGTATTTGCTCCATCCCAAAACGATTCAGTTCCTGTACAGACCTGAGACAGCAAGATAGTAGATTTGTAAATATGTAGATCCAGAATACGTACAACAAAGAGCATTGTCAGTGTCTTGATGACAGACATGGCCAAAGCAGGTAAATGGCACTTTCAAGCCTTTGTTTTTGACATCATTCCTTTCTTTTTCATTCACAAAACAATCTTGGTCATTTAGGAAAGAACCAAAGCCAGTAAGTTTTAATAACGGGGAAATGCGCACTTCTGCCAGAATGCCCAACCGACCAACAAACAAACAAAGTACAGGGCCACATAAAGCGAGAACAAGAAGTTATAAAAAGTCAAATCAAATAGACGCGAACAAGGCAGGAGGGCATTCTGAACAGACGCGGTTGTATCAATCAAGAGTTGAGGAAAACCCCACACAAAACATCAAATAAAACAATCAATCAATGTCTATCGAATTATAGCGATGGGAGATGAGCGGAACTGACATTTGCAAAACATTCAGCTTGGGTTGAATTCAAGAATAGCAAACAAGGCGAGCGGAAACAGAGAAAGCAAGACATTATGATAATTAGGGCATTCATTTTAAAGTCACTTGGACTAGAGATAAACAGCCGAAACAATAAGCGACGAAAGGTATCAGAATGTGCATCAACAGAAAATTCATTAATCAATAAAATCAAAAGTTGATTCAAGGACGGCACAAGCTACTTTCAAACCAAGGGGTGACAGACTGACAAGATACTGCCATCCGAAGTGAAGCATCAATACTTAGCCATTATGTTCTGGAATAATTGTGCATAATGCCAAAAGTGAAAGTGAAAGGATATCAATCAGACAACTCCTCAAAGTTATCGTCTCATTCTATCTGCCATCGCCATCTTTGCATCGTTTTGAGTAGGGTTGCTGGAAAAAGCAACTGCAAGAATATCGTCAAAAAAAGGGTCGCAAGGAGAAAATAAATAAATCGAGGTCGTATTAACTGTCTTGGACAGTTGATACCAAAGAGTGCACTAAAGGCTCATCGTGAGCCATTCCCACTCTTGACTATTGCTAGGAGTAGCGCCTGCTGCAAGACTATGATGAGCAGGATTCACTGCGGCAGGTGGGGCCCGAGAATACACCGGTTGGGGCAATCTTGAGATTCGGTTTGGCAGAGTAGGAGTCTTACTGTTATCCTCCCTGACATCTCGCATCTCTGCTTCAAAAGTTTGGAAATTTGGGTTCGGAAAAGACCCCGACGGCTTTTCAACCCGTCGTATACGCCGAGGTGTAACTTGAACCGGAGCTCGTGCTTGGGCAGCACTGCTTGGAATGGTATTCAGGAAGCTTGGCGGTTTAGGCGGAGCAGCGGCAATGGGAACCACAGCGGACTTACCAGGTCCCATGAACTGCGCTAGAACATTGTTTGGCGGGATACTACTAGTCACGGGTGTAGAGGGCGCTGGCACATTCATTTTTTCAGCAGTGGCATTAGAAACTGGCGGCTGCGGTACGGAATTTTTGCGAGAGGCTTTCTTCGACGTTCGCGGATTTCCCCCATTTGCCGTGTTATTTCCACCTCCGCGGTTCCGTTTTTTGATAACGTCTGTCTTCAATGACAAAGGACGGACAACGCCATGAAGTTTTAGGAATAGCCCACAGGCGTTACAAAGCGGCTGGCCCTCTGGATTGCGACGCCAGAGAGGAGTCGTTTGGGTAAAGCAGTTGGCGCAGGTTGTAGTAGTGGTCTGGTGGTCAGTGGCTCTTGCCAGGCCAGGGCTTGCTGGACGAGAAGGGTTTGCACTGCTCATGGTGGACCCATGGGGAGAATTTGGGGTGGTGTGTGGTTGACCATCGGATCCTTGCTGAAGCAGCTGTGTGGTATTCGGGGTGGAAATCGTTCGAGGAATCTTTTGCCTCCGTGGATCCTGCTCTCGGTTTCGAAATTCAGTCACCGACGCGGCGGACCCATGGCCGCGGCCTAGGCTGCCTCCCTGCTCCCACTCTCGGTTAGTATTTTGAAATTCCGTGCCACCTATTGTAACCTGTTTACGGTGGTGTGGATGAAAGTTTGGTATTGAATTAAACTGGCCAGGCCATTCCATGCTGGATGAGAGATTAGAAAACTCATGAACAAAGCGCTGGTCTGTGTGGATAGCCATGCTTTGTCCGGGAAAAGAAGTTCCACTTTCATCATCATTATCCGAGTCGCCCCCAAAGGTAAACATTTGACCTCTATTACCACGCCCGGTGGAGTGGTGAGTTTGCGCAGCGGGAAATCCTGGTTGAGAAAGGACCTGGTTTGGAATTACATGCTGCTGTTGCTGCATTGGCAAGGCAGACACATGCATTGTACCTGATGGGTTAGTGCTGGCCCCCATTCCGAAGGACTGGTCCTGACCATATTGATAACGGGGATTGACAGGAGCAGAGAAATTGGATGCTCGGCTTGCATGGAAGCCTCCCAATTGACGCGCATGGGAAATTGGGACGTGGTCAAAATACATAGAATGTTCATTGTCGAGGCCGAGGTGTGGTGTTGAAACAGTGGATTGATACCCTGAAGCAGGCGGCGAATATAAATCCGTGGAGTTGAGTGAAGAACCCATAGGAGTGTGATTGTACATGTTTTGGAAGGCCGCGTTGGCCAAGAGCGGGGATTCTGTAGGAGAGAAGGTGAAGTTCTGGCTGAATGGCCCTGCAGATGTGATTATCGGGTCATCGCTGACATGGAAGGAGTCCAAATCTAACGCTGCGGTTGGGGACGCCTGGTTTCCAATTACAAAGGCAGCGTGTGATTGGTCAAGGGTATAGTCGTCCATCGCCGAATCGTATTCTGGGTCATTGGGTATGAGTAGGCTGTTGACTGGAGGTACCAACGGCGAAGCCTCGGCCGGTCTTTTTCTAGTCTTAATTTGCGATGTCAGAATAGGGAGGAGATCTAAAACGGGCGGGTGCTGATAATCATTTACCTTTCGCTCGTCCACACTTGTTTTCCGAACCCGCCGGGGAACATAGCCAAATTCAATGTTTCGGCGTTCATCCTGCGGCGCATGCGGAAAGGAGGCAGGCATGATAATTCCAGCAGGCGATGCATCCTGCTCCCTTGCCTTGATAGGAATGGCAGAGGCGATAGCATGGTTGTGATAAAGTTGCTCCACCGATGGAGATGGGGAGATGGCCGCAGGCGAGCCGACAGAGGAGACGACAAAATCATCAATGTTCATCGGGTCCGAGAAAGTAGCAGGAGCATGATGCTGGGGCATGTGATGGTCGTGATGCGGTATTCGGTTTGGCGAAGGAGATCTTGTCTCGGTTTCACGTCTAGCCGGGAAGATTGACCTGTCAACGCTTTTGGCGGGATCCCAGATGAAGAAACGCCAGGGAAAGGGAGGAAGAAACAGAAAAAGGATGGCGAGCGTGCAAAAGAGAATGACTATGAAACAACAGTGCAACGTCTATTTTATTCTAAAAAAATGGCTGAGAACAAACAGGGGACGGAGCACGACATACCGGACCTGCGCTTGCTCACGTTCCTTCCTTAAGCTGACAGCCATCATCCGCCAGGTTAGGTTCTCCATCCGCTCCTGGTTCGGGAGCTGGGACTTGGTTCGGGTGTACATCTTCCAGATCTGAGTGGCCAATGGATCCTGTTTCTGCAACTCTTCGGTGTTGTCCAACGCCGCCTGAGACGCGCCATTTTCCCAGTGCGGAAAGACGGACTCCCGCAACAGCCCCCTGCGGACGACGTTCTCGTGGAATGGCGGCTCCAGCTTGCCGTCGATATGCCCCAACCGATGGCCTGTAATAATTGACCTTGAATGACAGCGACACAATGGGCCAAAGCGATAGGCAGCACAACTAATCGGACAGCTCGAGAATTGATTAGAGGAGGAGGAAGAGGACTCCGACCGGGATGCGGATGAGAGGCTCTGTCAAAGTTGAAAACGAAAAAAAAAAAAAAAGGTAAAGAGATTCCCCCGTCGTTGAAAATCGAGGGACGCGGACGAATGAGTTAAAAGACCAGGAACGGAGTTTGGCGAATTAATAATAATAATGATGATAATACGACGTACAGTGCTGCGTAGCACTGGGGTGCGCGTAGGGCAAGGGGGACGGGTGAATGCAAAAGGGCAGCGAGGATGTGGCCGGTCCCTCGTCCTTCGCGCAGTCTTTCTTGATCGTCTTTCTTTTCACCCCCACTCAGCGCAAAGCCAACGCACGCGGCAAATCGGATTAACAGTGACCTTTTCCTGTTTTGGCAGCTTTGTCTGCAGGGTGAGGTTATGCCCTTTTTTTCTTCTTCTTTTTGTTCCCCCCCTGGCAAGCAAGATCTAGCACAAGGCCCGCTCAAACTCACCTCAAAGTCGAGTATCGCCGGAGTCTTGCAAGGATACGAGTAATTTTCGGTTTTTTCCTTCGCAGTATGAGGTGGCAGGGGTTGGGTGAAGAGTATGAGAAAGAGATGAGAAGTGCGTCGGGGAACGGTTCGAAACTCGCTGCTTTTCCCTTGCCCGGCGGAGAAGCTGCCTGGCTGGCTGACTGGCTCGGCGTGGGCTGGGCTAACTAGGCGGAGGATGGACGAGATGGAGGGCAAAGCATGGAAAAAAAAAAAAAAATTTACGCTTGCAGGATCGAAGAGAATTGAGCTTCTGACTGGGGTACAAAAGCAAAAGCGCCTCCCAAATAGCGAAGTAAGAAAACGGGGCAGACTCCTCTCTCAAAAACAGGAGGATGAGAGAGGAAGAGTGAGAGAGTGCAAGAGAGGGAGAGAGGAAAGAGTGAAGAGAGCGAGGGAAGAGTTGGATGAGAGGAGGAGGAAGAAGAGGAGGAGGGGAAAACGGGGTGCGAGGTCTGTCGTCTGTCGTTTGTCGTCTGTCGTGGGGGAGGAGAGGTTCGCTCTTTTGTCTTCTTCTTCTCCTTCTTCTTCTTCTCACTCTGTTCTCTTCTCTTTCTCTTTCTGTGTGTGTGAGAGAGAGCTGCACCTTCCCAGGTCGTTTTTGACGTCTTGTCCTTCCCTTCGCTCTTTCCTTTTCCTGCTTTTTTCGACTTCCGGTTCGAGCGAAAAAAGAGGTGGGCTGGTATTGCGTATGTACGGTATGTTTGGATGGTGAGTCGACGTTACGTAACATACCATGTCAGCATACGACTTGGCGGGCTGCTATGTTATGGATTGATTTACTTTTCACGGACAAATCATTCCAATTCCAACACCAACCTGGAAAGGATATTTATGGCAGACCTCAAAACAGATATCTGCTGGAGAGAACGAAGGTGAGTAACTACGCAGACTCAGAGGAGAAGTCCTAGTCTGTAGAAATAGCAAGAGTAGCTAACTACGCTTGCTTCTTTCTTCCCCACTCCCCCCAGGCAGCACGGATTTGAATACGGACTCGCCTGCCGCAAAATATTGCATAGCTGGCCGAGCAAGTTGCATGAGATGGACCTGCCAACTCATGCTCGGCCTCCAGGGGATGGGACTATAAGCAAGGTAGGCCGGCGTGATTCGTCCGCTCCCAGTCCCAATCCTTTCACTCGGCCTGCAGTCCGTGCAACATTCGCAGCAAGCGCGTTAAGCAGCCTCCCGTTTTCCGTCCACCGTGTCCAGCAGCTTAGCCCAGCTGAGATTTTCAGAGGCCGTGATGGGCAAAGAAAAGAAGGAGAGAGAGAGATATCAACAAGTTGTTCTGCCCCGTACCAGGTATTCCTGGAGCCTGCGTAATTATGCGTTACGGTATCATCGGGTAATCTCGGGTTTCCGTCCAAAATCCCCTTCTCTCAATTAACTCAGCTACACGCAGGCCGCAGTCTGCTGGAAAGAGTCCATAGCTTCTCTCTCATGAATTCTTGCCGGCGTATATACCAATCTACTCGCCATTGATATTACAAAAAGTTCTAAAAAAGGTGTCGAATCTGTCCCTGAACGAGGACCGACAGGTTGATTACGACAAGTAAACCCAGTGCTCATGGTCTTGGGATCAATGTCCCCACCGCCACCAACGAGGACAAAGTCTTTGTTCCCACGAAAATAGTCAAACCATGCACAACCCAAGCGGGGAGACTGATTGGTTTGAAATCCGCGTGGTTGATATTTCCTTTTGACTGCAGTACAGAGAGTAAGTGAGTATGGAAGCAACCATTTCTGTGACTAGCTTTCAGGGAAAAGATGTCATTAATTGTCAACTCTGAATCTCGAAATCCAAAGGATGACGATGGCACAGGGGAAGGCAAAGCTTGGCGGGCCTGGCGGTTTGGCCAGAAGACGCCCTGTTGCGAGTTGAAGTCCACCCCAGAAAGCGCTTCCGCGGCCGAACCAGCCAGCCCCGGCAGCAAGCTGGTTCGCGTGGTAAACTAGTCAAAAAGCCGTTGTGAAGCCCGCTCCTTGGATATTCCCTTCAACAGTGGACCAGCACTAGCTAATTAGATCCTGTTCCTGATGCGTAAAAAAGGGTTTCACTTGACAATTGTTAATGTCGCGTAGTTACTGTCGCCATTCGAGCTTTTCGCGCAGAAAATGGCAACATACGGAACTCTCCCGTGGAGGCTCTTGATATCTATCATCGGGGGATTTAGGAGTCGTTCTCTCTCCGACGAGCTTGTTGCGAACTAGAGGAATGGACGGTCCACATCCCATCAGATCAGCTACCTCTGTATGTAACTAGCTACCCGGTTGGTGACCTTCTCCTTCTTCGAGTCATCTTTCCTGCGGCCCATCCGAGTGTTAGTAAGTCATATATTCAAAACAGGATGAGGAGGGTGTACCTAGAATGCAGCCGCCTCTCTGTTTCCAAACTGGCAAACACCTTCTCCCCCAAAAGAATATCAGAAACTCCATGGTTAACTAGCAAACACATGTGAATACCCTCTCCCTTGTCTCATCTTCAATCCACAAAGTCCTCCACCCAAGCTCCACCACCCAGCCCATTCTATTGGACTTCATTTATCCCTCATCCGTTTCAAGCATGGTTGCGTGCGCCACCGGAGCGAACTCCCCCATGGGCCAGCCTCTTCACCAAATAACCCTAACATTATTCGTCATTAATGCTAGAGATGGTGTTGGTCTTTTTTTTCTTTTTTTCCTTCTTTGCCTCCATCAGACAATGCCAGAATTAAGCTTAAATTTTTAAAGTCTGGGCTTTTTTGTTGTGGCTCACTCCTGAGTTTCATAGTTCCTTTTTTGTTTTCATTTTCTTCCAATGACAACAACACAAATTGCCGTAGACAAGAATCAATTAATTAAAATAACCAGGACTCTTTTCTGTGAGACAGAAGGATAAACATAGGGAGGGATGGTTTATGTAGGTAGGCGACAAGTGAAGCCAACGGAGTATAAAAAGATACAAACTTGCGGCACTTGTGTCCTGTTTTGCAACTAGAATTGACCGTGTTAAGAATAAGAAACATTTCACTCACATCCTAGCCTTGCTAACTAAACTATACCTAAAGGCTCACCACGGGAGCCCACCTTTGCCGGATCCATGATGCTGAGGATCTCTCGCATCACCGAGGCAGCCGTCGCCGAAGCATAGCCCTTCCACGTATCATTCTTATGCCCATCGGCATAATTGGATACTCCTCTGATTACGAGGCATGGTTGCCAGCCCAATATGCCCGCAGCTTCCATTTCCACACAGATTGCCCCTGTCTCGTCGTGAATCTTGTCCCTTAATTCGCGCTCATCTACAACTTTGTTTACACAGACAACGATCCCGTAATGCAAATGAAACCCCTCCGTCGTTCGCTTTTCCCGACTCACAGGTCGTTCGAATCCAGCTCGAATCCCTTCCGGCGCTGATCGATAAAGTATGTCATTATCCGATCCGGGATAAGGGAAGTAATGCCCTGCACCCGGATGTTCGGTGCATCTTTTGAGATTCTCCGAGAATCTCACATTGCCAAGGATGCGTTCTGAATCAAGCGAAGTGAGCACGATCTGAAGCAGACGGGCGGGTTTGGGAAGGATATTGCGGGATCCCCAATGGATCACGGCTTGCGTTTTGTTTCCGTTCCAGCCGATAACCACGTCGCCGAGACGAATGTAATTAGTCGACGACGGGATGCCGCCACCGGTACCAACGAGAAGCGTCGCTTGAATGTTGGGAAAGCGTTTTGCCAGTGAGCTGATAACATACCCGGCGGAGATAGGGCTGGTGTCCCCGGAGGGAAGACTGGCTGTCACAACATTGTGATCCTCGATTGAGCCACAATGATACTTGTTCTCATCGTTTGTCGTGCGTCGAGGAGTCTGATATTCTCGTCCAACATCAATCTCGCTGCGGTCAGATCAATCGACAGCGGACAAATAATGGCCACAGTGTACCATTCCGCTGGGAGGAGCGGACCGGCCTGTCTCGTCCGGGGCATCGGGTTGGGACTCGTCCACCGCCTGTTTTTAGCAGAATGAATGGAATGTTCACCAGACACAACACGGGCTGATACTCACTGCAGGGTGAGGAGGAGGAGGAGTCCATCCTTCCGGGGAGGTTAAGGAAGCAGAATCGTACAATCCAACATAACTACTGGGGAACTGCACTGTCGGGCTTCCATGCAGCCAGGACACTCCTCACACACCAAATTGCTTGTAGAGGGTGGTACTCCATATGGAGTACAGCAGCCTATAATCAATGGCCACATCACCAGAATCCATTTCTTTTTTGCCGAATCAATAGTTATCAGATCAAAATCACGATAACAACGCGCCAATGAGAGTTGTCCTTTTAAAATATTATGTAATCAAATAGCCGAGCTGGATCACGCGAATTAGTGTCACATGACCTATTAACTAGTGGCTTGGCATCATGTGTGTGGCTCAAAAAGGGGATTTGAATTTTGTTGTCGACAATTGCTGGCATTTTGCTGGCGAAGATGAATTTTTGGCCGCATGGCCCATCACTTATAGGTTGCCATATAGGTGGGTGTGCAATTGGAATAAACTAAACTAACTCTTTTACTACTTTAGCTAATTAACTGGTTGGGCGCCAGCCTTGCCGAAGAGCGCCTTGATAGGCATACTTATAAGCCAAATCATGCAGTGTTTCACAGCCCATGCAAGGCAGGCGTATAGGAAATGGGGACGGCAGCGTATCAACGTCTTGGAACGGAATGTCAGAAGCCTCGGCGGCTAGCGCAGCCGAATCACTGATGCTAACAAGTTCCCTCTTGATGCTAGAATCTTTTCATGTCAGACCCTCCTGCAGACGCTGCCGACTTTGGTTGCACCCTTCAATTGATCATATCTCATCACCGGGAGTTTCTTGGGTTTCTCGGTCTCGATTGGAAGATAGAATAACTAGTGGATGGATGGATGTACAGTTTGCGTGCATCTACAGCTTCTATAGTTAATCAGCGGCCACCCTCCGTCCGAAAGCTTTGCGGAATTATGAAAAGTTAGCTCGCATAACCTCCATGAATGATACAATCTCCACCGAAGCAGACGCGGCTATTTCTTTCCTCACAAGTTGACGACTATGGAGTCTGCGCCTGGAGATCTTGAAATCTCCAAACAGTTCCGTGAGCATTGGCAGAGAAGTATCGATGACAACAATCTTACGCTTCATGGATTCCGTCGATTTAAGACGACACATCTGTTGAACCTTCGTTACCTCGAAAGTGAGATCGCAGCGCTGGACCACACCATCTACCAAGCCGGACTTGCATTGGAACTAGATTCATCGGCCGGGAATAGACTCGGCTTGAACCATGCGACAGACGAGAAGGCCCCTAGTCAAGACGAGGTGATCACCCGAGAACTTATCTTGAAGCTGCGCGATCTGCTGCAACAATACGGTACGCGATGATGACTGTATCCTAATATGGCCCTTGGGGCGCCCGAGCTGACCAAGATCGAAGATACGGCGCTTGCCTCCTTTAGCCACATCATGGCCATGGAGACCGTTTCGTTATTGGATGATGGAAAGGCGTCTGCTCTCCAAAGCGATCTTGGCCTGTTTGAAATCTACAAGACTCGACTTGTTCGCGTGGATCGAGGACTTCGATCGCGACATGACCCTCTGCAACGCAGCCTCCATGGGTTACTGCGGAAACTGCGCTACTGGAGGCTGTCGAGACTCCAGAGCGATGGCGAGAACAATGGCCCTCTTGACGCCAATAATTGGAGGAAATGGACGCTTCAAAACACCAGCCTTATTGCTGAGGTTGCGGGGCGTTTCCTCACGACAACACTCACGGGGATATTTCTCATCGCTCCCCTAATTATCCTGTCATTTCAGTCGAAAAAAGAGGTTCAGATAGCTATCGTTTCGGTCTGCATTGTTCTCTTCTCGGCCCTGGTTTCAACGTTGCTGAGAGTGTCTAACGCGGAGATGATGATGATTTCGGCAGCCTACAGTGCTATCCTATCAGTGTTTGTATCGAATGCTCCACAGCAAGATGGATGAAGAATACAAAATTGTATTTGGTTTCTCATTCCATTCTCATCTAAATTATATCGATGTCCTTTTATTTGAAAATTAGAGAGTGAAATGCACGTGAGTGGTTGAAAATAAGAGATGGATATTTTGTAACTAGTTAACTAAGCGACCCAGAAGCTTAACTTTTACTCCTTTAACTAAACACGGACAAACTGAGAGATTTCAGTTCAATACACTAGGCTTCTTATTTTCATCGGGCAGTCTTTCAATCTCATTTGCTTTGGCTGTGGATAGAAGCAGCATGGTAAGCAGAAATCGCAAGGCGATAGCGGAGCTCTAGCTGGAAAATTGCGTTGCGTCGATCAGCCCATTCCCAGGCTTGCTGACTCTCCCAATTGTCCTGATAGGCTCTGCTTTGAGGAAAATTTTCAATAAATTACTCCCAATAAAGAGACACGTGACCCTGGGGTCGTGTTCTGTTTTTGTCTCCATTCAACTGCACCTCTATTTCATTCACAAATCAATATTTTCCACTCAGCTACCCATGTACAATGTGGCTGCTCGTGGAGCTGAGTATTCTGTTGACCGAGAAATTGATAATTTTTTTGAGCAAACTGCAGCGACTCGCTTGGCCTGCGATACTTTTGCAAGGGAGCATCTTGGTGGTAATGTCATTCCGGTAGCTATACAGGGCGTGTGCAGCTATACTGTCTACGCCGGACTGAATGCCGAATTTGTCGCTCAGTTTCGCCTTAAGTCTTTGCGGCTAAAGTTGGAGACTGCGGATCTGGCTCGAACCATTTACGGCGATTTTGCACCCCGGGTCGCCTTTTGGGGACAGATCGGAGAAGATGTTGAGGGCAAAGAACCCCTTTATATCTACATCATGAGCCGAATACAGGGCATTAGTTACCTGGATTTCATCCTGGCACATAACAGTAAAGTGTCCGAAAACTCACCTGAGTTTTCTTCATGGCGCAAGAATTTTGTAATTGACGTCGCGAGGTATGTCTAGTGCTCTAAGTCACACACCAAATTGCTGATTACGCGCCATTTTAGGTTCTTTGCTCTTTCATGGAAAGCCCCCCAGGTTGTTGATCAAACATACCGCGACAGCCTGCACCATCAATACAAAAGAGAGCTGGAGTTATTGCTCTTTTCACTGCCCGAACGCTTTCGCCAGTCAATCCAGGATTCACTCAACTCATTACCAGCCATCTTTTCTCTTCCCATGGTGCTGCTCCACAAAGATTTCGGTGTCTGCAACATAATGGTGAACGAAGCATCATGCAATCTAATTGGAGTGGTGGATTGGGCTGAAGCTGAGATTGCGCCATTTGGCCTGAACCTTCACTCTCACCAGCGACTGATAAGTAAGGTCCATCTCAAAACTGGTTGGGTCCGATACGATGATTACGCCATTTTGGAGGAAATATTCTGGAGCACGTTCAGCAAGGAAGCTGGAGGGTTGGGTGACAAGACAATCAGAGTCGTCAAAGCAGCAAGAATCGTCGGATTGCTGCTGTCACGTGGCTTCACTAGTCGCCTCGGGAACACTCCTGAGCCAGTACCTATTCGGGATGATGAAAGTGGAGCTTATAATATGCGTGATTTGGATGGACTTTTAATTAATCCAGCTACAAGGTTCATAGAATTGGCATAACTAGACAATGTGCAGAAAAAAGGACAGAAAGAATGGGATATGAGATGACTGACAAGAGCTGGCTACAACAGTAAGGTGCATTCGGTGCCATAACAGATTAAAGAACCCCAGCCATAGAGAGAGCGGCCTTCAGATCTTCAACATTTTCCAGTTTGGGGAGAGGCTTTCCTGTGTTGAAAACCTTGTGGTTGCCTGAGGTCAACTTCGCGTGAGTTTCGTTTGCCGAACAGGCACGCGGAGTACCATCGGTTTCCTCGAATTTCCAACCTGTGATGCGGGTTGGTATAATGTTTCTGGCATAAGATGAATCCACCATGACAGTTCCTTGATCGAGAATGAGTTCCGACATGGAGGCATCACCGCAGCCAAGGACTTGAAAGCCAATGAGGCCTGTGAGATTGTTCTTGGCAATATAGTCAATGAACTCGTCAAGAAAACGCGGTCCAACGCCAGAAAGGTCGGGAAGGGGCCCATCTTGTAGCTCATAAGCGCACAGTCCGTCTTTAGTGAGAGCGAATATATGTCCATGAACACGAAACGGATCGATCTTATTAATATCCGTAACTTTAGTCCAGCGAAGGGAGGGATTCTCAAAGTTGGTCCCAAGCATGACGGTGCTCTCGGGAATCTTGAAGTGGCCGTGGATTAGGTGAATTCCAAGAACCTTGGTGGCATTATGACGGACGAACATTTCCGCTCAGTTCGTAATATGCTCATCAGCAACGGGGGGTTGGTCAGAGTCATCCAAAAGTGTGTTGTACCTGTAGTGTGTCAGCTACTGGGTTGGTCCATGGCTAAGGATATACATACAGGGCGCAGCTCTTATGAAATTCCCAGATCTCCAGAGCCTTATCGAGCCCAGGAAGAATGGAAGGTGTAGCAACCAGAGCGGCCATTCTGCGTAAAAGTCGTACAGGAAAGTGTCGCGAGATGCCCTTGGAGGTATACAAGCTTCGAATGAGAAAATGTTCTGTTGAATATGGAGATGGAAGGAGACTATTTAAGCATCCGCTGTATTCATTCCCTTGCCTGGGCAAAAAAGGGACTCCTGATCCAGACTTGCGCAGCAACCTCGAACCGAGCGGGGAACCCTGTCTAGGAGGCGTGAATGCCACTACCAAAGGCGGATCCAGTGCGGCACGATGATTCTCTTCTTGAACACCTGCCTCGGCGGCACAATATCTGGAGCCGCGTATCATTGGCTGCTGGTGGGGAAATCTGCGACAAGAAAATAGGACAATCCGAAGCGTGGATGTGACTCATGAATGCATTAGCATGATCCTGTGATATGTGGGCAGGCCATTAACTACCAAGATGTCTCAGCTGAAGCGCTTTCTGCCCGAAGGGACAAAGTACGAGCGGCGCACAGCCCTCGCTTTCTTAGAATAGCTCTGGCAACCGTCTCCAAGCATTATGTAACAGACCACCAGTGGCAGCGCATGCCTTACGAGCTAGCCTGTGGAAAACACGGAGTGGTCAAAGCGCTGGACCTAGTACTGCTGTTGGCGTGACTTGTTGCAATTGTGATCAAGGAGACATAGCTGCATTGATTAACTACTGTCCAATCATTTGCCGCCGAGCCAAATGGCGTGGGGCCAAAAATGGTCTAGAGCATGACGACGGCATCTGTTAGGTAGTTAATCCGACTAGTTACCCCTCCACGTGACCCACACACCTTTTTGTAGATAGCTCAGTTCGGATAGCTTGAATATGACAAGCATCCTCCCCCTTACAGCATCAATTGTTAGAACTTAGGTAATTCAGCTACCAGTGAATCTGATTTCAACTGCCCAACTTTCAACAACGTCAATGAAGAAGCTATCAAGCTCATGATAAATGATTTAAATAGCAAATTGATCTCTAATTTTAGTGCCACAGCCAAAAAATACAGAATCGCACTTGTTTGATGATTTAAAAATTAACAGATCTTCAGATCAGATGTTATTTCTCTATATTACACAAAACTTTCAAATTCACAAAAATCAACTCTTTTTTTACATATTAATTCTCTCGATTTTTCTAACTCTCAAAATAGTACAGAATTCTATTGAAGAAATCATCAAATCATCAGTAAAAAGCAACTGAATCAATTGATTCTGTAATCATCATGCTAAAAAAAATTAAAAGAGATAAGAATGTGTAATAAGTATCATCTCTTAGCACGAAAACCCACAATCAATATCACGCATGCCATCGTCATATTTACCCTGTTTGCAATGATGCTTGTCTGTGTTTTTCGAGTCCCACGTCTGTGGACCGTACGCCATATGAACAGGATCATCGTCAACAGCGCCTGTCCACAGCACCAATTTGTGCGGAAGTGGGCCTTGAGCATGCAGGTGTTTATTTTTAGGAGCATATGTCTTGTCGAGATAATCAATCATCTTCTGGCTTGCGTCGTAAACGGTGACTTCAAGAGCGTAATCAGGGCTCGGGTTTTGAGCATTAGTCTCATGGTTTTTTTGATAATGGCGAATGTGGACACCACACCATCCAGGCTTATATCTCTTTGCCGTCCCTATGACCTCGGGATCGTCGTCACCATTTCCCATAAAGGCGATGGGAGCTTTTCTTGTGGCATCCACTCTTGGTGTTGAGGCGGTTTTCTCGGCTGGATGGGGACAGGCAAACCCGCAATCCATCTCGCGTTTACCATCCTGAAACTTACCCAGTTTGCACCTGTCAGGGACAGAGTTCGCACCTTCAGTGCACCAGTATTGATCGGAATACCAGAAGCAAAGCCTTTGTTTCTCCCTGGGGTCGTCGCTGCCAATAGATACGGCTAGCTCGTGAGGCAGCTTGCTCTTGATGACAAAAGACGGATCAACGGGTTGTTTTGTGGCCTGGTCAATTATCTTCCCCGTGGAGTCCTTAATGGCTACCGCAAGTTGCCATTTATCGCCAAAGGGGTTTGCGCCATGCGACTCCTTTCCCATTGGCCATTGCGTTATGTGAAGCCCGCACCAGCCGTGGGTGTAGCCAAGCTTAGTTTCTGGCGGGTGAACTGTCTTGTCGCTAGGTTTCTTAGGGCATATTTGTTCCTCCCGGTCCCAAGTTCTCTCAGAAGCTTCCGTAGCATCCAGGCATATAGTCAGATTGAAGAAACCTAAAAGACATCCTTAGTACTCTCATATTCGGTAAAGGTTAAGCAGAATAGAGCATTGTGACAGTCGCGTACCTGGAGTTGTGATGCCATCGAACAAAGGAAACGGTCTGGCTTCAACGCCTTGCCCATCACGGCTCAGTACAACGCTTGTATCCAAGGAGAAAGCCTGATTGGAGTTTTCAATTATATCAGTTCTGGGATTCGGATTGCGGCACACCTGAGATGACAAGACTAGGGACTCACATAACCATTGCGACGACCATTTGCAAGATATGCTCCATAACTGCTTCTGATGATGTCCCTAGAGAACAAATCAGCCTTCGCGCGATCCTCAAGATAACTTCCAGTTGTTGACACCATACTGGATTTGGATTCCTCCCCAGTTTTTGCCATTCAAAGTCTCCGTGTCACCACCAGCCAAAGCCGTGAACTTGTAATATTTCGGCTCACCGCATCCAAATCGCGATGGCTGCTTCCGGCAATCGCTGGGGTGATGGGCATTAAGCAAGAACCAAGCATTGCCCCTAATAGCAATAATCAGTAACTCGCCCCGGGGAAGAGAAGCATTCCATGTGCCAGTTTTTTAAAATGGGCCATACATACAAATAACCCAAAGGGAAACTTACTGTTCATCGCACCACTGAGTCTTTCTCGCGGTCTCCTTGGACATATAATGGCCCAGGTTGAAGCCCTTCGTATTTACATTATCCTTGATCTCGTCGCCACATTTGTATTGTGAACGATCCACTCGTCTATAGCAAAAGATCTGTATAAGCTGCAAATTGGCGCCATCATACCTCCCTTCTGGGTGACTTTCACTTACAATACAAAGGGTCTCTGCTTTTCGGGTGACAACTGCCATGCAAGCGGAATCATTCTTCCATAGTACATTTGTGAAACGACTTGCTGAACCTCCGCCCAGCCAGTCTGATCATCCGCAGCAAATTTCAACATGGCCCCGTTCGAAAGCATTTTAGTTAGCATCGTTTGGTTCTCCTTGTGAAGCGCCCTAACCGTGTCCTCCAAAAAGCGTGCTTGGCTATGGCCAACTGACTGAAAGACTCCATTTGCAGCCTGCGCCAGAATTGGAACAAGGTCAGTGGCGCTCTTTGCAGGACTGTAATAAACAGACATTAGTGATAAGAAGTGGAACGAGGGTAGAGATAACCTACATCACGCCATCTTTGGGCAATATAATCGAGTATGCAACGGCAGAACTGAAAACATCTTTCCACGCGCCTCGATAATTATCATCTAGAGAGTAAGTAAGTAACTCTACTTAAAACCAAAGGAAAAAGTATACCTGCGAATATGCCGGCTTTTTTAATCCCTATTTCACTCCGCCTATCGATTAGTTTGCATATCTTCTCTTGTGCATGGGGTGCCACTGACAAACATTCCAAGCGAAGGCAGACCCTATTCCAACCGTAAAGGAAACGGAATCAAGAATCCACTTGAACACTTGATCAGATAGGTCCTTTGGCGGAAACGAAGTGAAGGTTTCTGCAAAGGTTTGCATCTTTGCATCCGCATCGAGAAAGCCCCCAACAAGGCCCGAGAAGCCTCCACTTATAGACTATGGTGGTTCATCAGCTAGGGGTCACTCGCAGAGAGGATAAAACAAAGAACCTGGAGAACGTACTGTACTCAATGTCACAAGGGAGTTTATAATTAACCAAGCAGCCGGTGCAGGTGTGTCTTCACACTTGGCTAAAGTACCACACCTTGCGCTCCCGTACTTCCAACACTGTGGAAAGTCTTCCAGATGAAAATTGTTGTAGAAAAATTGATCAAAGGAGTTCTTCTCAAACGGCAGCCTCTTATCGGTTTTCAAAAATCCGTTGTACGATTTCATAAGTTGAGGCCATAGTTCTGTTAATAAATCGGGTCAGCCAATCTTGATCAGGACGTGAAGTTTCAAAGTAGAAAAAGGTTGCTCACCAGGAACACGAGCAGCTTCCCAGCGTGCCCTGGCAGGATCGAGGGCGTCGGTGAGCTTTGGATTGTTACATTTAACGGATTTCCAGCCCCCAACCGCAGTGGCGAGAAAGTTATTCTTTCCGGTAGCCGGGGAGGGCCCCTTTATCGCAGTTGCTCGTAGGTTAGGGACAGAAGTAGTGTGTGCTTTTGGGCTACCGGCTGGAATGATACGTGCTTGCCCAAGGCCAGATGTAGTCCGCGCTTTTGGACTACCGGCCGGTTTCGTTGGAGCGATACGTGCTTGCCCAGGAGAAGATGTAATGTGCGCTTTTGGGTTACCGGCTGGTTTTGTTGGAATGACACGTGCTTGCCAGGTTTCAGGACCAGGTGCACTCGCTGCATGTGCTTGGAAAAGGGTAGAAAAGCCTAGGAGCAAGGCAATAAGCTGAATGATAGTCATGATGGGATGAAGAAATCTTTCAATTGAACCATGAAAGTCTTTTGATAGAAAGAAGTACACGCAGCCCAAAGAAACCGTGCTGGCAATATACAAGACACGGAGAAGTAGACCCAGTTATATAAGCCGGCACAACAAGATGATTTTCAACGTCAACTCCACGTTGACTTGCGAGAATCAGCATTGGAGAGAAAATAGAAACAATCAAAGTAACTGTTTGTGTTTGAAATGGCGCTGCCCGGAAACTACTCATGGTGGGCTCTTGGAGAGCTGCCCACACATGAGGCCGTTCAAGAGACGGTGATTTGACTGAAAGCATCATCCAATGCCGTGAAACTGATCATCGAGCACCAGAGTCCTAACAGACAAAGAACTAGCTTCAGAAGGGTTGAAAGTCTGGAATTTGGATGCGTTTCAAAAACGGCACAGCCATGACTTGCACAAAGGCATTGCAGGCAACAATCTTGGGTATCCTTGTGGGAGAAAGAGTGGGCTATCACTGAGCCAACTTGAGAGGTGGCCATCGGGGAGACGGAGTGAGGATAGACAATCCAGCTTGATCCGTCAGCCATTGCGTTGAGACCCAAGAGAGCGCGAATGGCACTCCAGGGCTCACCGAGCCAACATCGTCGTCGTTACCATCACCTCGTTCCTCTGTTGGGAAGGGAGACAAGGAACAAAAGAAGCCGCAGCACGTGGGTGGTGAGAGCATCGCAGTTGGAGCCCATGAGGAGTGAGAGATGTGCCGCTTGTTTGAGGACAGGCGCTTTGACGCGACATTTAAATCGAGACACCAGACCAGAGAGTGGGCAGAGAGACAGGTTGAGGTTGAAGTTGGCGGTTTTTATAACTAATCGGGTAACTAGTTGAGGTGAAACGCGCTCGGACCACAACCACGCCCGTGCCGCTTGGAGCCCGGAGCTTTGGAGCTGGCGAATCAGGGGGCCCGTCGTGGGCATGATGCCGCCCGTGAGCCCCGTGATTGGCAGTGGGCTAGCCTAGCCTAGCCTAGACCCTGGGCCCCCTGGTAAGCCTGGTAGTTATGGATAAACCATCTTGCATTCTCATCCAAAGAGATGGCTCAGATGAACGCGGCGATATTTCCCAACAGGGTATGATGTCCGTAGCATAAGCGCACAGGCCTCGAGTGAGGCAACGGCTCGTTTATATTTCGCGCAGTGATTCAGCCTTAACAGTGCCTGTTTCTCGCTGCCGTTAGTTATTAATTATGCCGCTAGCAACGTTATCTCTGCTTTCGCAACATGACTCTCTACTCCTACTACAAATTCTCTCTCTTTCGAAATCATATCATCAGTGATGGGCTTGCTCTGTCCATACACCGTATTGTTCGCTCCTTTCTTCCTCCTTTCTTTCGTTGATCTCTCCTCTGCTCAGACACAGCCTGCCCCTTCAACAGCCACGAGTTCACCGACTGCCGGCTGGTCTATTCCTTTGATAGGACTCGAAGACGATCCAAAGAAACCATGGGGTGCGAATGCGTCGCTTGTTGGTAGCGGCAACGATGCTAGCGACCAAATACTCCCCATTGCGATCGGTCGCAACACGAGCTTGAGCCCTGGCCGGGACTCTGTCCGTGGCACTGCAACATTCCCTTTTGCCGTCGGCGCTAGTGTAGGATATGACAACCGTATCTTCATCCCTCTTGGTGAAACCACCGTGCTGCCTTTAAGCGGAAACCTTTCGCTGAGTTTTGGGCAAGAGCCCCAAGGGGACAATGAGACCATCATACCCAGTGTCCCCTTTTGCCTCAACCTTGGCCGTAAAGGACTCTGGAATGGATCCTTGACTTTGGGAACTGATTTCTACGACCGGAATCGCATCTATCGACGGATATCGTTCGGTACAGTCCCTGATGCAAACGAAGCGCACAACGGCACATTCCTGGCAACAGGAAAGCAGAGAATTCGTGATGCCAAACTGGCAACGCTGACCTGGCAAGACAAGTTTCAAGACGAAACCGAATTCGACCCGCACTTTGCAGATGTAATCTTGGATTTCAATAGCGAAATCGTCACCGTTCCGCGGCAAGAATGGTGTGGCAAGAACGTGTCAATCACCTTCTTCGGCCGGGCCGTCAATGTTCGCATCGCCGACTATTTGACCAAGTCCCCAGATCGATGCGAGTCTATCGAGAATAAGAGACCCTCCGAGAATGCTCTTATTCTCGGAAAGCCTTTCTTCCAATCCGTGAATGTTATGATCTATCCAAACAGTGACATGTATTTGGCGGCAGCAAATACATGGGACCTTCCGCCTTTCCCCGAAACCATCTCGGAATTGGGTTATATCGGCTACCCAGACGATCCCAACCCACCGCCTTCAGCTACGCCGACTTTGTACTCTTGGCCATCCAAGGACAACGGCAGTAAGAAGAATATTGGAGCGATTGTGGGCGGTACTGTTGGAGGTGTTGCGGGGCTCGCGTTGATCGGAACCGCCGCCATCCTCTTAGCACGCAGGCGACGTGTGGGACAGAAATCATCACCACCGCCATATACAGCCAAGGACTCCAATGATATCCCTCTAAGTTGAACGGTATGATGTTTTCTTTCTCAAAAAGAGTGTGTTTCTTGAGGTAAGATTTCACTTTCAACGCACTGTTTCCCCGTGAACTAAGACCTCTCGTCCCATCTCCAGATGTGACTCAAATTTTTGTCATGCGAAACAAATTCGCGAGGATCTCCTTTGTGTTTCAGATTCAGCATCAATGTCGGATTAACACTCACAATTTCGTCTGTATTCTCCCGACTTCAACCATAAACCACTACCTCGAAGGCGATGGTTGGGTGAGCAAGGTGTATTTTAGGGTGAGTGATTGGCGGTTGAATCAGGTGCTAAAACAGAGGCGCTGGCATATGTCAACTTAACAAAGATACACACTCTTTTTCTTTTGATATTGATATTCCATTTGAACGTCTGAGCCTTAGTCCTGGCTATCAGAAAATTGGTTGAAAATGAAACAATAGTTGCCTGCTTGTTGTTCTTGCCACTCATGCTCTTCATAGAAGAAGGATAGAAGTACCACAACCCTTTAAAGCAACAAAATGAGATTGAAAGACTGTCAGATGAAAATAAGAAGCCTGGTCTATTGAACTGAAATCCAAGTATGTCCGTGTTTAAAGGTGTAAAAAGTTTGTAAATGATTGAAAATCAAAACAAAACAGACTTTTATGCGGTCGCTTACGTCATAACTACAAGCTAGGTAGGATCAAGTTTAATCCGGGGTCACGTGAAAGAGCTAATTAGGAGGTTTGTTTCTTCGCGTCTCAATAACCTGAGGTCGTCAAATCGACTGAACTGGTCTGATCGTTTACATTGCTTTACCGCCCTCTTGCGTAAAGGAGTGCAGCTGCTGCAGGAAGAGTGAGTTATCGCCCTCGAAGTATGTATCATAATCTGACATTGTCATTGTTAGCCATGCCTTCCTCCCAAAACTTCGTTGAACGCTGAGGAACTCACGGTTTGCCTGGGCATACTCCTTGCAGTTTGCTTTCAGCCATATATCGGCTTCATGCAACTTACTCATCGGAATCCTGGGAAGCAGATGGTGCAATAGGTGGTAACTATCGTCGTGCGGTTGCAGGAACTTCTGGAACCAGCTTCCCCATGGACTGGAGCGAGTGAACTACACGCTCACAAGTTAGCGTTTGGCCGCCAGAGTGCCCAGCACACTGAAAAGTTGGGAAAAAAGACGCACCTGCAACACGTTGGTGCTGGGAAGGCCGGAGTGGTCGATAACCTCGCGCAGTATGTAGAAGCAATAGCTAACCGTGCATCGTGCACAATGGTACAGAAATAGGAAGCTGTTGATGCGAACTGGGCCGGCCATAAACAGTGGTTCAGCGGGTTCCATGAAACTCGTTAGGAAACCAACGACGGCCCACCAGCCGATCAGAGTCAGAGGCGCCTCCTTCAAGCTTCCAACTGCATTCTGTGTAAACAGGACCGGATCGACCATGTCGTATAGGAAGAGTGAGAATATTGATTTATGGTCATAAGTGCCGGTCTTAAGTGTTGCATTTGGCCTCTGTCAGCCTACTTGTGCGAGATAAACGGGGGGAAATCATCAAGCGGTTACATACACGATAGTGACGCATACTCGTCTCGTTATGCTCTCCATGGTCCGGGTCTTCGGTCGTACCCAGATAATTGTGGTGCGCACTATGGCTGGCACGTTGCAGCTTGGCAGTGCTCATTAACGGCGGGGCAAGGAATATATCTGTGATGAGATCGTTCATGCGCTTTGGCAAGCAGAAGTCTAATCAGTACTTTTTGGGTTGGCGAATCCAGAGGGAAAGTACTTACCTTGTTCTTTAGAAGGTTACGGTGGATGCTGTCATGCGCAAGAGTCGAGAGACCGCGTTGGCCCCACGACATGAGGAACATAGTTGCTATGAATGCAAGGCCCGATGGGAACTTCGCGAACAATTGATACGCAACTATTATTATAGTCCAATCTTGGGCGATTTTGCTGTCGCGATAATTTTGTCAACAAAATCAAGTTGCTTGGCCAGGATGCCAGACAGGACACCTTCAGACTTACAGCAAGCACTTCCAGCCAGTAGGGCTCTCCCAACGTCGCAACTCTTCCCGTGGGATTGTGGCTCGAAATGCACGCAGCTCATTATGAACAGACGTTTCACCCATTTTTGTCGAAATTGCAATGTGTTTGGTGCCGGTTGAGGGGATATTGAACAGAATCAACACTTGTGACAAACTATTCTACTGAAAAAATGAGACTGCTGCTGGCCATCTGATGCTCCTTAAGTACCTACGAACGGCTACGGTACTGACCTTTGGAGGCCCCGGTAGGGCTGATGCAGCATTGCTCTTCATCGGGCTTTCATTCTAACAACTACCAGGAGACTTGTTGGTGAAAATAGCCGCAAATGATGCGATCCAGCCCTCGCCTACTTTCTGCACTCAGGCTCGGGATCATTGTTCTAGCGGCAGGCACAAATTGATACCAGGGCCGGAGTTATCTAAAACCCACCCCATATTGAATTGTGGTTGTGGCTGGTGCAGTTACGGTGAACCCCGGACAGGATGATGAACGGACAAGTCCATAATGGGAAATCCGCTTTTGATATGCACACCGGGAGCTTTCTGGAACGTCCCTACAGTGTAGTGTCTCAGCTTCTCACGATCATATACCTTGTCGCTGTCCTGAAAAGTCGGAATTTGCCGCATAGAATACTGTCACGAGTGCATAGACGAGCCGAGAGCGGGCTGCACGAAGCAAAGTCGACCTTCAACTCAACTTTTAAACATATGTTATCTCTAAAACTCGCTCTCGAAATCCTCCTATACCCCAATCCATCATCTCTCAATCTACTCTAACCCTCCCTAACGTCTCCGACTACCTCTACAGCCGCAATAATTTTCCATTCCTCATTCATTTTTTTTACTTTCAGCCTGTCTTGGGAGCTGGGATACTAGCGCCGCACTCAGCTGAGCACCCAACATAACCTTAGGTGACAAGCTTTTAAAAAGTCCAACCATGATGTAACTAGTTATCCCCGTGCCAAATCTATTCATAGCTACCTCTCCCACCTGCCAGGAAGCCTAGACTCGAATTTTTTCCGACTGCGGGAAGTGGTGGGGGACCTGTCAAAAATTTGAAGGGGTTTTCCAGCTGATGCCAGGCACTGGATTGAACAAATGGGCTTCTCAAAATATAGAGTTTACCTATGGAGCGGCACGCCTCGTTCATGTGGCATTGCAGGAACCTGACGCCCTCCCCTGCCATCTCCTACTGAACTACGGAGTACGGAGTACGGACTACGGACTAGTTACGGAGTAGTCCGTAGTTTAACTACCTTAATCTGGAGGTTATTAAGAGCAAGGAATCTTTGGTTGGAAAAATTTCGAATTAGGGCTCCCGGGGTGACGATTATCGCCACCATCCCAAGGACCTGGCACGGAGCTCCCGCTCAGATCTTGGTTTGTTAGCTAGGTACATAGTAGAAGCGCTCTTATGATTATCTCCGGTTTCTTTGAGATCAATCCTACCTAGCTACCCCTTTTCCAGCAGAAGTAGCAATATTCAACTTGAATTACTTACAAACTTAGGTGCAAACTTATGAAGTAATTAACTACTATTGCATTGTAGAGAATTGAGTAAAATCTAAGATCAATGGGTTGACAAGGCTTTTTTGTCTATGGGTTATCAAAAAGGAAACACAGAATATCAGAACTCAACTATGAATATACCTATCAACCATTCAAATTCTAGATGGGCTACTTTGAAACTCTCGAAATATGACTGTAACTACTAGTTACCTAATCTCTCACATCCCCTATCCAATTCAACGCCAGCCGATCATTCAACCGCCGCCCTTCAAGTAGACCAAGCACGGTATTTATCGTCCTCTCATTCCCCATCGGAATCATCATCACCCAGCAAGGACCCGGGGCCGATATCAAAACCTCAGACGTGAAACCTAGCTCCGGGTCGGCTGGATCAACGGGGCGAGGCCAGTGTGAATCTCCCGGGCCCAGGCGGAGGATCTCTTCATTGTTTTCGTGCATCATGTGTGGAAGTAGGAAATCCGACGGATTCAATCCATCTAACGCCAATTGATTGTCTTGACAGGAATCCTGCTGGTTTTTTCTGTTGGATAGGGGCCTCCGCTGCCGAACAGTCGATGAGGCGCGTTGTAGCAGGATTTTCGCTGCTGGAAAGAGGGCTAGGCGACGGGCTTGTGGAAGTTGTGGCTTCTTTCCTCTGGGGGGTGTGTGCGCTGGTGGTGATAGATTGTTGGGCTGTTTGGATTTCACTTGCACAACTCCTCGGACCACGAGAATGAATGAAGGTTCTATAAAGTATTGTTTTGTTAGTATTCAATACGCTTGAGGGGTTTAGAAAAGATTCCAGGAAGTAACTTACGACACGGTAGGCATTGAGCCCCGTCGAGCCTATGGATAACTGCACCACCCTCCTTCAACATCGTCGTGACATGTTGATGAAAACCTAGGGAACTCGACAGCCGTCTGGAGACTTCAATCCCGCACAACAACCTCTCGACCTCTCGGAAACCCTCTACATCCCCGGATCCAGCAGCCAACGAAGCGGGAACCCCTGAAGAAAGGCTGCGGATCGCGTCAGGAAGGTTCAAGTAGCACAGCACGTCGTCATCGGATTCCGACTCAAAGCAAAGCTGTGGCCAATAACATGAAATGCCGCCTCTCGATAAGTCGGCTGACAAGCCACTTTTCGGCTGCAGGCCGGCGAATGCAAACGGCGGCGTCGACGAGGAGAATGATACCTCGTTGCTCTTATATTCGGCGATCTTTCTTCTAAATAACTGGCCGATGCAAGTTTCGCATCGATATACGTTGGTGAAGTCAATAATGACAATCTGATTAGGTTCTTGCGCACGCGCTGCGTCGAGCTGCTTCTCGAGCGAAGGAGCGGCGGCAAAGCCTAGAGGTATAGGTTAGTATCTCGGGAGAATGAGTAGTGTTGATCTTTTTCTGAATTCGGGGAATGTAACGAACATAGATTTCCGGAAAGCGATATAATCTCGACAGGCGAGTCAGATCTGTCACAATTTTCACAACCTAGGCTCATGGCATCTGCATTATTTGATGAATCTTTGGGGAAAATTTGGGTGTTGGCAGAACTAGCATCTGAATCTACTCCAGATACATTGAGCAGGTGGCTCTCCTCAGTATTACGAGAGTGAGTTGCCTGATGTTTCTGTACATGCATCGTTGTGTGGCGAGCTTTCTGGTTTGGACCGAATTAGCTTCATTTTCCTGCTTGCAGGTGAGAGGTTACATACCAGGTCATACAATTCCCAGCCGAAATGTACAACGATGGCTAGAGCAAGACCAATGCCAAACCCAGGAAGGAAGCCTACAAACGTACACGCGAGCATGGTTCCCAGTACGATCGCCCATTCACTCCATAGTAGATCATATGCCGAAGACCAAAGAGCCTCTGTCATAAGGTCCAATCCGATAAATAGTACCAAGATCGAAGCCAAAATCGTTGGAACGTAGGGCAGCAGCCGGGCCGAAGTGAAGAAAAGAACGACTGTAAATCCAGTGACTACCAAAGCCTCTGGTCTTCCTCCGCCTGCAAAAGTAAATAGGCGTGAATTCGAAAGGACTACCAGGTTCGGTAGAGATCCAGCTGCACCTGAAAGCAGGTTGGAGACACCGTGGCCAATAAGCTCCCAGTTCATGCTGAATTTCGGCTCGTTCAACATGATCGCCATGGCTGGAATGTAGACCGGCAGGTTTAGGACGCCAATGACGACGAGAAGAACGATATTTTGGATAGCCGCGCGCACGGCGCTCCACTCCACTAATGAAAAATTGAACAGTTTCCAATAATTCCAAGAGGTCCCCAGTCCGGTTGACGGCCGCGCCTCTTCCTCAAGCGCGAATAACCAACCTCGTCGGGCTAGGGCCGCCATTCCCTCCGCATCTGTGTTTCCTTGCGCGGCAGCAATAATCCAGAATATCGCAGCAACGGTAAACACGAAAGCTGGAACATACATCGCGTGTTCTGTAAATCCACGAGTTATTCTCCCTAGGCTTCGCATTCGCAACGATATTATGAGGAAGATTGTCGGTAATAGAGATGCTAGCAGGAGAGGTAAATGCTCCTTGGAAAACAAGACATTCCCTGCCGACGCCAAAGAAAGCACCGGGGCCGTGGGGGGCAGAGTAAGTTGCAGGCTGAGCAGGAATAGCGAGAGTCCAATTGCGCCTGATGAATATTAGTTATTCTTGATCATTCAAAGAGGGTTTTTTTAAAAGGTTACTCGTAACCCGACTTACCAACGACACCCGTGAGAACTGTATGTGGGAAATACTCGACCTATCTCAGACGTCAGTCTCCGCCAAATTTTTTAAAAATCAAAATTCTTTTAATGTAGATATCTTTGTGTATAACCAGTTACGTACCACCCAACCGAGCCTGAACAAGCCCAGCGCAAGGAAACTAAATCCGACCAAGAAACTGGTCAATGCATATGCTGCAAAAACCGTGGGCAGCAGCTTCGGGCTATCCTGACCCAAAACACCTTGAATATCCGACGCGATGCCGCGGAGGAACGGTAGAACTTCAATCAGCATGCTCCCAAGCGCCCCGGGGAATAGAGACCCGCCCAGAGTCATGGTAAGCTGCGAGACAATCGTGCTCATGATGTAAATGGACATGGCCTGGACTTGAAGGTTGGCGAACGCCGGCCCCTCCTGCGCCGAAGGGAACACCAGCAGGCCGGTCGATGCTGCGTCGAGCGTATTCAACAACACTCCTAGCACGACTGACGGCACTCCGCGAACAACGGCGGCGGGCGCATCGCGAAGCGTGGGCCGTTTCCATTGGAAAATCGTGTGTAGCCGCGACGGGCGAGCCCTCGATCGCGCGTTTGGTTGCTTCTCCAGCATTGTATGAACAGGTTCGCTTCGGGATTTTTTTTTTGTCGAGAATGAGAGCCCTTTCCTCGATGACTGACAAAGGGGGGGGGTGATGAACCTTATGACTAGGAGAAAAAAATCTTTCCTTTCTCCATCATGTTTCACGCAGCTGATTTGAGCTGAATCGAGCTGATTCATGTAGTCAGTTAATCCCACCTTCGCCTCGGACAGTCGCTGTTGGTTATTATTTATCCAATCCCAGCGTCATGGGTAAACTAAGGTTGGTCCTTTTGTCTCGACTCTCCAGCTGGCGGGCCCTGCAAACCCCCGGGAAGGCCCATAGTTTAACTAAAGCATGCTAGAAAGCGACTGGGCTCTTGACTGACTGGGGGGTGCCGGAGATATTTATTCGCTTCAAAGCGCATCCCTGCAACCACGCACTGGTTACTAACTGATCCAACCGGGGCTCAAATTTCCTCCATGGAGAAAGAGAAGATCGGATTCCCAACCTTTTTGACTATGAGCCGAATGGAGATAAACTAGAAGTCGACTTCATAATCCTGCTCTTTTTTCTTTTTCTCCCTGATGCCTGCTAGTCTAGACATTAGACCGGTCAGTATGTTCCTGGCGAAGAGTTAACACTATCAGCTACGGAGTACTCCGTACTCCGGACATGGGTTCTGTTCGGCTGCGAGGACAGAATGCGAGAAACTCAACCTCAGCACGTTGTATGGTTTGCCACCCCTGGTTAGAGATTCTAGTTAACTAGTTAATTGCCGTGTCTCCCAGTGCCATCATATCATCCATGCTGTTGAGATTCTAGAAGAATCTTCGGCCAGGGCAGGGCCGGGCCGGGAAACCGCACAGCCAACCTTTCCAGCCTTTGCTCGGGACCAAAGGGGCTCTGGGCAATATCCCTCGGGAAAGAACAATTTTTCGCTGGTTGACAACGGCTTTTGAATTCTTCTTGGACAGTTCAGAGGTTTCTGAACTCACGGTGGCACTGCCTAACTATTTACACTTGCGACACTCAAGTTCTCTATGGAATCCCCCATTGAATCAATCTGTTGGATCCTCTGTGAAAAGAATTGTGTTTTGAGGACTTGTAAATTCTCTGCTCTGGTTGACTAAGTTAACTGATCAACTCTTCGCTCTGCAATGGCACACCTAAGATCTATTTTTCCTTAATCAAGTTAAAAAAGCTACCCAAAATTCCCCTCGGCCAAAAGGGCTAAGGCCACTAGATGGAAGGCTGAGCCTCACAAGAGCAACAAGGAAATATCAGAAGGATGGCTAAATCGAAACAGTGCCGCCCTTTTAAAGATAGGCAAAGAGATCCCTGGCAAGCCGAAGCAATAATAAGGCAAGGTGGTGAATTTGGGGTTCATTATTCGCTTTCATCAATCAAGTTCTCTCAACCATCAATCACTGTCCATTAATGAGTTCTGGCAAGATTCAGAACACTCAGCAGATTTCAAGATTGGATGCCGGCGGAGTGTTATATTAACAGCGGCACTTTCCGTCCAGCCAGGTGAATTAGAGCAAGCCGAGCCTACAGAGTCTTTTCAAACGTTTCTTTCTTCTCAGTCTTCAACATAAAATCACGACGCGATACCCACCCTTACTTGACTCCTTTTGGTAGTGTTTACCCTTGTCGAACTCGCGTTTTTGTCAATTTAAGAGTCAACAATGGACATCAACGAACAGCTTTGGTTCTTTCGATTCGAAGAGGAAGAATCTGCAAATTTCAAGCAGGTCCACATGTCATTGCAGGAAGCAGTCATGCTTGGACTCTCACTGGAGTCTTCTCTGAAAATCCTTGACCTTGATGCTTCAGACATTGAAGCATACAACTTTTACATCTTTAGTCCTTCAATGAAAGCGGCAGTGCAGCTTCTCAGCGACAACAGCGTCTATGTAACCTGGCAGCTTTACTGCCAAGAAGATAAAATGGTCGAGATAATTGTACGCCCCATGCAAGACGCCTCTCCGAATTCGTCCCAATGCCCAAGTTCCCATTCATCACTCGCTCAGCGCTGCGAAGTGAGCGGCAAGAGGATTCCTTCAGAGATGTTCATTCGACCTCCTCCGGTTGTGCCCGTCCCCGGGAATTTGAATGCTTCTCGGTTGCTGCCAATGAAGGCCTTGGAGCCTGAGCTCAAAATTACTCTGGAACTAGGCTGCGGGGAGTCTGAAGTTTTCTCCAGGCAGTATCTGATAGGTTAGATTGTCCATTCTTTGGCATTGCATTCGAACTGGTACTAATGTTATAACAATATGGATTCGCACTGAAATCGAAATCGAGAACGGCAAGGTCCTAGAAGATATCATCCTGACGGCGTTGCCCCAACAAGCCGGGGAAATTTGGGCGAAGAAGGAATCACGGTCGAATTGCTGGAACTAATGGGAACATAATTGTGGATATTCTCGATGACTGCCACATATCTAGTCAAATATGGGTCAACAAGACAGGCCAGAAGAAGCAGAGAGAGTACGAAGAGGAACCGCATGTTGGCAGGGAAAAGGAGTTCAGATCGTAGGAATAGGAATATACGTCAATAAAGGGGGATTTTCAAGTGCATTGAAGGGATGGGAAATCGAGAACAAAAGAGGTCCTTTCATGGTGCTTTATATCTGCTCTTGATGAAAGTTCTTCGTCGAAAGGATTGCCACCGGGTGCCAGACAACCTTGGGAGTTGAACTCATCCTTTCTTCCCTGTCTTCTTCCCCTTTTCCTTCAATCTCTTCAGCTTTGCCGCCAGGTACTGCAATTTGGTTTCTTTGGACAGGCACGAAAGGTCATCCTCTTCTTGTAACCGCAGTCCTCTCAGATTGACCAAAGAAATAAAGGCAGAGTTCTCGGATAGCTTGTTTGGGTCTATATCGAAAGCGGCCTCAAAGATCGGAGCCAAGTCGTGGGCTGCACACACTCGATAGTCGCCGCTCTCCTCACCCTTGTTCATGCGGCGAGTCAGGCGTTCATCCAGCGTGGATTGGATCTTCTGGACGAGGGTTTCATTCACACCGGTGATGATGTTTTTGAGGATTTCGACTTCTTCAGCGTGGAAATAGGGACGGCCGAGGTAGGAGACGTCGGCGATTCTGTCTAGTCGGTCCCTTGCGGCGCCGTCCGTGTCGAAGTTTCGGAGGTCGTAGACGTAGACGTGGAGTCAATACCATAGGAACCTCCTGAAGCGTATATCGGCCAGCTTGTATGTCTGGACTGACTGTTTTTTGTCCATGGTGATGGTGATGAAAAGAATATATGTCGCAAGGCTGCTTGCTGTCTTGGAGTGGGGAAGGTATGTAGAGAGATGCAGGAGGATGAGTTGAAGGCGACTCCCCGAGTGCAATATATACTATCTGGGCTTTCGATGATGGTGACGGAGAGAAGTCAATACCTATGACCAAGGAATGACACAGGGTGAATCTATCCATGGATGTAGCCTTGTAAAAAGTCTGAAGAATCATGCTAGTCAGACTGGTTGTTCACCGATCATCAGTTCTGGCATAAAAAATGAAGCCCCGGCTGGTTACAACAGGTTCCATTGGACATGAATTTCAAGCTCAAGAAGAAAAGAATTCCATAGATAGAAAATGAATTTAATTTATATATTGAAGAATTGACTGTTTTCCTAGATCTAAAAGCTTTTTTGAGTGACTGCTTTGCTTTTTTGTGGTGCAATTGACTTGAGAAGAGACGATATGAATTGTGATAAAGATGGTTTGAATTGAAATGTTAATCATGGCTGCTGCCTCAGAAGCTTTCTTGTCATCGTCACTGAGGCCAATGATATAACTGAAAAGCCCTGAATTAAGCTCCTTATTAGATGTAGTAGTTGAACTTATAGGCCTATTGGATTTGAATGCGATTTAAAACGCGTCAAGCTTTTTGCGAGACACTGTAAATAGGGAATTCCTCCTCACGTAGATTCAGCCGAACACACAGATTCAACCGTACAGGAGATTTTATGTATAGTTTCCAACACCTGTCGCGAGACCTGCCAACCAGGCCTTCCTCATCCACCAGCAGCACCATTTGGCAACCCGCGTGATCATCGTGACCCATCGAAAATCGTCTGCCTCAAGACCCGTGGAGGCACCGCCCCGGTCAGTGAAAAGGATTACTGGAAACCACGAATCCTAAAGCCCAAAACTGACCAGCACAGCATCAAAAATGGATGCGCCGGATCCAGATTCACTAGGCAAGAAGCAGGTTCCAAAAAAGGATCCAGAAGTAGTTTCTGGATCCATCCAGGCAGAATTAATAGAGTATACCTGAGAGTGTGATAGTCAAATTGCTTAGAATTATATTGGATCTGTTTTGGGCTCCTTGGATAACTTAGATAAATGGCACATTTGACCATCGTGTCCCTCCCGATGGCGCGTAGGTTGTGCTTAAAAACTATGGCTTCGGGATCCAGAAGACCACTCTCGGTCTTTTGCCTCACGGTTCAAGGACGATTGGACGGCTTGTCGAAGATCGGGAGAATTTCCACCAACCCGTAAACTGCAAGTAATCGTCGGAAAGATTCATTTCTCTTGGTGCCATTCCTGAAAGCTCAGAGGTCAAAAGGAATCACCGACCGCATCAAATATGAATTTCACGGCCTCGAAGCGGAGGAGAAATTGTGAAGCGCGATTTACTTTCGGCAGCTCTGTAAACTTCTGACTGACAACCTGCGGTATGAGTACCGGCGAAGCGTTTATCTTCCTCCATTTCAATGTGGGCGAGACGATTGATTTCACAGGCGACCTTGACAATAGCAGCAGACTGCATATAACAACTGTCAGACAAGTCCTTGATTTTGCACTGCAAGCAATACAGACTGCCCCACACGATCACAGCGGGCATAAACGGCAGGGTTAGGGGAATTAACTGGCTGGGGCGTTGGCTGCCTAGAATCAATGACCAGGGTGTTTGTATGCATGCAGAGTTTGTGCGCTGGCTGCCCAAGGCAGGTTTCCCAGATGGCTCACTTTCGCATTGCTATTATCCAACTGGATACCATCACATGGAACTTGTTCCCTTCTTTCATGCTGAGATGGCATGACTTGGACTTGCCTTGCTGCCTAATTTATGCAGGCGTTCGTTTACTGATGAGATTGGTCCTTGGCTGGTATCATCTGCTTTGGGCGACTTCCCATGATTACTATCCTGGACGAGCTAACCGCCTTGTCTAATAATTGCAGTGATAGGTCAAGGCGCGTGAAAAATGAGGGGTTGTTCCGTCCTAATGGAAAGGCAGCCGAGCCTCAAAGCCTGCCAGGGGGTATAAAGGGAGATTCTTCCCTCTCCTCTCTTCCATACGACAGACGAAAACTCCCTTTATCAAAGGCATATAACGCTAAGCATTTGAATATATCTTCTTCTTGAGGCTCGTCCAGATAGCCATTCGCAAGCCTGATAGGCAATCGGCCTCTGAGCATCCCTTTTTCTCAGTCCCATACGCATCTTCGACCTCCCCTCCCCCAGCCTCGAAGGGCTACACCAACTATGGCCTCCACACTCCTCGAATACCTAACAGAGCCCAACCCTGAAATAGATAACAGACGCTCCTTACCAGGGTTGCCGACAAAAATCGAATTCGATGAGCTTATTCAGGTCATGGAATGGTCCGACTTCACGTATTCGACTCTAATGGACTGTTACCGCCGCGTTCTAACGTCACAACGTGGCCAGTTACCGGGCATCTCACCACCCCTAACGACGCTCGAATGTGAGGTCTATGATGAAGATTCTCTCGACCATCTGCTTTCTCGATCTGTCAGGCCTAAAATCAGCGAAAGCCTAAGGGTCTTGGGATGACTGCTATCCAGAATACCCAGTCATTGACATGACCCGTGGCGGCCGGGCAAGGGGATCGGCTGACAACCCCTCAGGTGTCGCCAGTACATCAGAGAGAAGGGGGCTTTCTGCTCAGGAGACAGGTGAAGTCAAGACCTTCCCTGATTGGGCTGGCGTTCAAGTCGATGCCCGGTCAAGCGCCTACATAAATTGTTGCCCAGGAGACACCAAGCTGTCGACAAAATGGAAGTCAACTGATGACAACACAAAGGAGCACTACTTCTGGCCTTTTGCACAGGTCATCAATTACTCTGGAAAAACCTGGAACACGCGATACGGCTATTTGATTACCCAGAGGGAGCTCGTTGTTTTGCGCATCTTTAGAGCAATCATCGGGTCTGGCATCGCCCAAACCAGATCGTCACGTACTGCGGTGCAAAAACCTGCCGCCATTGGAGAGCATGGGGGTTCTAGTAGCCCTCTTTTTGTTCCGCCGTCCAGTCCTCCTGAGCAACAATTCCACCATCGCCGCGTCTCAATTACTTCGGCGTCCAGTGCCATGTCAGTCGACCACGCATCTGGACAGTCTTGTCAGGGTTCCATCACCGAAAGCATGGGAGGCTTGTCCGTGACTGATGAGAAACAGGCCACAAGCAGCGAGCACCACCCCAGCAGTGATTCATTCGAACCGTCAGAAAGGGGAGGAGAATACAGGCCTATCGAAATGAAAAGTATCCCATGGGATAATTCTGGGCCTGGCGAGCTGACTGTTGGGCTCGCATTGTGGTGGATTCATATGATGGCGGCTGCACCTAAATGCGACAAAACGGTTGGCCCTTTGTATCCTGCTCTTGATTCTTGGTTACTTAAGGACGGATTGTACCATCATACAACAACAGGTCGGGCAGAAAAAGCTCTCCCTCGGGGTGCTAATCTCATCTCCTCGCGAGAGGCGGCACCTGGGGGTCCGGCAACACCACCCTGGCAATCAGCATCTTTCCTATCTTCTTCCAGTCCACTGTCTTCTCCACCACCTGCAATGGAGGATATTGCCCGAATGGTGCGAAAAAATGATGGCCAGTGGCAGTATCAAACGGTGCATGGTTCTGCTGGCCTCATTCCAGAGAGAACTCCGATTTGGAGTGCAGCAACAGGCGAGTACTATTACGCCCAGCCTGAAAGGGGGAGCGTCCGATGGGTTCTGGCAGACGGTGGGCAGAGAACGGGTCGGGCCAGCGACAGTGCTAGCAGCATGGACAGCGATGAGAGCATGGGTCAATCCCCGGTTGCGGGCAAATATCGAAAGCGTTGAAATGTCGGCCGGGGAGGACTGGTCCTGGTATTTATTTATCGCAGCTTTTATCTGCACTTGTATGGCCCTTCTATTCGATTGTATGCGGTATCTTTACATTCGCAACCTTCTCGCCATTTGTTTGAACGGATTGGTCCTGCATGCAAGTATCATTGTCACCATTCTGTTTTACCAATTAGTATGAGCAACTTTCTCTAGGCCACATAAAATGTCCTTAGAATAAGAAGTAGCTCAACCAAACTTATAGTGCAAGGTGTAAACAAGAAGCAGCTAATCACCAGCATTTCCATCAAGAGTGGTAGCAAGGAGCTTTTGCTTCTTAGCAGCCTCATCTCGTTTGATTCGAGCCTCCACTTCAGCAATGGACCGCTTGAATTCCTGATTCAACCAGCCCTCAACAACCGATCCATCCCGAACAGACACCTCCCATCGACTCACATATCCATCAAACCAGGGGAAAAAATCCCTCCGCTCTCGATTTGACCACATCTGAGGCGGATATGGATATGTCTTGACACGACCCAGATCAACGAGGAACGAGCCATGATAATTGCGAGGCTGTGTATCACTCGGGTGAATGAGTGCCTTGCGGGCAATTTTCATCTTCTGTTGAATCTCAGGGACGTCTGATATTGTGACTGGATGTGGGAGGTAGTCCTTGACAATTGCCCAGTGGGTGTATTCACGCACATGCTTGGGACGCTGGCGGCCAGAAATCTCCATCCAGCCATGGCTTTTCACTGCCCATGTACCGTTTTGACCTAAGCTGTCGAGTCGAGCAAAGGCTCGGGCTTCGTTGGCGATGGGGAATGTGTAGTGCTGGGCGCGGCCCTTGAGTTTGGTGCCAGTGTAGGTCCAGTTGCGGAACTAGGGGGTATCATCTCAATCATCAACAGTGTATCTGAACAGAATAGATAAATCTATAGAATAGATAGAGGGAGATCCTAGGAAAATAATGACGCGAAACCGCCCTGGCGGTATATGGTTGAAAGTTTTGCACTCACCACTTTGATCGCGTACTCTTTTCCCTCGATTTCCACGCGGTAGACCACTCCTTCAGTTCCTGCTCCTAGGAATTCCAAATATTTTATTGGCTTGTCATGGTGTATGAAGCGCCGCAGCATGGGTTTCGAGGTTGATTTACGGGTTGGATCGTCCATGGGCAAGTCCGAGAGCCAGCGGCCTATCATGGTGTCGTCCATGGGATCCGACATCAAAGTTGCTGGCGATATCTTGATTGCTGGGGATGATGTTGATCAGAAGTACTCAAACAATTGATGCTGCTGTCTGTCTGTGTGATGCTGAAGGTCGTTGCTCAGGAAACAAAAAATTAAAATAAAATAAATAAAATAAAAAGACCTTGGGACGCGTTCGACGCGTTGAAAATGCCATGAAAAAGTCTGAATATGACAAAATGAAAAGTTCAAAAGGACTTACAATTGACTTCAGAGAGATACGGAGTAAGTCATGAAAGATTTACATACTTTTTATCAGTGGAATGGCCAATTGAGGGCTCATAACCTGAGGAAGCATGAGAGTTGATTGCTAAATTCGAACTGCTACTAAGAGGTGAGGTAAAGGGGCTTCGGACCTTAGTCGGACCGAGAAGACCAAGGCGCTAGCTGGATAGGGCTAGGGACACGTATGACCTCTCCTTTAACCAATCAGAGGTCCGTATTCTAGGTCAACGATTTTTGGGTCATTTAAATCCAACAACAGCTTCACGCTCATTTCAACAACAGACACTACTAAAGCCATCAAAAACGACAACATCAGTCAGACACATTGGCTTGGTTAGGCTTGTACCACCTCATGCACTCCTCGCGCGTATTCCCTCAGATAGATAGCCATCTTGCTATCTGCCGACATCGTCCAGTCAGCAATTGTGATTCTGCACCACAAAAAGGGAATGCCAGCACTTACAAACATTCACAGCATGATCCAAATTAATCTGCATATATTCGGGGTAGTCCTGTGACAAAAATTGCTCATCAGCCAGCCAAACTCAAACGCAAGAGAGCAGTCAATCCAACCGTACCACATAGTCCTCCCCGCCTTCAAGCCACTTTTGGATCTCAAGGGCGTCGCTCATGACCGCCTGCCAAACCATTGACAGAATGGCAACATTGGTGGTAAACGTCTTCAATTGGGACTCGCCAAGGTTACGGAGCTCGGTTCGGGCTTTCTGGATTCGCCATAGCTCGCCCTGCTTCTGCTCGAATTCGTTTTTCACTTTGTAGAGTTCGTTACTCTTCACTACACAGCAACTGTCAGCAACCGTCTTCAGATGCAACGAGGGCAAACGGGCTTCTTACCAGACATCAGGAGCCCAACCGCGGCAGCGGATAGGCCTCCGGTAAGGGTAATGGCACACGCGCCGAACTGACCTCCCCCGTTAGTGGCCTTGGCCCCATATGTACAAGAAAGCGGGGCGCAAACCGGGAAGAAGCAAAACGAGCAAGAATCAAACTTACAACAACCAGGCCGGCAAAAGGTCCCGCGAACATAGCCGCGATCGCGAGCCCGATCCCAAGTCCACCGACCCCTGCTGCCAACCCCCAGAGAATGGTCTGGTACTTTTTCACCTCGGCCTCCAGTTCGCTCAGTTTCTTTTGAAGCTCCTTGATATCTCCCTGGAGATCACCTTCCGTATCAACGGCCCAGTTAGAAAACTCGCCGATCAAGATGGCCAAGGCGGACGAGAGTGAGTCAAACTGCCCGTGGATTGTAGTCGCTCTCGTCCGGAAAATTTCACCGTCCTATGGGTGGAATGAGAATCTTTGTGCTCTAAATTCAAGGGACGCGGGGTGTTACATTGATATAGTCGGTGATCTTTGCCTTTCTCGCTTCTACCGATATGGTGACGTCGGCACAGAATTTCTTGATGACAGCGTCGAATCCTGGTTCAGAGTGGCATGAGCAGATAGAACTGAATATGCTTGGAATGACAATTTCAGACTTTCTCCATATTGAGCGATTTCGGTCGCAAGCGCCCTACTGTCTTTCAAAATCGAGTTGAATTCCTAAGCGACTGTATTAAGCTTTTTCTCCCAGAAATGCTGGGGCAGATGGACTTTACTTGTTGTTGAGTCTGCAAGCGCTGAGAAAAACCAGATTTATGGATACTGTCGATTTCGGTGATCTTTGCTAAGAGCGTGACGAAAGTCGCCTTGATATTTTTAGCTGCTTCGGCGGTAGATCGAGCCGCGCTTGAGAGATGGGCCTCCGCCTCTGGTGACGAAAGGGCAATCGAGGCTCCGATGTTCAACCGGGTTCGCTCCTCGTCGGTGAGTTCAATTTTGCTATCCAGGATCGATTTGGTCACCGAGTCGACATCCGTCTCTAATACGACTTTTTGCAGCTCCTGCCATTTGTCGGGCGAGAAATTGCCGTCCATCCGCTGCCGGAGCTTCCCGAGCAGTTTTTCATAGGCAGACTCTTTTGGTGAATGAGTGGGCATGTTGTCTGATTTCTTCGCAGGAGAAGACTGGGATAATGAGGTGTTTGTCGATGTGAGTCCCGGCTCATGTGAAAGCGAAGGGATATGCAAAATATTACTTTGATTCTATCTTACGCCTGCTCTCCGTCCCTTTTATTTGCACTCGTTTGCCCGCGAAAGTCAAAGCTTCGCAATCCATCGTGCGGGGAATAGGTCCGAGCCCTCTTTGCACATTCGGCCTGGAACGGGACATGAGGCCCCTCTCATCTGGCAGCCATGCAGAAAGGAAAAGGGAAGGTGTCATCCATGCAGCTCGATTGATAACTTTTGCGCAGCCATACGCCTATGCTTCGACGGCATGTTCCCACTGTTCATGCCCAACCGGAGGTGCCTAGGGGTGTGTGTAGTTTTGGCTTCTCCTGTCCAGGCCGACCCCCTGATGTGGCACCCAAACCGCCCGGCAGAACGACCGACGTGACGGCTTCTCGAAAAAAAACGGGGAGGCTGTAAGTCGGAGAAGCCCCGCATTTTGAGCACGAGGATGATTGTTCATCGTCGTCACGGAGGGCCGCGGTAGAGTAACAGGATATCAAGTGCCAAATCAAGCCGATTTGATCCGTGGTACAGACTGACTACGATGCATGATGGTGTGATGGCTACCAGTGACTACCTTGGTCTATCTTGTCGAATGAGAGTCTATAGTGGAATACATTGTCTTGCGAGGTATGATATGCGAACCTATTCCCTCCATTCAACATTGTGTGTATACACCCTCATTGACTAACCTGAGTTTGGATTAGTAAAACTACTCTTCACGCCCCATTTCCCACTCCCCGAGCGTAATCTTCAAGATACTTCGCCATTGCAGTGTCTAAATACCCGTCAATAACTAGGAAACTAGACGGTACGTGTATCGACTTACAGGTTTTCACCGCGTCCTCGCGGTTTAATTTCAGATAGTCGGGTTTGTCCTTGAGATAGCGACGAATGCCAGCAAATTGGAGCCAAATAATATGCATCTGAACCGGTAAAGTGAACATCCGTGGCAACGAGCAATAACAAAAAAAAGTACGAACCGCAGCTGCAGCCCTCTCATGAGCCATTGCTTGATCTCCTCCGCGTCGTAGAGAGTGGCCTTCCAGTAAGCAGACAAGACGTCGACATTGTCCTTGAAGGTCACCAATTCTCTTTCTCCTACCTCGACAAGCTCTTGCCGGGCTTGGCTGATCCGGGCGAGATTCTTAGTGAGCTCCTTCTTTTCGCCTTCCTTGATCGAGATATCGATTTCGACCACTGTGACATCTGTCAGCTACCACAAAAGAATACTCCGACACACTGGGACGTACTATTGATCGCAACAATCAGGCTAATTGTGGTGGTAATGCTCACGCCGGCGGCAAACAGACCCGAAATCTACAGAGGTCAGATCATTTTAGCGCCCTTGAAAGAACCCTCTTCTCAGCTTACAAGGATGACAGTATTGAATGGTGGAAATGCAGTGATAAGCATTTCTGTCACAGTGAGAATGACTGCTCCCACAGCAGCAACAGCCATTTTGGCCGACGTGAGATGTTTGAGTTTCGCCTTCAGCTCTTTCAGCTCCGCTTCAATTTTTTGAAGGTTCTTCGTGACGGTTTCCTCCTTGTCCTTAGCCCAAGAACTGAAGCTAAGTCCCATATGCGTAAATGAGTTAACCAAATCATCATATTCCTTTATGATGGCGTCAACCCTCTCTTGAAAGCGCTTAATCTCCTAAATATAAGGACCAGCCCCTGGGATCTATGGCGCTGCTCGACCTCAGACGACCTACAGTTATGTATGTGTTGATTCGGTCTTTGCGCTGTTCGATAGTGATGCTACTGTCATCACAAACCTCGACAATTACTTCATCAAACGCTACATTGCGAGTTAACCCTCCAGCAGATGATGAAGCTAGGAAGCAGGAGAGCCTTACAGTCCCCACGTTGCGCGATCTCTGTTGCCAGATTTCGACTGTCTTGCAGCAGTTTCAAGTAAGACTATCGAGTGTTAGCTAAGCCACACAAGGCTACTGATTGATTTCGATGAGATAAAAAAAACCTGATGCAGAGTATTGAGCGTGTCTAGGAAAACGGAGGTGTGGATCTTGTCAAACTCCGAGATCTTCGATTTCAATCTTAGGAAGGAGTGGTTGATTTCGCGGGCCGCTTTGGACGCAGCAGTTGATGCCTCCTTCAGGTAACGCTGCGCCCCTTCGGAGGATGCTGCTTTTGCTGCGCCGATGGAGAAGTCATGCTTCTGCTTTTCGGTCAGGCATGGGAGGCCTAGTTCTGCTTTTTCGATGAGGACGTTTCTTTCGTCGGATGACAAAATTTCAGTTGCCTTCACTATGGCTTCTACTTTCTCGCCGTTTCCAATGAAATCGTGAATCTTTTTGGCTACATCGTCATACGAAGGTGGGGATCCGCCAACTTCGTAGTGAGGGGGAGTGTCTGTTGCTGCGTTTGCCATGATGAAATTCGCAAAATTTCAAGGCCCTTTGAAGTTCTGGGGAATTAGATGTCGAAGGATTGATGAACATTTGGGCGCGCTTTAAATACAAAATCCGACGGCCGTTCAAGAATTTGATGAAAAAAGAGGGGGAGGCTCGGATTGAATGCTCTGCGGTCGGACTGTTGCACGGAGTAGATGTGCTGCAATAGTGTCATCATCCGCTTCTATTTTGCAGACCAATCCATCCCTGCCTTTATGCTTGTGGACTCCAGCCGAACTTTCCCGGCGCCATGATGAATGACTGTACTGACAATTCTGGCTGGCGCCAAGCATCTCCACCTAGCATCGTCAAGTCTTTATTCAAGAAGGCTGCTCATCCGCATAATGGCCTTGCCAATGGGCGCCACGGAATTCGGTACATTGAATGAACCCTTGGGTGTCGGGTGATGTGTTGGGTTTGAGAGATGAGAGTGCTAGCTAGCATCCTCAATGATTTTCAACCCACCCTGCAATCCCTGCGATTCTGCACAGATACCCAAACGAGTTGACGTCGACGACTTACCGCTGCTTGCGACGGAAGACTCGGCTGCGAAAGTGACTGGTCTTCAGTAACTATTGAAAGCGTGGATTGAACTTAGCTTAGCTACTCCTCTAATGACCCATAGTTATGGCTCGGTCTGGAACTAGGATGCTTGCGCCCATGCGACAGGGACTAACTATCCGGCTGGGTCCGAACAAAAGAGTTTGGAAAGGTGAACATTCGGCTTCTACTTAATTATATATTTGCAGTCCTTTCTTCGACAATAAGGACCAACTTTCCCTTTTGGCTCGACAAGTTGTCAACCTACCTAGCATACCGATTGCACCTATCTGGTTCCCTGCCTGCTGTGAAGGAACCCTTAGTTCGCTCTTGCAAATCCCCGCCAACAGACATCGGCATGGACAACACGAAAGAAGAGCAAATAAACTTCTATGCGGAACACGGTCATCCGTTTTATGAAAAAATAGCTAACAAGCTACATGAATCTTTAAAGGGGATATGTCACGATGTGGCTCCCCATGCTGTTGTGCAAACACGACCCAAGTCAGTCTCCAGCTTCTCGGAGAAAATCTTTCGAAAGCCATACGCAGACCCCTTGAACGAAACGACAGATTTCTGCGGCGGTCGCATCATAGTCCACACGACCAACAAAGTTGAGGCACTGTCGTTGAAGATTCGAGCCCTGTACGAAAAAGACAACAAAATTGACGAACGAAATACGGTTGATCATACACAGCGCCTCAGGTCTCCCGAATTCGGCTATCGATCTGTCCACTTCATCCTTAGGATGGATGTGCCTCCTGAATTGCTGGCTGAATTCTCTGCCTGGACCAACCGAGCCCAGGATATTCGGGTCGAAGTGCAGGTTCGCACACTGTTGGAACATGCATGGGCGGATATCACACATGCACAAGCGTACAAATCCCATTTCCCAATCCCGGCCCATTGGCAGCGTGAATCTTTCCGCGCGGCTGCCCTCCTCGAAAATGTCGATGGCCTGTTTGCTCGAATGCAAACGGGTCTAGAACGGTATCGGGTTAGCTATGGAGCATACATGAATCAAACCCAGATCAAACAGAAACTTGAATTACTGGTTTTTGTCCTTGGGAAACCAGGCTTGACCGCGTCCGAAAAATCAGAACTGGCTGTGACGATTGGACGACTGTCGACAGAGCTTGAGTTGGCGGATTGGGAGGCGGCTGTGCGCATGATATCGAGCCATCTTGACGAGTCGAACCCGGACATGTATATCCAAAGGGGCACTCTACGATGCAAGATCCACGAAGCCACTCCAATGGCACAGGGATTCACTGACGGCCAAAATGATCTGTTAAAAGCTGTGGAACTTGCCAGTTCCAATGTGGAAGCATTAGTGGCATTGGCATACTCGTATGAGTTGAGCAGCGAAGCTACCAAGGCCCAGGAATTTTATACAAAGGCCTTTGGTCTGGATCCGTCGAACCCTCGCGTCCTTACTAGCCATCTATGCGCCGAGATCAAACGCCGTAAAGACGACAATATCCTTGAATTTTCGGGTCCACTGATCCAACGAGCGATCGCGCGGTGTCAGAGCGAAATCGACATGGAAATAAATCTGCCATGGTCATACTACAACCTGGGATTGCTTTACCTTCTTCAAGGCGACAAGAGACTAGGTATGCGTGCATATAGCAAAGCGGTCCAATTGAGTGAGAACAGGCTGGCTATCGACACGCACGTCAAAACTATCGAGGGTCTAGATTTCTCAAGGAACAACAAATCAGCCACCGAAGAATCTTTGGATGAAAATAAACCAGTTATTGAACACATCAAGCCAACGTTGCACTTCTTAAGGCTTAGCGCTGAGCTCAGATTCAAACCGTCGGGCCCTGATCCATTGGGGGTAGTCATTGTTGTCGGCGGAGATCCTTATCAGGTGCGTACTCAAAATGACTATAACTGCCTTCTAGGACCGGCTCTTGGTCGGTTTAAGGGAATTTTACGGCCCGTTTGCACGGATCCCAGGCTTACAGGAGTGGCCAATGGTGAAGTTGAACACGAAACGCTTGCCGAGCTCGAACCAGGAACATGCGACTGGCTGAAGGTTTGGGAGACAATTGGAAAGATCATGTCTCCGAAAGACGTCAAGGTTCTCGGTCTGGGCACTGCTAGATCTTCCGACGCATATGAGTTATATCACAGCGCTCTCGCATTGGGTGCCGAAGTAGGCCTTCTTCGTGGGAGTGGTACCCAAGCGGACGAAATCTTAGCAGATAAGGAGTGGAATCAAGCACCGCAGCTCCTTTCGCTGCCGCAGGATGCAGAAGCAATTGCAGCCTTTGTTCAAGAGGGCGACTCGGTAGATTGGAACTCAATGGGGGGCGGTGATGTGTTGCGCAATAAAACGGCAAAAGCACTCCACGACTATTACCGACTTCAACAATTTGAAGCATCATCTGCCAGCAACTGGGCCAGCTGGGACAAGCTGGGAGCGGCCCAAAAGGAATCTAGTCTGGGAGAGGCGGATGGTCTCGGGTGGAAACTTCAAGTCTTGGGCTTGAAGTTGGCCGGATCCTCGGATGAAGGGCAACATCTTAGCAAATTGAAGAAGGAAGACATTGAGCGCTTTGCCATGATGAGACACGCACGTTGGGTTTTGGAGCGTCTTAAGGGTGGATGGACTTTTGGCGAGAAAAGCAGGGCGCGAAAGACGACGCCGTATCTGGTCAGTTGGAGGGAGCTTGAGGATGAGAAGAAGAAGCTGAATATGGAATTGGCGGAAAAATTACCCGCAATTCTTAAGCGAGTGGAATTGGTCGTCTGCCCGGTTTAACGTTCCCAATGTTCTACTGCCTTTTTGTCTACCTTTTTTTCTTTCCTTTCTTGATCGAGAGATCAAATAGATGTTCCTGACGCTCATATATGGTAGTATCTCTAATATGGGGCTGGTTGAGCTTCACTTGAATCTACCAGGCGCTTTGACACAGTATCTTTCGGGCCTATCGTCTAGGGGATCAATCGAGGATCTCCGACTACTACTCGTATGAATAAGCTCGTAGTCCGAGTTCAGTATGGAAGAAATAGTCACTTTGGGCATCAAAGTCGCTGAATCCTATTCGCCGCATCTCGGTGCTCATTATTTAAACCGCCATGCCCCCTCCTCTTCCTTCTCACTAGCTACTCATTTCATTCCTACCGATATTCCAACCACTCGATTCACCCTCTAGCTTCGAGTCTCGACCTTGGATAACATGGTACATGCCCAGGCACCATCTCCCCGAAACTATCCCATCACACTGACCTCATCATCAGCCAGAAACCACCTTATACAGCTGGGACTCCGTCCCCGACTACTGGCCCACGCGCCTCCTCCACACGGGGACCCTAACATCCATCCAACGCCAAGGGGAAAGCGACTACCCCATCCCGAACACAGATCAAACCGCCCGGGCACCGAAATACAACATCCTCACCTACACCTGGGGCCGATGGAGGGTCAACGATGGCTCAGCGCCGGCTCTGCCCGTTTCAGGTACAACGTGGCCGATACCAGCCATCCGCGAGGATCATTTTACTGTCGAAGCTTTTAAAAAAGTGATCCAAAGGGTGTCAGAAGGGGTTGAATGGGTGTGGCTTGATGTTGCTTGTATAGATCAGCAGAATCCCGATTCGGAGATTGGTCATCAAGCGAGTATTTTCCGGAAGGGGGAGAAAGTGTCTGCGTGGTTGTCATCGATGACGATGGAGGTAATGGATCGTGCTGTGCATGGGATTCACAAGCATGGTGTCGCGCTTCGGCTTCATATTGATGGGTTGCCTGTTGCCACTAGCTTTCAGGAGTCGCTTGAGAGTCTGAAGGAGGGCATTGAGACGTTCTTCACCGATCCATGGTTTTCGTCGCTGTGGACGCTCCAGGAAATTATCATGCGGAAAGATGCGATCCCGCTTTCAAAGGAAGCGAAACGGGTATTGTGGGATAATGGTGTCTCCATGTCCTTCACCATGTTTGTAAATCATTGCCAGAACCTATATAACGATCTCACCAGCCTCACCGCCGAGCTCGGCAAGATTGAACAAGGAAACTGGACCGGGAACTCTGATTCCCTGAGAAAAGGCCTATCGCGGCTAAATAGCATATCACAGGAAGACCGTTTCCGAATGAAGAAGAACGCATCCGATATCCAAGCGGGAATCATGAAAGCCGGCTTCTACTACCTCTACTCTACAAACCCAAACGTCCAATACGGAACCGCAAAATACCGCATGACCACTGTACCTGCCGACCGCGTATACGCCATCATGCAAATATACGGACTCAAAGTCGGCAAGGCCGTCCGACCAGACTACAATCCCGACATCGATCAGCTGGAAGTAGACTTTGCACTAGCAATCAACGCGCAATCGCCTATCATGGGCCAAGCGTTCGTCCACACAGAGGAAACCATGCCGCGAAACACTTGGTGCATTACGAAACAGTCCACAGTCCCTGATGCGCTGATGATCCTCCGAAACCAGCGTAGCACGGAATGCAGTGTCCAAAAAGAAAGCACAACAAACGCCATCATCGCGTCGGGCAAGACCTGCTCCCTCAAAGCCCTCACGTCCTTCTTCGAAGGCTCCAAGAGCTTGGTCCACCAGAGACCCGTGAAGCTCTTCTTGGACCGACACGTTCTCAAGTCTCTAGGCCTACCACGCGAATCCACGGCAGCAGACAATATCGACAGTCTTGTCACCCTTTACAAGACCTATTGTGAGAAAGATATATCCGTCCTTCGTCTCGGCGATGTGGACGGAACCTGGAACGAAGCACGGAAAGAATTCCAACGGCGGTATGTTGGATTAGTTCTCGTGCGGCAGCAGGAGGGCGGCAATCGACGGCTGGGGGTGTGTTCTTGGGAGGGGCAGAGGGGACGTGTAGAGGGGATAGAGGACATGTGTTTGTGGATGGGGAGAGAAATGAAGATTCTGTGAAATTAACCATGCGGTGGTCATTTCAGGGGAATTTTTGGTTGTTTTTTTCTGGCATAACTTGGGAAGTCTGGGCTCTGGTGATGCTGCACCACAACACAAATACATAACAAAGGTGACCTTATAATTCTCATGGATCAACCGTATACTTTCTAGTGGAGCTTGTAAAAGGAATAGCAGTAAAAAGGGGTTCGCGGGCGATTCCTTACAGAGATCTGTTTCTAATATTAAATGATTGAAACTAGATTTGATTTTACTAAACTATCTACTCTCTAAGTGCAGAAAGAAACAGATGAGAAAGAATAGAAAAGAATGAAACATTTAATGAAGCTTGATCACTGTTGGAGTTATATCTTGTCTTCTCCTTGATGTCATCGTTCCCAGCCAGCATCATAGAATTCGGGATCTAGATGGGTCCATTGGAAGGTCTGGGCAGAGCAGGCAGGCTTGGCACGAACCCTTAATCCGTTCTATCTCGAATCCATCCATTGGAAGGTGGCAGAAAAGCGTTCGACCTCAGGGAAAGGTGTGGAAGGATAAGTTTGGGGGACTTTTACTTGAACCCCACGTTAAGCTGCTAACTAGGGTGATTTGTCTTGCTCACCCTCCGAGTGCGAGATAACGGCCATTTTTGCAGTGGCCACGAAAGCTGTTTGTCTGGACTTCCTGCCTGTGACTAGTTATCCCACCGAGCAGCCCTCGAGTTCGTTACATGCCCAACCAGCTGGTGAAACTTTGGCGCGGCTGGGGCTCACATCAACCATATGAGTTCGAATTTTCAACAAGAGTACGGGAGTATTGATCTAGTTACCTACACCGATAGCTGAGCCAGTTACCCTACTTTTAGCCCAACCGCCACACGGCCATGGGCTCCGCGGAAGCGAACGCGAGCTGTGGGTGTCTCTCCTTCATTGACCTGCCCATGGATATCCATGTGCACCTCCTCTCGTACATGAACTATCGTGAGATTGAAATGCTCCGGGCCACCAACACGTATTTCCGTTCCCTTTTCTCTGACCACGAGATCGCGAAATCTAGAAAGGAATACGTCCACTGGCTCCTGATGCGAGAGAGGGGTGCATTGACGGACCAACAGGGCAAGTACTGTCCAGAAGTCATAGATGAGTGGTATGGGTACCTGCTCTCTTGCTTTACATGTCTCCGGTTTTTGCCCAGACAGTGTTTTGCAGACAAACAGGTGACAAGGCGACGGGAGAAAGGACACGTCGATGCCGGGAAGAGGTTCTGCACCGAATGCGCGATCCGAGGCGATAAATGGGAGCCAGGCATAACGTTAAGCTTCGATAGGAAGGAGATGATATATTGTCGTCGGTGCCGTAGCATAAAACAGGTTCCCGATAGCAAAACGTTGAAAATATTTGGGCTTTGTCAGGACTGCTGCGATGCTACGGGGATTTCAGTCCTGCAGAGGTTGTACAATTTGGACTGGTACGAGGCCAAAATCCTGATCGATCGATTTTTTGCAAGATACGGTAATTCGAGGGTCGTCGTACCGCAGGATGACTGGTTGAAGTTGGAGAATGAGCTATCGAAACTGGCTGTTTCCGCACAGAAGCATACACTAGCATAGTCCCGCTCGCTTGTGCTAGATAAGTTACATCATAGGAATATCGAATCCTCCATCGAATCCCTATTATATAAAGAATAGTGAGTAAACGATAGTGTGTAAAGGACAGTACATAAAGGATAGCACTGAATCCCCATTTGAACGCTCCATAAAATCCCTATATTCTTGATCAATATTGAATCCTCTGTTGAATTAAGTAGAAGGGGATTAGTGCCAACATTCTCATGGTTTCGTAAACATTTCAATATTGAACGTTCAAAAATACCAATGTAGTCAGACGTAGCCCCTCCCTGGAAACAGTGATGGAAGCAATACCCAGAAGGATGAACATGACAAATATCGAATAAGTTCAGGAATGAAGGTTAAGGCCATAGAAACATTTGACTCCCAACAAATCCTCCTGGTCGGGCGGTCCCTCAGTGTTGTCTTTAAGGGTTCGGTCAATTCCGACGATGCATAGCAGGCCGCATCTAAGGTTGCAATTTAACTAGTGACCAACAATGAAATGAAACATGACAGTCTGACATAGGACAAACCATGTTCGGAGGCGACATAGTTACAGAGCACACAAGGAGGGCTTAAGGATTACCATTTCAGGAAGAAAAGGAGCGAAAGTAGAAAGCATAAGGGGGAATAGGGGAAAAAAAAAGAGCTAGGTAGGCATAGAACTGAAAGACAGATGTGAACATGTGAAAGTTGTCAATGTGACCCAAATTGGAACTAATTGACGCCTCTCCAATCGTGATTGCGTGCAATAGGAGATGCCGAAATTGTGTTGGAATCGGTCAAGCCGAGCCAACAATTTCTATCCCAGCCGGTAAGTATGCCCATTGGTTCGGATAACAGGAGCCATTCCGCCGGGCATTTTCTAGAACATTCATACTTTGTTCACAGCCATGGAATATTTGTGACGCTTTATTAATAGGATATTCGAGGGCTAGTTAAGTATTGCCGGTACGGACGGAGTATACTCCGTAGAGAAAGCGATGATTGATAGAAAACGAACTCCATTTCAACGAAAGACTGCGGGCATTGAAAGGGGGGGTCTTCTCGCCACGGGAAAGTGGAGATATCAGATAGGCCAAGGATTTACATCTCAAACTCGCATGTTTGGGCGCGTTAACAGCACTTCATGTACAGAGCACTCCGTACACTCCACCAAATCTGAACAAAGTCGTGTAAACTTTCCATGGCTTGGGGTAGTCGAACGGTCAGGCTTGACAAATAGGAGTATGTTCAAATTGGCATCAAACTCGAATGTCACAGAAAGATTAAATGTATATAGCGCAGCCGATTTTCTTGACGAAATCTGCCTCAAGCGAGAGATCGATCAGATGGTCAACATCGGGCCAAGTCCGAGACTTTAGAGATTGAATGCAGCCCTGTCAAGAAGCGTTACTGTGCGGGTTTTCCAAGCATAGGCGAGGTATGTATCATGACCTGAATGGCATGGATCTTCAAGGCCAAGTTGCAGAAGCAATTCAGCCGTAGACAAACATAACGTGATGAAAATCGGGGTGGAGAATTTGTCCGAATCCTTGTCTAACCAAGAGGATTTGCGGCTATGTTTGACATAGCCCCGCTTGTTGGTGTCCATAGGGCAGCTTCGGCTCATGTCCAGATATCGATACCCATAGAAATGTGAGAATCGACTAGGATGGGGCCGAATCTTGAATTAAACTGCGAAGTGATCTCTCCAAAGGGTTTTTGCAGGGATACTCCCGCTGGAAGGTCCCGAGATCGCCAAGATGTGTTCATCCATATCTCATAACAAATTTGTCCGATGGTTTAAGGGCAACTGATATGGATAACTATAAGTGCGCGAGAGCTAGTTGTCTGGCTTGCTCATTTGTAACCTCCCGCCATAAACGATGGTATTGATCAGGTTCCTCGACCGCCCTGCATCTACCGAACCCGAGAACCAGGCTGTATACGGCCCCCCGATGAGAAGCGATCACCGATGACGTGACCCCCGACGATGACGACAGACGAAATCTCGGATTCGAAGGGGGTGCAAGCCCCATATATATATGGTATGTAACGTTAGATGCAGGTACACCCAACTTGCATCAGTGGCTCCATACAGTTCCTGGGCGAACCCATGCCAGCGAGCAAGGGGGCAGAGTAAGCTCATATCTTCCCCAGTGGTTGTAGTATTAATCGCGCAATTTGTCAGGGATAAACAAGCCCTGCGGATCAGCGAAGGGCATCAGTTGCTCCCCTGCTGAGTTGTTGGAATTTGGCAATTCCAGCTGTTATGAACCAGGGCGGGAACTGTTGAACTCCAGCATCTGCAGGTCAGAAAGAATCTTCTCCTGGGGACTTGAAGCCAATATACTTGTGATCCATGCTGAACCTACATTGTCTCTGGTGGCTGTTCCACATTGAAAGTGGCCAGAGAAGTGAAAAGGATGATATTTAACGCTTTGAAGTTTGTTGGGGATGAAGGATTCAAGTTAGTTAAACTAGCCCTGAGCCCTAACTAAGTTTACTAAAGTTGGTTAGTCAAATCGCGTGGAATAGTAAACTAGTTGACTAGTTAGTTACCTCTGTTTGCTTGTCCATCAAACCAAACAATTTTGTTTCCACAGGATGTTAACTTGCAATATTCGGGTTCATATTCAATGGGGCCTAGACTCGAACAGTGAGTGCCATGTTCATCTGCAATCACTCTCCATCCAGCCTCGCTAGTCAAACACATTCGCAGTCATTCCTAAGGAGTCTGTAACTACATACAGAGGAATGTCATGATCAGCAGTTGCCAGGGTAGTTAACTGGTCGCATAAGAGTATGTAACTAGGTGTGTTTTGAAGTTACATGTGGATGTTCTGTACAATATTCCATCCTGCAACAAAAAATGATTCACCAACTAGTTATGGTACATCGCGTAAATGGATGTCATCAAGGTGTTTTGCGAACGTGGAATAAAATGGAGAACAAATAACCCATTTGCTCACGCCGAATAAAGGACCCACAACCTGCTTGAGAACTGAGAAGTAAGTATTGGTCGTAATCTTTCTGGAAAAGAAAAGAAACAGAAGCACCACATGGGACCAGGTGTGGTTGTATATGCTTGATTCTGGTGTTGTCCATTATTGGTCAAAGGAGATTGGACATCTTGGGAATGTGGAGGTCCCATAACAGGGAAGTGATTTGGTGATCAACCATACAACTTCTGAAAACTCCATCCATGTGTAATGGGGGTTTGGACATGTGGAAGGCGCTATTTGCCCCCGCCGAGTAACTAACTAGAGCGACGATGACGGTATGGTCACATTGATGGCAGTAGGAATATCGTGCGGAGGACTCCGTGTTAGTTAGCTAAGACTCGTAACAGGAATAAAATGCAGTCTGTCCAAGTTTAAAAAGCATGGGTTTCAAGAACCAACGCGTTGCGACATCACATGTAGGTGTGTGCTGCACATAGTTACCATATGTTGTGGCACTATTTATATCGCATTTCTAGGATCAAGGAACCCATGGCGGTTTAATATCCCCGGAACGCTTGGGGTAGCCTTAAACCCTGGAAATGGGAGCTTGAGCCTGGAGTAGACAGGGAAAAGAACTGTGGTCGGCTCCGACTGCACTATTGATGAAACATGCCACATCCCGGGATATGCCCTGGGCTGATGACCCAGCCGACAGGGTGGAGGCCCCAGACGATCCCTTAATTTAACTGGCGATGGTCAAAGCGCCTAACTAGTCGATCGGGGGTCTTCGAACGCATGCACAAAACGTGAATGTTTTGACGGGCTCGGCAGATTTACGCCGGTTAGTCCCATCGTACTTGGCCGGGAATGGAAGCTTAGGGCGCCGTGGTGGGCTCCAGGAAATCTAACTGCCACCGGCTCTCCGCTCCAGAGGATGATATCACGGCGAGTTTGCTTTTGTGGTACGGGGAGTGGGGGAGGCCCGTGGTCGAGCAGGGATGTGGGTGCGAGGCGGTGTCGTCTCACCCTCTCTAGCGCCCAGTCTAACGAGCTTGGCATCCGGGAAACGCTCAGTTCGACAAAACATCGTTCAAAGCTAAACCGGCTGTTTAATTTCAATCGCTGTCAAAGTAATAAGAGGGGTGATAACACCTCCTCGCGCAGATCGTGCCCTTCGGCTGGCTGTGCCTGGAGCGCTAAAAGACACATAATGCCTCGGCGAATTTTGAATCAATGAAACCCCGTTTTATCGAGTACGAGGCATCTCGCAATCGTGCCCGATTGTCGGGCACGGTGCTCCAGCCAGAAATCACGGACAAAGCGATTGTCGGTGGGTGTAGGCGGGCACCACCTTAATGGTCGCTGCGAGCACGTTAAGCCAATCCGTGATCGAGCTGGCAGATTTGGCTTTGACTTGGCATGCAAGTGGCTTGCAGACCTGGAGGTCTTTTTGTATCAATGTCTCTCGCCGAAGGACGGCTTCAACCTCGGAAGAGATGCTCCGGGTAAATGGCGTTCTCGACCATGTGTGCATTCTGCAAACCTCGCCAGGGTTTTATTTTGGGGAACAAAAAAGCCCATTCATTGGCTGCCTCCTGGTGCAGTACGAGCAGGAACGTTTTGGCATTCCGGAACGTGAATTCTAGTCAAGCTTCCATATCCGCGAACAAATTTTGCGTGTTAGATTTTAGCGATCATGTTGGAGGCTCAGGCCTTTGCTGATGGGCCTTTCTTTGATAACTACTGACCGCAAATAGACAACAGGACGTTCTCGCCTAATCCAGGTCGGAAGGGCGTCAAGCCTGCTGAGTAATAGGCGCGACTTCCGGTTGATTTGAGACCTCTGATTGGTTCTAAGCTTCAATCAGACAGGAACAGAGGTAAAGTGCTGCCAACATACAAGACGACTCGACTCCGCCGTTCGACCGCACATGGATAGATTTGTGCTTTGACCGCGTAAAATTTGTTCTTCCTTGGGCCAAAAGGAGGCTTGCTGCTCGCTCTCAGTCGACTTTCCGTCCGGCGTTTCTCCATGCGTAGTTAAGTTAACATGGCCGGGGAAAGGGGGGAAACCAGGGTTGCTGCATGTCGGTATTCTAAAAATACGTTTTGCCAGATTGGTTTTGTCCCCTTGCAAAGTCGTTTCATGACATATGTATACTTACTCCGTACATACCTAGATACGCCTCTTGTCCATATACCTACGCCGGTGAGTATGTATCTCTCTGTACGGAGTGTTCCGTAAGCTGCAACTAATAGGGTGCGGAGGATGCTCCGAGCAAGTGGTACATATTTAAGGTTTGGCTCCTGTTTAGTCATCCGTAACTAGCGCGGATGGCTTTGCAACTAGAGGGTGGACTTACGGAATCGATACCCGAAAGCAACAAAGACCGGACGCACGATTGGCTGACAGCGGTAATAATACCCTCCATACTAGCAGACGACGGTATCAGGACACCACGAACTAGGCACGGACACAGTCATCATCCCCCCCCTTGGGGCACTGCTTAATCCCACGTCTTCTCTTAAGCCACCGTCCAAATCCAAAACATTCCATCTTCTTCCCCCCCACCACGCATTGACATTGACTATCAGACCCCAAACATGTGTATTCTGGCCTTTTTGCAAACAGGAGCCAAAGTGGAAAAAAGAAAACGGAAAGAAAAGAAGTAAAGGAAAAAGAAAAAAATGAAAAAGAAAAAGCGGCTGGGTTCAGCGCATGGCAATTGCGTGATGCACTGATGCATCGCACGTCTAAAATAAAAAGGCGCAACTTATTTTAGCAGCTATCGACTGGAGTCCAGGGATGTATCCTCCGGACCCTTGATCTTTTCTGCGAGATGTTAATGATCTTCCTAGATTGCGGCCTCCAATGCCTTTCGAACCATGGAAAATACTACAAAAGCTTGTTATGTAGCAGCAAGGCGTGAGGAACAACCCCCAACCCAAAAGCTGCCTTTTGAGGGACGTACCAAGATGGTACTTGGTGAACACATAACTACAGAAAAAGGAGGTCATCCTCTCAAAGAACTACTTTCCTTCAGAGCTGATGTGGCTTTTCGCTGATCACCTCCTGTAAAGTCGCCCCCCATCGACTCGGTGGCCCAGAACATCCAATTCTTCGTTTGATCACTGCTCCATAGCTACTTACATGAGCTGGTCCAGTGCCCAATGGCAGCTCTGACGGTCTTTAATTTCTTTTGGGTCTTTCGTGGCGTCGTGGTTCGTGGGTGGGGAGTGGTCCGCTCGCACCTAAAACGAAGCCAGAAATAGTCTAATTTTTGACTCTCCGCTTTAATGATTTGCGGGTGGATGGTCTTTTTGGTTAGATTATCCTGTCTGATGGGCCATTAATCTTGCATCTAATAATACGCACTCGATGTGTGGTAGCTCTTGGTTACGCACACAACGCAGGAGCAAGCAAAAAAGTCTTGGGCGTTTCACCCCACAGCTAGCTTGGGTTATTTTTTTTTATTTTTTATTTTTTTTATTTTTCGTTTCTAAATTGCGGACCGGGGCCCTTTTTATTTTTTTATTTTTCGCTCGGTTCCTCTTTCAACATCTCCCCTCATTTCTCATCAGCGATTCGCATGAATTGACTTCGTATTTGGGTTCCTACTTTTCCTCGTTTCGCCCCGGCCTTTTGGGTTATAATCTGCCCGAAGCACCTATTTTGCTCTACCCCTTTTTCAAATCTTTGCCAGAATTTCCCCGAATAGGGAGCATAACCCAAAATACAAATTTGGGTGACCCTACCTAGCCGTCTGATGTTCTCTTGTTCATACTAGGTCTTGGGGGCGGGCTGCTTGTAGCGTGGAGAACTGCAGCCTTGGGTCATTCTGGGCATGGCCTTAAACCTGATAACCTCAGCACAAGATTCCCCTCCGTATCGCATGGGAGCCACGAAACACCGAGATTCCTTTACTACAATCAAGTCCCAATCTGTCAATAGATCCTTTTCCATTGTTGCATTTGGCGCGCGTGACCGGTTTGGAGAAATTATGCATGGAGGCACCCAACGACCATATATCACAGCAATTTCCACAGGACTTGGCAATGGAGGGCTCACCGGGCGGTATTGCAGACAAGAAACGAAACAAACTCGGATATCATAGAACCTCCGTCGCATGCGGTAAGCATATCATCTCCGTTTAGTTGAGGTGTGGCACCGAGCCGAATCCGCGACGGCGTTTTGATTTTGGCTAAGAATTGCTACACGAGATTGCTAACGCCTCATGGATACAAAGTCCACTGCAGAAGAAGGAAAATCCGCTGCCTGCTTGCCCCCGATGATCCCCAAGGACGATGTGAGAACTGCATTCGCCTAAAGAAGGAATGTCATTTCTTCCCAGTGGACCAGCAACCACCCGTGGAGAAGAGGAGCCGCGCAGGATCCAAAGCAGAACCCCCAACCCCGGAAGCATCTATGGTCACTACTCCTACTCTTCACGGCCGCGGACCAATACCGGAGCAAAAAGATTCTTATTTTCCGTATCCTTCAATGCCCGTCAATACGACTGCAGATATGGCCACTTTCAATCCTGCGAACTATGGAGCAGCGACAATGTCGCCATATTCACCAGGTTTGTTTCTCTATCCTGGTCATCTCCCTCTAAATATTTGTGGATTAACTTTCGTGTAGATCACACAACAGCTCTTAATACAGTGCCGTCTCTGAGCCAAACGGCAGCCTGGGATGCTCCCATTCTTTACGATCAACAAGTCGCCGGTGCGCCTCCAACGATTCAAGCCAGTCCACCAGCAGGCGCCATTTGGGATCAAAACACGCCCATCACTGCTTCTCTTTCTTCTCACCCTATGAATACTCCTGCAAATCCGTCTGGACTTGTTCGACCACATGTCCCGGGAAATCATGCGTTTGGTATGGTGGCAGATGGATCGAGCTGGAACGTACAGTCCGGCGCTCCTCCAGGAGTTACTGTTTCAGGCTACGGGAGCCAGCTGCATGCGCCGTTATCTTCAGACTATAAGCCTCCGATTGGACATCCTGCCAGGATGTATTCAGTCCCGATGAACGCCCCCGTGTCGGGATTGCAGCCGTCCGACATTTCTGTTTCGTATGATGTTCAACAGCCAAACTTGGCCTACAATACCTGGAACAATATTGCTTCCCCGGATATTGCTACTTCTAGCCAGTCTATTATCACAGAAATCCCGGATCCCATGGCCTCTTGGTATGGAGGTGATCCAGTACACTACGGTCAGATGAAGCAAGAGGCGCCGATGGTGACAAGTCCACTGCATCCGTTTGACCCTGGTGTTCCGCATCCAAAACATTAGTTTTCCGTATCGCTTTACTCCGACCATTTTCGTCCATGTTTTACGATGATTTGCCGTTATCTTCCCCCTTAAAACGGAAAGGATTACTTATGGCGCATTTTACATATTCATCTTGGTGTTGGCTCATCCCCATTAGCAGGGCGTAGATAAAAAGACCAAGGGGCATCAATTGTTTTCCGGTTTTGCGCATTCGATTTTGCGGTTCTCAGCATATTGAGTTTGCCTACGTTCACCCATCCACTGTTTTCCTTTTCCCACCTCAAACCAGCAAAGTTCATGCGATTTCATATACCCTTTTTTTTCGTTTACACAGCAATGGCTCTTTTTACGACTGATGTGTTTCGAGAGTAACGATTTACTTTTTGGAATGTTCTCTGAGAGAATATTCTCCTTTTGCGCAGGCAACTTGATCTCGATGGTTTTTTTCTTTTGGGATATTTCATTTCATTGGTGTATTTCATTTCACTTTTGACTTTTTCGCTTGGAATGATGTGCCTCCAGCATCCCTGTTGACCCTTTGAACAAGGCTGGTTTGGTTTATTAATCCTGAGGCTGATTTGCGCTGATATGCTTGTTCGACTCCTTGAACTTCTTCAAGAGCTCTTGGGCTTTCTGACTTTTTCCCCTCTGATTTCTCCTTCCCTGCCTCTTTCTTTTTTTCGTTTCCCTACACATTTTTTGTTTCGGGTTTGTTCATTTGAATATTCGAAACATTCCTGACTACCACGTCTTTTTTCTTTCTCCCTTTTCTTTTTTGTTTTTTTTTTTTCCTGGGATGAAGACAATGCTCCTGATATATTCATAGGCAGCATATATACTACTCCGCATACGATACCATGACCAAATACTCATTTATGAGGTATGGGTAGACGGGACAACCTTCCTTAATTTGGAAGAACATGCAGGAAATAAGAAACAAACTGGAACACAGTAGAATGGTTTAGAAAGGAATCACAATCACATTTATTGTGTGCAGGTCCAGGATTTCACCCTTGAAACCACATTTGCATAGCGCATACAAACATCCTTTCTCCTGCATTGACTTTTTTTTTGGCGACATGTCACTATCGCTCCATGCCTGACAAGTTCTCTGAGGCCAGCGAATATTACGTATCCTTTCCCCCTGAAGCAAGCTAACAGGCGAACCCCTGTTAAGTGTTTGTCTTGGCAAACAACCGGCTTTTAACACTGGCGCTGTCATGGGGTCCCTTGATCACGGTTTCTTGGGATTATCTCGGGGGAAAAAACCCCCTAGATCTTTGGAATGGTTCCGGGCCTGGTTGGAAGGAGAAAGAGTATTGTGGTTAGTCCAATGTCCGCAAAACTGATTATATGTTACATTTTCCCCTTTTTTGCGGTTCTCCAGGAGGATATATTTTTTTATTATGGGAGGACATAGGAATTGAGGGTAATAAGGAAGCAAAAGTGGGCGGAAATTTTCATCCCATTCGACAACAATTCACTTTGCAAACAGGGCTGCAGGCAATATATTCTTTTTTTCTTCTTTTTCTTACATGTGCTCGTGGAAGAAGGCCAGCACGGTCTTGTATCCATTCTCATACTCCTTCTTCACCTCTGAGTTGGATAGGTCCGCTCTCGCCGCCATCCATCCGTGGATCTGTGTTGACCAAGTCTCGACGTGATTCGCCACCTTCAGGTTCTTTTTGTACTGCTCGATAACGTCGGCGTCCTCGTCCATAGAGGCCAGTACGGCCATGGGAATGGTCACGCTCTCTGCCTCCTTGGGGTCAACCATGGCCGGATGACATTGTACGGCGGCCTTGAAAAGCGAATCCTTGCCCGCGGCCAAAGAGGTGATTTTCCCGCCCCAGCAGAATCCCATCATGCCCCATGACCTGAAGCCCGAGCCACCGGGGGCCAGTTTGTTGGCTTCCTGAAGGATGCCGGGAATACGGGAGAGGGTGTTTGGTGGAGGCGCCTTGGTTTGGAAAAATTCGCCAAGTTTTTGCTTTTGCTCCTCGTTTTGGGGAGGGTACCAGGAGATATCGGCGGGGGAGCCATCGAAGAAATCGGGCATGAACACGCGGTACTTGCGGTCAGGGTCGGAAGTGGAGACGATATCAGCCCCCTGGAGGGTTTGCGGGAAGAACCCGAAGATGTCTAGGTTGAAATAATTGCAATATTGGCGGAGGATTCTTTGCTTTTTTCTGGTTCTCCCGCCTGTGTGTGTGAGAGAGAGGGAGAGAATGAAAGAACGCACCATAGACGACGAGGATGGCTTCTTGGGCAGATTCGGGGCCAGTGACATCTACTCAAGTTAATCCACACATCCCGATTATATAAAATGGGGGAGGGGAGCAAAATACAAGTCTTCAGCCCATTGAGGGTGATATATTTCCCCTTTGTCTCATACCCAGACGAAACAACGGGTGGGATACTATATCAAGAAGAAAAAAAGCAAAAACGAAGCACGGCCGTCAGCGAACCGAGTCACGCTCAAAATTCACACTGAGTAACAGTAAAACCTACGAGCAACAAGCCTTGCTATAGGCGGACATGTCGACGGGCACCACGGTTGTATGCGCGTAAGCTAACAGCGACAATTGGTGGGTAAACGTATCTCTGAGCCGGTACAGGTGGTTTAAGCGGTCTGGAAAATGATGCAGCCGGATGTGTGGAAGGATGGATGATAGTGCAGAGGGGGTGAGCGTGCGTACCCTGTAGTATCCGATGAGGATGAGGATCAATGTCGAGAATAGAACCGGGAGCGGTTTTTTTTGCCTGGGGAAGACCGGGTGATGTTGTTGATGTTTGTTTTTTGTAGAATTAGGAGGGGGAAGTCATGGGTGGTGGGGGGTGTTTGGGGGTTTGGCGGGGTGGTGGAGGGGCGGTCGTCATACCAAGCCCAGGAACCCTTTTCCCCTCGGTCACCGCGGCGTTGAGGACGGAACGGAACACCCGAAGCTGCACAATCATCGTTATGGGACTTGGAAGGCCTCCTACTACTATGGGGTTGCTGTGCTGTCATTGTCAGATTGATTCTCAATATATGCTGTCTGACTGACTGACTGAAGTCCGATCTCACGTGCTAATCGAGCAGCTGTTTTTCCTACAGCAAAGGCTCGCTGACAGGACGGGCATGCCCAGAATTAATTACATGAACGGCACCAAAGCCATAAAAGACCAACAAATGAATATTACATCCGTTCTCTTCCTAACAAATCGAATCTCTGATGCTTCCTTCAGCGGACATCGCGCCGACGCGAATAACGATGGGAACGTTTGCCGCTCTTGCCTCGCGAATGGAACAGGCGAGACACGTACGTCCAACGCGCGCAACAACAGCATCAGTCCCGACTGTCGAACACCATGCCCGTGCAAACGATTCCTTATCCACGCTTCCCCGTGCATCAATGATGTACGTTTCTTGTCGTCGTGATGAATGGCGCCATCGCTTACTCGGGTCTACAAAGCTAAGGAACTCCTCGGGATACGCCATGAAGCTGGTACGAGGCTTCAGTTGCTGCAGAATAGGCATCTTTGCCAGAGTTTCAATCGGAATATAGCTGTACGGGTATGAGATGGCATGTAGCGGATGTCCTGGGAGCCGTGGGTGACTCCCTGGTCTCATTTTCCGAGCGAGCATTTCTGGTTCACCAAGATCTCCGCCCTCTCCCCCATCAGGGGCTTGCGGGTGAACATGTCGGTGATAACTTGGCCGTCGAGCTCTGCTACTCGATTCCGGAGGGCAAAAATGGGCGATATATCCTGGCGGAGGAAGGCACGTGTATGAGGAGATAAATTGGACGTTGAAAGTTAAGGGGAAGGTAACCAGCTCCGGCTTGGAAGACTGCTGCATTACGGCAAAGCTTACTAAAGCTGATGCTTTCCAAGGCATACCGTATTTTGTTTCCTCTCTCTGCTCCTCATCAGTATGAACAGAAAGTGTGAGTTGCTCGAAGTGAACGGTTGTGATCAAGCATTCGGTGTTGGGCCTGTCCATAGGAAGAGAGAACGTTCTCGGTGTAAGGTCACCTTCGGCACCAAGCGGGGACGACTCTAGAAGGATTTTGTTGCCTTGGAAAATACGCGCGTCTCCACGGAGTGTATGATTGTTTTTCACGTCGACTTCAATCCAACAATCGGGAATCCGCTCTCCATCTTCGTTTCGAGGCAAGATATTACATCCACCCCACCCCATGCATATGGAATGTGGAAAAAACGTGCTTAGGACGCGACCCACGATACACGCTTTGCTCCAATAACTTCTACCCTCGTATATGAAACCCCCATACAGATTGGCGATTGGGCCGAGTGTTTTTAACGCCCGTGGATCATTTTCCAGGACTGTCGCCATCAAGAGGTCGTTGGCTGATTCGCCGGGTATCACAAAGCCAGAGAGCCAAGAGCGAGATGCCCAACCCCCAAAGTAGAGTGTGTCTTTCTCACTTTCATCCGGCGGCACCTGCAAATGAATGAGCCTTGCTGTCATGCTTTTCCGATACATATCCTGTCGTTCCAGGCGATTTTGAGAACAAGGCGCTGGCTTAGTCTTTAATGGCGAATCAAACGCTGTTATCATCGACTGTTGATCTGCCAAAGCTGCTGAGAATTTGGTTTTCATATTTTCTTTCAACCTTTCCACCCCTGGCCACTCCAGGGCTTCTGCGAAAACAAATAGTCCTTCAAGTTGTCGTTCAGGATAACGTGGAATGAGTCGACAGTGCCAGGCAGTATCCAGGGTTAACGGATCTTTCCGCTTTGTACGCGAGAACTTTTGTTTGATTCGGTTAGTTTTGGACCTTTGCGGAGGCGGCTGGTCCTCGGCCTTTTCGCATGGGCTGTACTTGAAGGTCAGGTTTTCAACAGCGCGACGGCCGGAAATTATCCCCCAATCGATTTGATGCGTCCTCAGCTCATTCATTTGATAAATGTCGTTCGGAGTAATAGCCAAGTCCTTTGACCTAGCAATGACGCCAATTTTCACAGCAGCGTCAACCCGGAGTACCAATTCCCCGGTCAAAAGAAACTGGAAAAGGAGCCACTTCCTCTCGATGCAGTCATCGTGTGGAGGGATGAACCTTAAACAGTCGCCGTCTTGGTGAGGAGGTACTTCCCAGAGCATTTGTCCGGCACGGATCCTCCACTCCACAAGGCTGAAGTCTACCCATGCGCCTTTGACAGCCAGAATCTGCATTAGAACGACAATTTGATATTTCAGGCTCCCCGGTTCTGCTGGTACAAACTCTCTCAATTCTTTTGGTAGCGGGAAGAGAAACCTCGCGAATAATTCGTCATTGAGCTGGGAAACACTTTGCTTATCTAGGATACTGTTCTTCTGACTTCTGCACATCACGTCCTCACGGACACCACAGAGTGTTTCCATCCTCTCTGCGATAGCCTTGACAGTACATTGACGGATTCCTAGGCGTCGCCAAGCGGTAGGACCTTCCCTGAGCAGATCTGCACGGTCAACCATAATCCGTGGTCGACAATATGAATAAGGATCGTTCGGACGGCTGGGAAGGGTTTTTGGAAATATATCTTTATGCTGAGGGTCCGAATGAGTGTACGCTATGTACCGGGAGGCGTGCGCCACTGGCATTTCTAGATAGTTGCGGAAACCAACACAACCTGGTTCCTTTGCTCGAGCGGAAAGCATATTTGGAACTTCAAACACACCTAAATCGAACGTTGGCCGCCTGCCTTCCGTTTTCTGCGTCCAATCATTCATCGTCTGCTTTTGCTCATTCCGGTCTTGACACACGGGTAGATGTGCATGGAGCGTTGACAAGGAATGAGAAGAATGACTCAGCGGTTTTCGGTCTCGCAGATTCTGGATAGAAGTATTATCATCCCAAGGGAAGAGAATATGCGGATACCAAAGCGAGCTTCTGCCCCTTTCTAGGAGAAAATGTGGCGCGCCGGAGAATATATCTTTCAGTTCTTGTTCGGAGAAAGGCGAGTCAGGTTGATGGATAACGCCATCTAGATGATGAGTATGAACACCTGATGCAGCCTCATAAACCTCCTGGAGCGCTGCGGGTGTGTTCGGTCCCGGGTCACTCATGGAAGACCCGAGGTTTTCATTGCCCGGCAACGAATTTGCACCATGACGGAATTGGGTCGCAGACTGTGGCAAGTAGCTGGTTAGACTATCATTTTCTTTTCTTCACCAGAAAGGTTTCTTTAAGATCAAGGTAAGGAGATACAGGGCTTCGATCTTTCTTCCCCAACCTGCCCAACTTCAGCCCACCACTGTGGCCGTTCGATGTGCTCCCGGAGGACTTAACTTTCCTGAATTGTCTTCTAACCATGCCGGTAAAGGTTTCGGCCTCGCCTTGGCCTGTTTGCGTACTGGATGACATGTCTGACGGTGAGAACTGGACAATAAATGGATAGGGAGGTTTGTTCAAAAGGCAGGTATACAACCGTTAATCAACTTGCGAAATGTGCAGACCTGGGGTGTATGGTAGGCCGGAGCCAATCGTCCGGTGGTGACGTACTATCCGCTGCGTGCCAAGACTCCCGAAGAACTTCCGCCCCGGAGCCGGAATTCTCACAGCGGATTCGGCCCTATGCACAATATTATACTTTATCAATAATGCTCCGGCCCACGGGTTTGGCGGTGTTTATCCAAGGGAAAGGCTGCTCAATGAACGGCCAGGTTTCAATGTTGCAAGAGTTCAGCCTCCTGGTGACTTAGCGCTAATTCGCCTTTAATATCGGGTGAACTAGAAGATATCTACTAGTATCCTGGTCGGAAATCAAGTTCATTTGGGTTCAGAGCTGTGGAAGATGGACTTTTTCGCAACATCGTTGCCATCTTGGGGATCCTTCTCACTGCTAAGCGATTAGAGCAAATCACACTCATCTGACGCAACGTGTTATTGAACATGCAGCCGGTTGCAAGTATGCATGACCCATAGTACATACATGTTTTGTGATACAGCTGGAGCTGTAACCGTTCCATTCAAGCTCAGCGCCTATATATACGGCGGAATGGTGCTGAATCGCGAATGAGTAGGCACACTACTCTGTACCAGATCACAGATAGTATTTCTGGGTTCAGGTAGTTAAGGTTTGTTGGAGCAAGCAGCAGCCTCCAGCCAACGCATCAATTCATCGATCCTGATTCAGGCTATATTCAAGCTGTATTTATCGCCACCTTTGTTGGTGTTGGTGGTTACAAATTCGCCATGAGTTGCTAGCCACGTGACTGTGAGCCACCGAGGCCCTTTTTGAGCCGGAATCAAGGGGAAGGTTGTTTTTCTCCCTTCAACCTCCCACGCCAAAAAGACCTCCTTCTTCTCCAGCACAGCCATTCTTTGGCGCAAATAAAGACTAGAGTAGGTGAGGATGCTTGCTATCAATCGGCACCAGTCGCCTCCTCAGTAGGCCCTTGACTTTTCTTCCCTGCAGCTCCTAAGCGCTGGTGAAGTGGCCACCCTGGCTTACTCAACATATGACTATGCCCAAGTTACAGGATATCCTTTAGTATGAATTTTTTTTTTTTTTTCATATTCAAAAATATCCCGATGGTCCGCCAGACTTTACGCAGAGCATGTCTCGATTTTCTGGGTTTGATTCCACTCCCACCTCTGAGAAGCTGGCAGCAGAAAATTACTGTCAACTTATTTGCAGAATATCTACTCAATAGTTTCCTTTCAACATGTATGTATGACAGGTACTTGCGCGCCTCCCCTCATGAACTGTCTTACGTGTCTTGCACAATGAATAGTGAAAGCATTGGGGACTAAGACACAACAACCGACGCCACCGGCGCTATCAGCTTCAGTTGAACTTGTGGCTGGAACTCCTGCAAAATTAACCTTTGCAAAAGATGATGAAGGCCAAGTGCTGATATATGCTCCTCGACAATTTGCTTGAAGTCGCACACATCATCCCCCATTCAATCATGGCGACAGCATCAATAAGAGATTTGGTGCATAATGTGTTTCGCTTATCAAATTCTGGACAGAAAAGCATCAGACTGTCTACCAAGTGGATGGCTTGAAGAATTCGAATCGTTTTTGCCTGCATGTCTGGCGCCTACTTTCTCATTTCTCTCTGTAGAGCGAATCCAAGAAGAATATTATCTTGCGATAATGCGCTGAAAACGCGACTGACTGAATTGTTGCTGACGGTAACAAAAAAAAATAGTAACAATCCCTGTCACTTCTCACACGGGGATTGGTTTGGCGGGTCTCAACAGCAGCCAAAAGCTTGTTTCAACCCCCTACCATCCACCACATTCTCCACATATAGACTTGTCTGTGCGACCAGCTGAAATTCCGGCTCGGTAAGCTCAGACTGTATCTATGACTAGAGCTATCATGGGGATTCGTGGTATATAAACAATGATGGATGGGCGGCATTTGACCCGAACACAGACAACCTGTTTTTGACCAGAACCACCTCAATGGTATAGAGAGACTCTGCCATCCACGCCTAATGTGACGAGAAACATTCAAGTCCATGAGGTAGGTTGCATGAGAAGTATTTGTTTTAGAGAATATGCCGCACTGCATGACTCCCGCTTGTCGCCAGCCTATGTCGAACACATTGCTGTAAGATTGTTGGCTATTTTAAATCACACGTGGAGGAGAACTATGAAGGTCCATCCAATGCATTTTGTTTGGCAACTGGATTGTGTATCTTTGTTTATTAAGAATATTGCCAATCGTCCCATGCAGCCCCATTGTGGGTAACCAGCTCGCTAACCGTTGAGGTCCTTCTCAACCTTTTGCCACAATTGCCTGTGACCCTGACTTTCATCATTGCAGGACTTCGATCAAAGGTGTGGGCAATTCCAGGCTGGCACACAGCGGTGGTAACCCAGTTCCAGCCACATATAAAGTGACCGTAAACGGTTATCAGTCATGTTAATGGTAAAGTATGCACTAGGAATTACATCACAGGTATTTATTTGAGAGGACTAAGCTTGGGAAGTCAAAAAGCAAAGCAGCAACCGAGTCTGATCCCTCTCATCCATCGGTATGGGAGTCTAAAGACAGTTGATTGAAGTGACTTAATTAATAGTGGTGAAGGGAGAGATGGAAGTCAACAAAGTCGGTGGATGAATCAAACCGCATAGAGCCAATCAAAATCAAATGCGGTCAGATTGTGCAAACAGTTCAAACAACGGTAAGTAGCTAAACTCTATCTTATCTTATCTTTTGGTGCCTGAGCTAACTAACTTAGTTGACTAACTAGCTGAGTCAGCCGGTGAGCGACGTTGCATCCGGCTTGCCGACCCCCCTGGAAATGTTGAGAGATGAACTGTTTCTCCGCAAAACGTCCGCATCATTGGGGAGTCTCTTCGCACGTTTTTTTCTTTGTAATTCTATCCATCATGGCTTGATGCTTGGTTTTTGTCGTTGCTGGTTCAACTTTGGCCGTCCATTCTTTATTCTCGCTATACACTCCTTTGATAACTGCGCGTCAATTGTCGCATTCACTGACCCCGGCGCTTAAGGAAGGGTGAATCGCGTCCGCGCCATCGACCATCATAAACCATTCACCGCACTCTAGTTATATCCGATTCACGGACATAGTATCCAAGTTCAATTTAAGTATTCGCTCGTTTATGTGGCAATGGCATCGTCACCAGTGAGCCCCATCTCTTCGCTCTCTCGAACACACTCCCTCCCGAGCCTAAAAGACCTTGAAGCGGGATATCCCACCAAGGCAAAGATCGAGATGAAAGATGAAGGCGTACAAGTGACGATTTCTGACCTTTTCGACGTTCCACGGCGCAAACCGCTCCCTGAGTCTGCGTTCGGATCTGCGCAGCATGAAGAGGATGTTCCAACAACTGCGAGAAGGGGCCTATTTTCCATGTTTTCCATAGCCATACTAAAGGAAAGAGCGAGGTTTGGTGGCAACAAGAAGAAGCAGAGAGACTTCTTCGGTGGGGTCGCTGCAGTTCTTATTATCTTGATATTGATTATCGGTTTACCGGTGGGATTGACGCAGAAAAGGTGAGCTATCACCATCCCCCCTCACAATTTGGTAGTCGTGTTACCTCGAAACTGGGCCATTAGCATTGTTTACATACAATTAAATAATAACTGTTACATAGGAAACCCCAAAATCTACCCCTTCCCCTCGACCACGGCGGTCCCTACACTGGAGATCTCACATACTACGATCCGGGCTTAGGAGCATGTGGTATCACAAGTTCAAGCTCTGAAAATATCTGTGCAGTCTCAAGGATTTTGTACGATGCCGCGAGCACAGGCTCTAATCCAAATGAAAACCCCCTTTGCGGATTAAAGCTTCGCCTCAAAAGGGGTGCTAAAAGCGTCGATGTTACCGTTGTGGACAGATGTAAACTTCATTTTCTTATCTCCGTCCACTAATTCCTGCAATCAACCGTTCTTATCGCTGACCACGTTTCACAGGTGTTGGCTGCAAAGAAACGGACATCGACGTGTCCATGAGCGTATTTGAAAAGCTTGCTTTGGTGGAACAGGGCAGAGTTGATGTGGAATGGGCATGGCTGGAGAAGCCCCCGGTTACTGTTCCACATAACTAAACGACAATCCTGGTTGCGAGGAATAGTACCGCTAGAGTATCGATCGCGGTATGATTTTGAACACTTCCTCTTATGAGTGCAGGCTGAAGAAGCTCAATAATCCGGGAAATCCGGCTCTACGTCCCGTCGCCATGCTTCAAGTCCACCTTTAATGTCGGCAATAATTCTTTCTTCATTAAGACCGATTCTTAATTCTTTCAACTTCTGAACCACGATCTGAGAATCATTTCCTTGTCGGCATACAACGTATACCGAGCTAGGAGTGTTTAATATCGATCTTGGGAGCCAGGAAGGCAAATCCACCCCATTTTCGAATGTTCGCACACCAGTAGATCGGGACGATGATAGGATCTGGGAGATCGGTATGTTGATGCTATTTGGAAGGGCACAAATGTCGTATTGCACCTTTTCTCGAACGTCGATGAGAATTGGCGGCCGATCCGACCCGTTCTGACATGGTGTACTCGGGTTTATTTGGATATATTCGTGCGGCGTTATGCGCTGATTACTCCCAAGAAGGGATTGTGGGATCAGAGAACCGCAGAACTGTACATAGTCCGTCGAACCACTGCGCAGCGATTCGAGGGTCACGGATGCATTCGTGGAGCAAACACTGCAATTTGGCCGGCGCTTACGAAGTCGAATATCGCGGAATGGCGGCGTCGAATATGCGGAGAAAAGATGGAGCGATGGAACAATCGTCTGCTGACCTCTTTCATCTGTGAGAGGCGACGTGATAATTCTGATGGTTTCCAGTGCCTGCATCACTCCCATAAGACCAACCACAGGTCCGATTATGCCTCCATCCGCACAGCTGGTGACAGAATCCACTGGTGGGGGTTTCGGAAAAACACAGCGATAGCATGAACTCCCCGATGCATCTCCTGGTGGTTTTGGCGGATAGTTTAGTATCATCAACTGGCCCTCAGTCCGCAGAGCTGATGCAGATACTACCGGCTGTCCAAGTAGAACTGCGGTGTCGGAAATAAGATATCTTGTGGCTGGATTATCCGTACAATCCAAAATGATATCATACTTCTCGAATATATCAGGAGCTTCCTGTGGTGTGAGGCGTGTCCGATAAGGAATATACGTGGGACACGGATTTAATCTGTAGTGAATAGCTGTCAGTAATGCCTCGTGATTACCGCCATAACTACACAGGGAGCAACTCACTCTTGTAAATACTCGATTGCACTGTCGACCTTGAATTTGCCAACGTTTCTTGTACGATGTAGGATTTGTCGATGCAGGTTCGAAGATTCAACTGTATCCCCGTCGATAATTCCAAGAGTGCCAACACCTGCACTGGCGAGATACATTGCTGCGGGGCATCCCAGGCCACCCGCACCAACGATGAGAACGGCCGCATCTCGTAGTTTTAGCTGTCCTAGAAACGAAAAAAAAAAAAGATTTTAGTTGCCCGTAAATCTCGACACCTTGGACACGGACGAAAAGCGGTGGGTACCTTTGAGCCCAATTTGCTCGACAATCATCTGTCGCCCATAACGGCTATATTCATCCTGCCGTAAAGGCCACTTGCGACGAGAAATTGCTTCTCCGGTAGCGTTGCTGTAATCAGGATTCTGGCCTTTGGGAGATATCTCTGCCCCCGCCGACGGTGAAATTGTGGAGTTGGTTTTAGCTGGGGATGAGAACTGCTCGAGGTCAGCGAGTCGTTGCTTGAGCTGGAGGAGATGTTGCTCGGTGGCTGAAATCTGTTCTTTTAACAATGCGCGGGTATCTTCGACAGATGCCATTGTGATGAAAAGAATTATTGCAGGCTTTGTTTTATGATGCTCGGGCTGCTAACACGGTGCGGGGTGCGGGTTGCGGGAGCGGAAAACGGGATTTTCAAGAAACTTTGGAGCAGAGCAAGATTTGTTCATTCCTACAACGCATTTGAATTATTGTCATCCCATGCAACTAATTTATGTCTCTAGATGAAACAACTCAAAGCTGTATATATTGTAGTTATAGAATTGAGGTAAATTGAGTGAGGCGTTGCATTAAAAAATGACTATTGTACAAAGTTTAACTAGGGCCCGTAGCATGCTGCGAGTGAAGAATTGTCCTGAAGTCAAATTGCTTTGTACTCCTAGGTCTGCAATCCGGAGATGAACCATTCTCTGTTCACTAATTCCATATCAATTGCGTTCCTATATCCAGGTAGATGTTCGTATTTGACTTCCTATTCATGGTGGCCGCTGTGTCTCTTCAAACTCAGAAATGTACTTCCGCCTGCTCCCTCCATATATACGTGTCTATTGGTTCCTATTTTAGTGAGGACCAAGACGACCATATGCAAAAGCGGTCGTGCCGAACTTCGATGGATGCATCGCATTATACCGGCACGTCCAACTTCCATTCGTTAGATTCAGTATTCTTTGGTGCTAGACGTGTAGAATTGTTTTTACCGAGATAAAGTTGATTGTCTCTGTTTTCGCTTTCGAGTTTCGAATTGTCATTCGAAGGGGGAAATTGAACCCTACTAATTTGCTTAGCCAGGTTCATCCTTTGAACTCTTGGTTTTGGTCGAGAGTCTGCGAAATGAAATTTCTCAAGGCGGCCCATCGGTTAGACGACGAGGGTTGTGTGTCACCCGCGTTATCAAGGGCTGATTCCTTCGAATCCAATCCTGTTGCCATCTGGGCCATGTTCTTTGCAAACCGATCCCTTTCGACTTTATCAAGCTTCTCTTTCCGTCGCATGGCACCTGGCCTGTGCTTCAAGCTTTTATGACGGATGATGTTCACCTGATTGCTTTCAGGCACTTCATCGTCCACGTCTGGTAGAGCATCAGCAAGAGAATCGAGATTGGCGACGAGCTTTTTCGACGAACGACGCCGTTTGAGTGGCCGTTTGCGAGATTTCTCGATCTTTGAAACAAATGCCGAGTGTTTTATGGTGCGTTTATCCTTTTTGGATGTACTGAAGCCCGAACCGAAAGAGGTGAAGGAAGTGGAAGCTTCGACTCCCCCGGAGGGTGCTGCCGTCGAAGCCTTGGTTTTGGCCTTGGGACGAATAGGCGCCTTAGGCAGTCAGGTTGACAGTCAGACGATATGGAAAAGCTTGTAATGAGTACGGGAAGCAAGACTTACCATTGAACCCAAGTGGCGCAAAGATCGAGTGTTAGTTTGAAACTCGCTCGTGCAACGGGGGAGTCCTGTCCTCAATCCTGCGAGTTGAAGAAACTGTGAAAAGAAGACATGTTTGCTCTGTTTGTCTTAATAGTTAGTCAAACAACACATGACTGGCCATGGCTCAAACTCAATTACGTCATTTCACACGACTCGGTCTAGACCCCACCATAACATTACGTAAGCCCCCACGAAGCTTAAAATCTTGGAGAACTGATTGGCCAAGCGTGCCCATGTGGGTCGAAGGATTGCTTTTTCAAGCTTTCTTTTTTCGAATTCTCAACATTTCGTCTCGACTTCTGGTTCGCAGCCAGGCACACAACGACTCTTGTTCTGTAGTTTATCCCGAATCCAGACCAGACATCAAGCACAACCTTTCTCAACTGCATGGGAGCCCTGCAAATTTATTCTACTATATCACAACTCACTGCTTGCCGTCTCTCCACAGCTTTCGCCCTTAGGCAAACCTCCCTTCTCACTCACTCTGCTTGGACACTTGGCTCGTCAAACCTCACTTTCAAGCGAAAGATCACCATGGCGCGCCTTTCTCCGTACTCGAAACGGCATAAGGTGACCGTGGTTGGTTCTGGAAACTGGTATGTCCTTCAACACATCCTCCAAACTCAGTTAGTTAGTTCTGACCAAATGCCAGGGGCTCCTCGATTTCCAAAATGGTCGCCGAGAATGTCGCAGCTCACCCAGACCTTTTTGAGCCGACTGTCAACATGTGGGTGTATGAAGAACAGGTCGAGGTTCCGAAAACTTCGAGGCACTATACACCATCCTCACCCCTTTGCAACGGGCCCCAAAACCTCTCGGAAGTCATCAACCAGCTCCACGAGAATGTCAAGTATCTACCGAATATTTCGCTACCAGAGAACCTTCGCGCAAACCCTTGCTTGGAAGATTCCGTCAAGGACTCCAGCATTCTGGTCTTCAATCTGCCTCACCAGTTCATTGTGGGGATATGCCAGAAACTCAAGGGTCACATTTTGCCATTCGCGAGAGGAATTTCGTGCATCAAGGGCGTAAGCGTGACGGACGAGGGGGTCAGTTTGTTCTCAGAGGTTATCGGCAAGCAGCTGGGTATCTACTGCGGCGCATTGTCTGGTGCCAACATTGCAAGCGAGATTGCCAAGGAACTTTACTCCGAGACCACCATTGCGTACGATCCACCTCACCTGGACTCCAAGGCACCGACGCCTCACAATATGTCTCCTGCCTCGTCGATGGTAAACGTCAATGAGACGATGCATTTCCAGCACAAAGACTCCTCGGGAACCTTCTCAAACGTGAAACTCAGACCCCTGCCGGCAGAATATCCCCCGGTTGACCATCTTTTCATCAAAACGCTATTTCACCGTCCTTACTTCCACGTCCGTGTTGTAGATGATGTCGCTGGGGTGTCACTTGGAGGAGCATTGAAAAACATTGTCGCTCTGGCTGCGGGGTTCGTTGACGGAAAGGGCTGGGGAGACAATGCCAAAGCTGCAATCATGCGGGTTGGGTTATTGGAGATGGTGCAGTTTGGGAAGAAGTTCTTTGGCGAAACAGTTAATCCTCAAACCTTTACCGAAGAGAGCTGTGGTGTTGCCGACCTAATTACCAGTTGCAATGGCGGCCGCAATCACCGTTGTGCCAAGCTTGCTGTTGAGCGTGGTCTAACTGTCGAGGAGGTTGAGAAAACAGAGCTAAACGGCCAGATGTTACAAGGTACCCTCAGTGCTAGGGAGGTCCATGCTTTCTTGAAGAAACAGGGACTTGAGAACGAGTTCCCTCTGTTTACAGCAGTCTACGGTAAGCCAACAAATCTTGCTATCTCGTTCTTTTCAATCTTATGACAGCTACTCACAGTACTTTAGGAATTCTTGAAGGCAACGTCGAAGTCGAACAAATCCCTGCCCTTATCGAGCAGTAAATCCACCGGGAAACTGCATTTTGAGTTACCGTGCCTTTATTATCCAACATGATTTGTGCTTTTTTCAGGATACCGGTCACTTAGATCTGGCATGCATTTATGCGTCGTTTATGTAATGTTATCTGAAAGCTGAAAGCCCCCGAATTCGGCTTGAATGACTGATGGCTTTTACGGTTAATCTACTTCGATCTCGTCTTGATCTAAAGTAGGGGGGAAACTATCATAGCTGGCGATCAGGGGACTGGTTGGGGGTTCATCATTTCTGCATCACAGGGAGAATATACTCCATTTACCCATATAACTCATAGTTACTCGCTGGGGCATCGTAATTCAAAGCTACATACTTGTTGAATCCAACCCGCATAAAACCCACAATGAGAAAAAAAAGAAAGAAAGAAAGGCTAGAATCCCAACTGACCTCGAAAGTCGCCCTTGTTCCTGGATTGAGATTTCCCCTCGACAGGTGACGTCACCACATGGAAACCCAACCAACCTCCTCCGTTTCCAACCCTCTCTCTCGTTCATCGTGGAAGAAAATAGCCATTTCTTTTAAAACCCAACAAGTCGTCCTGATCTAGGGAATCTCCTGGGGTCTAGTGATTGGACTGCAGCTCTGGCATTTAATTTCCACAGTCTTCAAGCACAATGGCCCCCGAAGCTCAGGTTTACCTCCTTCCGTTGACCAACGATGGCGCTCCAGATGTCCCTGGGGGTTATATCTACCTTCCTCCTCCGAGTGACCCGCCGTATCTGCTTCGGTTTGTGATTGAGGGAAGCAGTCCAGTTTGTCGCAAAGGGAGTTTATGGGTGAACATTCCAGCACGAGGGGAGCGCTTTGAAAGCAAGAACTTCCGGGAATTCAAGTAAGCCCCCTGATGGCTTTTTCTTGTGTTTTAGTCTACTGTTTCCAGCTGACGGTGAGTTATGGACTGGACCCGGAATTCAATCGAGAGTTCAAGATCGATGTCCCCATTACGTGTGCGGGAGCCTTTTCATACTATATTACCTACAGTCTTCTTCCCAAGCTCTCGGACTCCCCCGCGCCTTCGCCCCAACCACAAACGACAACAGAAACATTCTATATAGACGTCTGCCCAGATATCCGCCTCAATGAACAACGATTGCCAATTGAGTCCTTGTCGATATTTTCTGTCATTTCGAAATGTATGGGGAAGTACCCGACGGACTGGAATAAACACCTTCGTGGGATTGGCCAACGGGGTTACAATGTCGTCCATTTCACGCCGTTGATGACGAGGGGAGCATCTAATTCATCATACAGTATATATGATCAGCTAGAGTTTGATCGGGATATTTTCCCAAACGGAGACAAAGACATTGCGGATATGGTCACTAGAATGGAAAGGGACTTTGGACTTCTTTCGTTAACCGACGTTGTGTGGAACCACACAGCACATAACAGCAAGTGGCTCCAGACACATCCAGAAGCTGGCTACAATGTGGAGACAGCCCCCTGGCTGGAAGCTGCGCTAGAGCTGGACGACGCTCTTTTGAAGTACGGTAACGATTTAGAGAGTCTGGGTTTACCCACGGAATTCAAGACCGTTGATGATTTGGTTGCGGTCATGCATAAGATGAAAGCACATGTTATAGAAAAGATTAAACTCTGGGAATTTTACTCCGTTGACGTTCAACGCAACACAGAAGCTATCGTTGAAGCCTGGAAATCCGGCAACGTCCAGTACCCAAAAGGCGGCTTCGGAGACATTGGAGTTGGAGGACTAGGTCAAATACGGGAATGGCCGGTCGAAGACAAAGTCACTTTCCTACGTGGAAAGGCACTCGAGAATAATGGCCGAATTCTGGGGAGACATAGCAGAATGGTGAATCCTCAAATCGGTGCTGCGCTGCTAACTGCATTATACGGCCGGTATGACGAAACGACTGCGGATATCCAAATGGTACAAGACAATGTACACAACACTTTGGACGCGGTCAATCTGCCGTTGTTCCAAGAGTTCGATCAGGATGTCTCCGATATATTGGATCAGTTATTTAATAGGATCAAATATCTCCGCCTAGATGAACACGGGCCTAAACTAGGGCATATTACGCCAGAGAGCCCCCTCATCGAAACGTACTTCACTCGTCTTCCTCTCAATTTCACCACGAAGGCACATAACCCGAGATCGCTCGCTCTGGTCAACAACGGATGGGTGTGGGACGCGGACGCTTTAAAAGACAACGCCGGGCCTGAGTCTCGAGCATACCTGAAACGTGAAGTTATCGTCTGGGGCGACTGTGTCAAACTACGTTATGGGAACTCGGCAGAGGATAATCCGTTTTTATGGGATTATATGACTCAGTATACAAGGTTGATGGCGACACACTTCGCCGGATTTCGCATTGACAATTGCCACTCCACTCCGTTGCATGTCGCCGTACATTTACTGCATGAGGCTCGGCGCATTCGCCCGAATCTGATGGTCTTTGCAGAGCTTTTTACGGGCTCGGAGGAAGCTGATTACTTGTTCACTAAGAGACTCGGGTTGACTGCTTTGATTAGAGAAGCAATGCAGGCATGGAGTGCTGCCGAACTGAGTCGACTAGTTCACCGCCACGGTGGCCGTCCAATTGGCAGCTTCGACCCGGGTTTGCTATCTCACTGGTGTCACAAAGATGATGACATAGTCACTCACCAGATTCGACCAACCACCATACACGCGCTTTTCATGGACTGTACGCACGATAATGAAACTCCTGCGCAAAAACGAGATCCGAGGGACACACTCCCCAATGCAGCGTTGGTGGCAATGTGTGGTTCCGCGATTGGGAGTGTCATGGGCTACGATGAGATTTATCCTGCGAATGTAAATCTCGTTACAGATACTCGCTCATACCGGTCGGTATCTTCCGAAAGCGATGTGCACGATGTTACCGGCGAAGGAGGCATCGGTGGAGTCAAAAAATTACTAAACAGACTCCATACAGAAATGGCAATCGACGAATTTGACGAGACTCATATCCACCACGCTGGAGACTACATAACAGTTCACAGAGTACACCCGCATACGAGAAAAGGTATCTTACTCATAGCACGTACTGCTTTTTCTGAATCTAGTGCCGAACATACGTTGGCCCCAGTTCACTTGACAGGCACTAAAGCAAACCTGTTAGGTGCCTGGAATCTAGAAGTTGAGAATGACAGCAAAACAAAAAGTATAGTGGCCACTGATAAAGAATATCTAAGAGGCTTACCGAGCCGTGTCTCCGAAATATCCGGATTGCGTATAGAGGAAGCAGCAAATGACACAATAATATATACCCCTGATCATTTCCCACCGGGCTCGATTGCTTTACTAGAAACACACATACACGAAGCAAATTTACCAGTCGGCCTGAGCGACTTTATTACAGCTGATGTGGACGAAGCCTTTGCTTCAGTTGACCTTACCGGTCTGAATTTCGTGTTATATCGCTGTGATTCCGAAGAGAGAGATTTCAGTGATGGGAAGGATGGAGTTTATCATGTTCCAAACTTTGGACCCCTCGTCTATGCTGGACTTCAGGGGTGGTGGAGTGTCCTGGAAGAAATCATCAAGAAGAATGATTTGGGTCATCCTCTTTGTGACAATCTCAGAGATGGCCAGTGGGCACTCGATTTTGTCGTCGGAAGAATGCGGCGGGCGATCTCACAACAAAGCTATTCGCAAATCGAAGGCCCGACAAAATGGCTTGAAGATCGACTCGATGCCGTTCGCCGAGTGCCAAACTTTTTGTTACCCCGTTACTTCACCATCATCATTAAAGCCGCGTATGATGCTGCTTGCAGACGTGCAATCCATGGTTTGGGGGTTATCATTGAGCATGGCCAGCATTTTATTCATGAATTGGCGCTGATAAGTGTACAGCAGTTGGGAGAGGTAAAGTCTGCTTCTCTTTATCCCTCAAAACAGGTACCTTCCCTTGCTGCCGGTTTACCCCATTTCGCTACAGACTGGGCAAGATGTTGGGGCCGAGATGTGTTTATTTCCTTGCGAGGGTTACTTCTAGCAACGGGCCGATTTGGGGATGCCAAAGAACATATTCTTGCTTTCGCGAGCGTGTTGAAACACGGCATGATACCCAACTTGCTTTCATCCGGAAAGCTTCCTAGATATAATTCTCGCGATTCAGTTTGGTTTTTCTTGCAGGCTATTCAAGATTATACCCATATCGCTCCGGATGGCATTAAAATTTTGGAGGAGACGGTTCCTCGTCGATTCCTACCTTATGATGATACTTGGTTTCCGTTTGATGATGAGAGGGCCTATAGTCAGCGTTCGACTATTAGCGAGATCATCCAAGAAGTCTTTCAAAGGCACGCATCGGGTATCTCGTATCGCGAGTATAATGCCGGCCCAGACTTGGACATGCAAATGAGACCGGAAGGTTTTCAGGTGGATGTACATGTTGATTGGGAAACCGGTATCATATTTGGAGGGAATCAGTGGAATTGTGGAACGTGGATGGATAAAATGGGCGAGAGTACAAAAGCTGGAAATCAGGGATATCCTGGAACTCCAAGAGACGGTGCACCGATTGAAATATCTGGTCTGCTCTATAGTGCACTGCGTTGGGTCTCGGAACTAAGAAACAAAGGCCATTATCCGCACGGGGGTGTTGATATCGACTCTGAGCGGAAAATCACTTTCGAAGACTGGGCGGGAAGAGTCAAAGCAAGCTTTGAAAAATGCTATTATGTACCCGTCGACCCTGACGAAGACGAGTGTTTCAATGTTCACAAGAAACTTGTCAACCGTCGCGGCATTTACAGAGATCTTTACAAATCTGGGAAACCTTATGAGGATTATCAGCTCCGTCCCAACTTTGCCGTTGCCATGACCGTTGCTCCGGACCTGTTCGATACGGCCCGGGCGCTTCACGCCTTGACTATTGCGGATGCCGTTCTCCGTGGGCCATTGGGTATGGCAACGCTCGATCCCATGGATTTGAACTACAGACCGTATTACAACAATTCGGAAGACTCCACTGATTTTGCAACTTCGAAGGGAAGGAATTACCATCAAGGCCCTGAGTGGTTATGGCCAACTGGATACTTCCTGCGAGCACTGTTGAAATTTACTCTACTTAGGGATAATTCGCATCAGTGTATGATGGATATATATCAGCAGATCACAATCCGACTGGGAGGATGTCGCAAATCTCTGAGAGAAAGTACATGGAAAGGTCTGACGGAGTTGACAAATAAGGATGCGGAGTTCTGTGCCGATTCGGTGAGTACTTATCCTTCTCTGGGTCTGTTATTGACATGAAATCTAATATGGTCTTGCGTGTGTCTAGTCGCCGACCCAGGCATGGTCTGCAGCGTGCTTGCTGGACCTGTATTATGACGCCTCTGAGATCCAGAAGGCGAGGTCGGCACGCTTGCATGGTTAACTAGTCGACTAGTTAGTTAGCCATGATTTTTATTTAATGGACACATATCTTTGTTGATGTCTGATCTCAAGATTTTAGTTACTCTTTGTTTTAGCATCATCCAAAGCGATATTTTATACATAGTTGACTAAATCACACAGCCATGATACTTAGGCAATTGCAGTCGTAATGTTTTGTAACACGGTCGATGTCGGTCGTATCGAACGGATTGCCAATTGAGATGATCCCAGGATCTCTGGCAGCACTTCTGGTGTATCTCCAGAGTAGAACTTGGTGAATATCCCAAAACAAAGCCTGGCAAACTAAATTACCACACTTGGTCGAAGACGAAAAATGGTAACTAGAACATATAGTTAGTTGACAGCGCATGACAGAGAGAGACTGGGCTGATTCTAAAAGTGTAGAGTGGATAATAGTTCTTCCGGCGCATAAGCGGGGCTTTGTTTTTCCGGCTTCCGGCGATACGCGGCTAAACACAACGTCATTGTGGAAAACATCCTGAATCGAAGTACGACGAGGCGAGCGACGAGTTCCGAGTTGGCCGGGTTAACAGCTAGGACCGCAGAGGGTTGTCACGCATGCACTCTGCTTTTGAAGTTTTTTAATATACGTGGACTAATCCAGCCACCTTTTTGTTGGCGTGACACCGTTCTTCGAATTTGTTTGTTTACCTGGGTCAGGAAAAGGATCGTACCTCGATGACGCTCTCCCTTCCGCCAGCGGCGACTCTGACCAACACTGCTTTTCAAACATTCATCTCCGGGGGTGACGGAAATGGCGGCCACGATGACCGGCCAAAGTTCCAAGACCAGACCAGAGGCCAGCGGGACTTGTACACTCAGATCGTGATCAGTTCCGCGGTGGGGTTGAGTGCCTTTCTGATGTTTTGCGTATGTGCAACTTTTCTGTTTTCTTTCTTTTTATCCTGGGTTTTTGGGTTTTGGGAAACGCATCTTGACTTTGTTGACACCGGATGGCTGACTATAAAGCCGTGTTTTAGATTTTACGGCCAAAATGGAGGGTCCTGTACAATGCGCGCCGGCGGTTGAGGACGGCTGCCTCGAGACTTCCCGAGCTGCCAGATTCCATGTTTGGCTGGATTCCAGTTCTTTACAAGATCACCGATGACGAAGTACTTGCATCTGCTGGGTTGGACGCTTTTGTCGTTAGTTCCACAGTCTTCGTTGTTTGCCAGGAGCCGAAGCTAACTCGATACCTTTGAAAAAATCGTTTAGTTCCTGTCGTTCTACAAATACGCAATCAAGTTCCTGACGGTGACCTTCTTCTTCTCACTTGTCATCATTCTTCCCCTCCATTATACCTATACCGGAAAGTACGGGTTTCCTTGGGACGGGAGAGATGGCAACAGCTCGGATTCCTCATACCCGTACTCTTCGCGCGCCACCTTAGTGACAACTCTGGGAGATCAAGATGAACCTAAGACGGATCCTACATACTTGTGGATGTATGTAATATTCTCGTATATTTTCACTGGGTTGGCAATTTATCTCCTAGTCGAAGAGACAAACAACATCATCCAGATACGACAAGAATGTCTGGGTAGCCAGACTACGATGACGGATCGTACCATTCGACTATCAGGAATCCCGCCTGGAATGAGATCAGAGGGAAAAGTCAAAGAGTTTATCGAAAATTTAGGAATTGGAAAGGTTGAGAATCTGACGCTATGTCGCGATTGGAGAGAGCTTGACGATTTGATGAAAGAGCGGAAACATGTACTTCAAAAACTGGAAGAATCGTGGACAAAATATCTGGGATATCGTCCCAAAAAACTGCGCAGAAGGAGCCGAGGCCGTACAAACACCGAGGAAACAGCATTAGGTCCAGTTGACGAAGACACGGAGACCACAGCCTTGTTATCACCGGAGGAACAAGAAAACCATATCTCCGATTATGGTCATGAACGCCCAAAAGTTCGCCTTTGGCACGGGCTATTTAAACTGGGATACAAATCTGTCGACGCCATTAATTACTACGAAGAGAAGCTGCACAGCCTCGATGAGACCATCGAGGCCACGAGGGAGAAAGAGTTTCCTCCCACTCAGCTGGCCTTTGTAACCATGGAATCGATTGCTGCGTGTCAAATGGCTGTTCAAGCAATCTTGGATCCCTCTCCGATGCAATTTGTTGCCAGCTTAGCCCCTCCTCCAGGAGATGTGCTTTGGGAAAAGACGTATCTTTCTAGGTCGGAGAGGTGGGTAAGGACGTGGTCTGTTACCGTCGTGATCGGCTTTCTGACCGTTTTCTGGTCCGTCCTTCTCATTCCTCTAGCATACCTGATGAACTTGGAGACAATTGAGAAGGTCATCCCGCAGTTAGCGGATGCGCTAGCCCGCCATCCTTTAATCAAGTCCCTAGTGCAGACAGGTCTTCCTACTTTAATGCTCTCATTGCTGACTGTTTCGGCTCCGTATGTCTACAATTGTAAGCTGTTATTGATTTCCTTCTTCAAAAACATAGATGCTAACATCTCAAAATAGGGCTTGCCGATATGCAGGGAATGGTCTCTCATGGGGATGTCGAACTTTCCCTCATATCGAAAAACTTCTTCTTCACGTTCTTTAATCTCTTCCTCGTCTTCACGGTCTTCGCTACTGCGTCCAACTTTTACGGCTTTTGGGAGAATCTTAGAGACGTTTTTAAAGACACAACGACTGTGGCTTTTGCCTTAGCCCGCTCACTCGAAACCCTTGCACCATTTTATGTTAACCTGATTATATTGCAAGGCCTCGGTTTGTTTCCCTTCCGCTTATTGGAATTTGGAAGTGTCGCTATGTATCCATTCCAGCTGCTGGGAGCGAAGACGCCCCGTGACTATGCCGACCTGGAAAAACCTCCTGTGTTTAGCTACGGCTTCGCACTTCCCCAAACCATTCTCATATTCATTATATGCATTGTGTACAGCGTGTTCCCAAGCTCTTGGCTTGTCTGCCTTTTTGGCCTTATTTATTTCTTTATCGGTCATTTCATATACAAGTACCAACTCCTCTACGCCATGGATCACAGACAACATTCTACTGGGCGGGCGTGGCCTATGATATGCAGCCGTGTTATTGTCGGCCTACTCGTCTTCCAGCTTGCAATGATCGGTATCCTTGCTCTCCGAAGAGCAATCACACGTTCGGTCCTGATCATCCCGTTACTCGCAGGGACAATATGGTTCTTCTACTTCTTTTCTAGAACCTACGATCCTTTGATGAAATTCATTGCTCTGCGAAGTATTGATCGCGAACGTGCTGCCGAATCAGATGAATCTCCCACCCCCTCTTCGATCACATCCCCGCCTTCACAGTGGGAGAGAGATTCAATACCGGTCCGGCTCAGAGGACGAGATCTAGCGCCGAGATTGAGGAAGTATGTGAATCCGAATTTGATTGTGCCGTTGGATGAAGCCTGGATTCCCGGCAGAGCACATCGAGGCAGTGCGATTTCCGCTTTCCGGCATACGTCCGAGGTTGTATGATCGAACAAACCATTGTACATTTTCGGTTTTTTTTTTTTCCTTTTGCATTTGGTAGCGTCCTCCGTGCATTTTGTGTTGATGTCAGGCTCCGACTTTCTCATGGGTGGTTATATATGGTTGCTTCCTGTCATGACCTGTTCCTTCGCTAGACAGTTTTCGGTGCATTTTCAGCTGGCTTTTTTGTTGTCAGTTTTCGGCATGGATACTCTACTAATGAGAAGGCTGTTTTAATGATTCCTATTATTTCCACTCGAATACCCCTTTTTACCATTGAAGATAGTTTTAATTGTCAACCAAGCCCATTAGATGTACTTTTTATCAGCAAGTTTTTCATAATAAAGCACGAACTTTTAACATGTAATGAGATCCAATGGGGTGCAAAGACATCAAAACCAATAGTTGAGACTTTTTTTCTCCTCTTTCTTTTTTCCCCCATTGTGGTGGGACATTAACAGCCATCATACTCCGAAATTAGATCCCATTTTTCTATTTTCCGCACCCCATACTACCTTCGATGCCTTTCGTGAATTGGATAGAATGGCCTTTCCAAAGACAAAATGATGCCAAGCGAGGTACGAAGCTGGGTTGAAACCAATGATTTGGGGAAATCCGAAAAAGTAAACACAGAAATTTTTGATCATATTAAGCATAGGAAATATGCCATGCGCCTTAGACACCTATCGTTTTTTTTTTTTGCATTTCCCTTGGGAAAGTAAAATTATGAGCTGGGTTTGTCCACTCCGAGGGCTTGTCGCTTGGTCACTGCGTCAGCGAGTGTTGCGAGGACTGATTCAGTGTCTTCCCAGCCGATGCAAGCGTCGGTGATGCTCACGCCGTATTTGAGACCGGCTTTGCCTTGAGGAGAGACGGGTTGGTTTCCTACGTAGAGCGAAAAAAAAAAAAAAAATAGAGTCAGCAACTAAGGGGTTGGTTCGAGGATATGGTGAATGAGAAATAAGTCGACACGGTGAACTCACCTTCGTTGATATGGCTCTCAATCATGACGCCCATGATGCCATTCTCTCCCGCGGCAATCTGGGTGGCGATGTTCTTCGCGACCTTTGGCTGGTTCCTGTGATCCTTCTCCGAGTTGCCGTGGCTGCAGTCGACCATTATTCTGGCCGAAAGCGCTTTTTCAGTCAGTCTCTTCTTTGCGGCTGCGATGGACTCTGCCGCGTAGTTGGGTCCCTTTTTGCCGCCGCGCAAGATGACGAAGCAATCTTCGTTTCCGGCGGTGCCGACAATGGCAACAACACCGGGTTTGGTGACGCTTAGGAAGTGGTGAGGGTGTTTGACGGCGCCGATGGCATCCACGGCAACATCTAGGGAGCCATCTGTGCCGTTCTTGAAGCCGACGGGGAAGGATAGCCCGCTGGCAAGTTCACGGTGGAGTTGGGACTCGGTGGTTCGGGCGCCGATTGCGCCCACAGAGAGGAGGTCGGCGAGGAACTGGGGAGAGATGGTGTCGAGCATCTCGCTGGCGATTGGCATTCCCTTGTCGGTCAGGTCGACGAACAGCTGCCTGGCGATGCGAAGGCCCTTGTTGATCTGGAAGGAATTGTCGACGTCCGGGTCGTTGATGAGGCCCTTCCACCCGACCGTGGTGCGCGGTTTCTCGAGGTAGGATCGCATCACGATGAAGAGCTGGTCCTTGTACTTCTCTTTCAGTTTGAGGAGACGGGTGCAGTAGTCCATCGCGGCCTCGGGGTCGTGGATTGAGCAGGGTCCCACGATGACCATGAGACGATTCTTGGGGTCGGTGCCGTTGACGATGGCACTGGCTTCCTCCCTGGACATCAAGACGGTCTTCTTGGAGTGAGGTGTCTGTGAGATCTCATGCTGGAGGAGATTAGGCGGCGTCAACGGGTTGTAGCCACGGACTAGATGATAGAGACGCCGTTAGTCGGTCACTGCGAACTGAAAAACAAAAAAAAAAGGATTCTCCTTTGGATGTGGGTGGGCTGGGCTGCACGCACTTCGCCAATCCTCCGCATTGCTTCGATTCCCGACATTTGTGTTTTCAATGTACCACTGCCGGCTAGTGTTAGCGGCTGCTCAGGCGAGAGAAGTCAACTGGAACTCGAAACTCACCGTTTGTGCCATAGTTGGAGGTGGCGTGGTGGGGAGTTTTTGTCTTCGATGCGTTTTTTTGCGGGGTGAGTGATGGCGGGGGTTTGTGGAAGAGGGCGATGTAGTTTAAGAACAGAAGGCAATTGGGTTTGAGTTGATTGATTGGAGGAGAAGAAGGGCAGAGAGAGGGAGAGAGAAAGAGAGAGAGAGAGAGAGTGTGAGAGAGAGGGTGAGAGAGAGAAAAGACTTGGATATCTAAGCCTGGCCGGTTCGAAGCCTTTTTTTGTTTCTTTTCTTATCTTCGGCTGTGGTCTTCTTTTTGAGTCATAGTTTAAGGGCGCTAGCTAGTTCACTAAAGAACAAACAAACGAAGCTTGACGGGAAAACGTCATACGAATTGGCTTTCCGGTTCAGCGCCGAGAAGAACGAGAATCCTTGAAGAGAGAGAGGCTGGACTTGGACTGGCAAATCCACAGAAGCTACCCTGGCATTCTAAAAACTCACTTAAACTGCGGAGTAAACTGTAACTAACTAGTAGAACTAACTTAAAAACTCCATACGCGGAAGCACACGAGATTGAAGAAATGATGAGAAAATATCAAATAGCCAACCCAAGTGCCTACACGAGGGATATCGCAGAGAAGAGAAGAGGAAAAACAGGCAAGAGAAAAACAAAACCACAAAAACAATCTAAACAGATCATCAAATTGGAAAAAAGAAAAAGAAAGAAACCACTGAATTCAAACAACATGAGAGTCTTATCTTCTGGCTCTCGTTTCTTGCAGGTCAATCTCCGATACCGGGGGATGCAAAGTCCTTCATCAGCCCCGTGTTCGAGTTAGTTAGCCCTGTTTTCTCACAACTCCTCGGTCGCATCTTCAATCTGACTCTGCAAGGATTTTCGGTTCCTCTCGCAGGATTCAGCATAATCCTTCATTGGAACATCCTCAAGGTCCTTTTGGTTGTTCCCCCCTTGGCGCAAGACATTCTGACAAAGGTCAGTTAAGCTCTGTTTGATTGGCTGTAGTTTGGCCAGAAAATCTTTCAAACGCTTCTCGTGCGTCTCTTCCAACTGATCGATGAGTTTGTCACCTCCCTTCTTATAGACATCGACAGCATCGAGGATGACGGTTTCTTCATTCGCTAAATGTTGGACCAGGCGCTGCAGTCAGGGTAGTTAGTCAGTCAGCTCCGTTTGCTAGAAGAAAGCAGACAATTGTGGGTTGTGTTGTGACTTACGTTGCTTACATCCAACATGATATCCAGAGTGGCCTTTTGCGTAGATCGCAGCGCCTTTCGCCACTCATCCGCAGCTTCAGCTGGGTTGGCTTCCGAGGAGGTCGGCAAACTCGACGACACAGTCTCTGATGATTGGCTGTCGTGCATTTCGGTGTCAACATTAGAACTCGCTCTTACGTCGACATCGTCGCTGCTAGTTCTCGTGACATGACTCTTGCTTCCCCCTGGACCTAAATCTGGCCCCGATGCTGTGGCTTTTTTCTTGAACATGTTTTGCAACTGCGGGTTGTGAATTGCGTTGCGCCTCTTCAGAAATTCGAAAGGATCTCTCAATTTTCCTTTATGCCACCATCTTTCTTCAAGCGAGTCCTTTGGGAAATATACAGGTGCGTGATGTTGCTGATTTGTATCTTTAATTCCCTGTTGCTTGAGAGCGGAAGAATCACTCGGGATGTGGGTCGAGCTTCCTTCATCTAGACCATAATCCGGGTATGGGTCCTTGCAATTTTCCTTCGTTTTTCCTAGGGGATAGACATCTACTCGCGCTTTATTCCCTTCGTCGCTTGGTTTGGAACGTTCGAATTGAGCTCCTGCAACTCGGGAATCCCTGACAAATTGTTTGGGTTGAGGACTTCCGTTTTCGTCAACTGTCTGAGCCTGAGAATTCAATGGCCCTTTTCTGGTATCTCCGGACACTGCATAAACAGAACTGCTTGGTTCATCCGTAACCCCCTGGAGGATTTCGCTATCATCGATATCCATGGCATCGTCGCGACATGGTGAGGTGCTGAATTCAATCGGAGAAGCCGCGCTTGCGTTTCTACTCTCATCTTTCGACATATTCTCGTCTGGGTCTTCAACTGAATGGCCCCCGGTAGTATCTTCCTTTTGCATATATGTATCGACCATTTGATTTTCATCTTTGAGCACACTATTTTCTTCGTGTTTCAATGGCCGAGGTTCCCCCGCGCGCGCTAAGTCACTGCTGTGGCCTTCCTTGTCAACGACGGAAGCTGGTTGTTGACCATCACTGCTGCTGCAAGTAGGATCCCTTTCAGAGGAACCCACAAAGTTAGAACTGACTACGCCAGTATCCGATGGATTTTCGACAATTGGACCCTTCGTGCAATCATTCGCATTAGGAATATCTTGATCTTCGGTATCCCCGTTTTGCGCCTTTGCATTCTGACGAGCAATGAACAGGGAAACATTTCTGGTAACATGGGAAACGTTTTGTGTTGCGCCGAGTCGTGAATCCTTTTTAACACTGTCTGACTCTCGACTCACACCGTTTCCTTCGTATTTCGGATTTTTAGTTGGGTTTTGGTCCATTGATGGTATACCGGCATTTTTGAACGTGGCTGAAAGGCTGCTGCCCAAAGTCCGACCATTGTTTGCATTGGTTTTGCGTAATTTCGCGGCCGGGCGGTTTTCAGTTTCCTCTTCCGAGGTAGAAGATTCATCGATTTTGCGTTTTCGATTTGCTCCTGGCGATAAACCACGATTCTCTTCCTGTGGATTATCTCTTTCTGGCCGAGTGAATTTGAGCAATTTCGCGGCTGGACGGTTTTCAGTTTCCTCTTCCGAGGTAGAAGATTCATCGATTTTGCGTTTTCGATTTGCTCCTGGCGATAAACCACGATTCTCTTCCTGTGGATTATCTCTTTCTGGCCGAGTGAATTTGAGCAATTTCGCGGCTGGACGGTTTTCAGTTTCCTCTTCCGAGATCGAAGATTCATTGATCTTGCGTTTTCGATTCGCTGCTGGCGATAAACCAAGATTTTCTTCCTGTGGATTATCTCTTTCTGGCCGAGTGAATTTGAGCAATTTCGCGGCTGGACGGTTTTCAGTTTCCTCTTCCGAGATCGAAGATTCATTGATCTTGCGTTTTCGATTCGCTGCTGGCGATAAACCAAGATTTTCTTCCTGTGGATTATCTCTTTCTGGCCAAGTGGACGGCACCTGTATTTCGTCGGGGACACGGGTATTCTCTTGACGAATCTCTGGGGAAGAATCAGCGGGTTCGGTGGTTGCTTCAATGCCAACGTTGGCTTTCGCTTGAAATTTCAACTCCTCTGGTTGTGGAGGCTTGGAGGCAGTCGTGACCTTATTTGGTCTTTTGGCCTTTCCATCCTGGTGCTGTATATCGGCGCCAGGTGGTATTCTGGTCTGCTGTGGTGCACTTGATTCAATTGGATCATCCAGATCGTAGGGAGGATTCTCCATTTTCTTTGCCAGGGCCAATTTTTCGTTTGCTTTATTCGCTGCTGCTCGTCTTGGGCGAGTAGATGCAAGCGTCTTGGTCACCTCCATTTTCGCCCGTTTTGCGCGTTGCGTCGGCGGAGCAGGCTTGGTTTTTGGGGACTTGGGGCTCAGTGATAGCATCGGTGGGTTGGCGTTATTCGCACAACTGGTCTCTGGCTCTTGTTTTCCGGACCTAGCATTAAGCAAGGTTATCTTTTGCTTTTTCGCTGCAGATGGATGATGCTCTTCTCCATCGTCGACACGGAGATCCTGGTCCCAGTCGACAGCCGTTTTCTTGTCCACCGAACCGCTGATTCTGTTATGAGGGCGTTTCAAGCGAGAGCCATTTGAAGCCGACTTGTCTGCAAGCTTTGCAACAGGAGTCGGTGCCTCCATGCTGCCTGCGCGTCGTCTCTCCTGGCTCCGGACGCCGATTGACGAAGATGGCGGGTTGCTGCATCGAGATTGACGTTGGAGCTCGCGTCTTACCGAATCGAGTAATCCATCACCCCGCCCCAACTCAGAGCCGCACCCGGCCTCAACTTGCTGATGCTGATGCTGCTGCTGCTCGCAACCGACGAGGCGGCCGTCTTTATTCGCGTCGATGTTTTTGTTCTGTGTAGCAATCTCGGAGCTGAGGGAGCCGTAGCCACTTTCTGCAAGGATGGTGGGCTTGCGTTGTGATCCGTGGTCTTCTGTATCTCGTTTTTTTTCAATCACTCTGGCATCTGTCGTTCTCTGTGGACTGCTTTTTGATGGCTGGGAGCTGCTATCTGCCGAAAGAAGTTTGATTGTAGTCGCTGACATCGCCCCATGGGCCTTTTTCTCTGGCAGTGGCTTGCTTTCCTGCATGGTTGGATTGTCATTCGGCGATCCGCCAATGCCCTCGTCGCGTTCAGTTAAGTCGACGCTGCCAGACACAGCATGTCGTTGGCTCTTGGATCCTTTTGCTGCCTTTGCTCTCTTCTTCTTGCGTAAATGCGCTTGTCGCATTTCTTCTTGAATGAGACGAGCGTCCATGTTCGAGAACCGAAAGAAGCTCTTGGCGGTGGTTGGTTTTGGAAAGGTGACATCTGCCCTCGCGGCATCCACGATCATTCCGTTTATCATATAGTGCGTGCCCTCCACCAAATCAATGTGGAGGCACCGTTCGTCAACGCCAGTACTGGTCCATTGAACGAAATTTCTCGGAATGTCGATAATTTGGATTGTATCGCCATTGAAAACAAGAAAGCTAATCAACTGCGCGTTGATTGCGATCACAATCGGGGTGTGCTTTGAAATCGCACTTATTCCTGGCAATTCCAGGTCGGTGAGCGTCCCCATTCTCGTCATCTCGAGCCCCCTGGATGCTTCCAGGGCACTCGATACGTTCCCTTTATCAATGCGGACCAACAGCTTGATGAATCCTTCGATCCATTGCTCGTTGATCACCCGGTCGGGGCGAAACCATGAAGTAAACTTCGGTTTCGTCCCGACCGGCCAGAACGCAGCTGGGTCAGGCCGAGCAGTCACCAGCTGCTGGATGACCATCCCAGCGATGAACCTCAAATCGACACCCGCCTCGCTCTTCAGGAGGATTCCACCCAGATGCCTTGACAGTCGCAAATCACATATTAGAGCTGACTTCTGTGAGAGAAAGAGAGAGAAACAATGCAGGTTCGGTTGCTCACCTCAGATTTTCTTTAAACGATAACACAAAATCTGTGTTTTCGTGGCACTGGCGGATCAACTCGAGGACGAGTTGTCCACTCTGAATATACAGGTCAGCATCTGCTTGTCCAAAGCACTGGACAGTTGCGATAACTACTTACCCAACGGCGAGCGAGGAACGGGTGATCCCCAACGAACGTTCCGAAAAGGCTACGACAAGATCTTTGTCCGAGGACCAGTTTTCTTCGCCGTGCCACCTCCCTGATCTCAGGGTGAACTCCGTTTCCCCCCATCATCACCCCCAACTCTTTCAACAATTTCTACGCCCAACATGTCAGCAATGGCAATTATCTCCCTTGGTAGACTTAGGTTGTTCTCTGCAACTTACGTGAAAGAGGTAAAAACCCCTATCCCTTGCCAAGCAAGGTTTCGCTCTCATTAATATATGGAGCATGCAATGAAAGGACTCAACGTCCAATCTCCGGCCGCAGCCTTGATTCTCCCCATCAAACAGAGCAACTAGCTCTGGAAGATCGGTTGCGTCCATGCTGCTGGACGACCCCATAAACGCTGTGATCACTCTCACAGGGAACCTAGGGTGAATATTGGGTTAGCATATAGCCCCTGGGAATTCGCACAAACAAGGAAGGAAAGCACTCACATCAGAATACCGTCTACTCTGGTATTCTGTACAACGTTCTTAAAATACCCCGCGAGTTGCGAGATCCAACTCCCTACCGAAGTGCTCGCTCCCGAGGAACCGGTGGACGCCATTTTTGAACTTTGCAGTTTTAATTTGGGAAAAGATGTTGGGAAAACGGTATGAATCTCGAATTGATCTTGCAAATTTATCTCGTACTTGAAGATTTGGGAGGAAACAGAGGTAAAAAAAAGTGGAAGAGGAAGCAGATGAGAAAGTTGAAGGAAGAGTCGAAGAGAAAGTTGAAGAGAGAGTGGAAGAGAGAGTCAAAGAGAGAGTCAAAGAGAGAGTGGAAGTGAAAGCGAGGAATAGGAGGAGAGAAAAGGCAACAGTGCAGAGATAAAGTGGAGAAAAGGGTAGCAACACAAATCTTTTCCAATTTTCACCTGTTTTTTCCCTTGATATTGGCCTGGAAGAGACAAGTTGAGTCATGTGTGTGAGAAACGGGTTGAAGAAGTAACACATCGGGCCCAAGGGGGCTGGGAAGAAAAGCCTGCTCAGCAGGTAGTGATCATAAACAAGAAACTTGCCGGAGAAACACAACCTGGACTCTCATGACTGTTGTTTGTGGGCAAAATGGGAATAACACAGCTTCGTCAATATAGCGTTTCGGCCCCCCCTTGAGATAGGTATCTAAGTCAGCCAGCTGACATTCATATATTGAGCAGCTTCCATTGTTCCAAGATATACACAGTCAGTGAATGGATTGAGGAATAGCTTTAAGGGTTCCTTGATTCTTCCCTTGATATATCAAGGAGAATGTGCTCTATGAACCCTGAATCCGAGTCTTGTTGAATGATATTGAATGATATTCAATGGGTATTAAGTAGCATCAATATCCAACTGCTTTGTATGGATAACACCTGATAAGGATCCCTGGCTGGAGATCCACTGCCTGGCTGGTAGGAAATGTGTTTAGGTTGTGTGAGCTGAGAGAAAGAAGTTCTCATGCAGGTTCCAATATGCGTGCAGCTGGTTTAGTTGTTTGGTCCTGAGCCTTGGGTGGAAATCTCCTGGATAGCTTGAATACAGTCTGCCTTGACTACTCGAAGCAACATAAAACATGCAAGACCAAATCAAAATAGAGGGCGGAAGGAAAGAGGAGAGATAGCAGTAAATTCAATGCCATGATTGTACACAGCTCTGATCATAGGTACCAGAATCCAAAGATATATTATAACCTGATTTTCACTCAAACCCGGTTCTGAATGGAGGGAGGGAAAGGATGATTTGCCTCCATCTGAATCTGCCGCAACGAAACTGGGTGTATCACCTCGTGCCTGAGCTTCAGGCGACCAACAGCCTCAGCATGCGACTGGATGCCCTCGTTGGATATCAGGTCCTTTTCAAACCAAGGTTCGTGTTTGTTGTATTTGAGTGCAACTTGTCTCCAGATTTCGACCACTCGAGCCTCCAGCTGCAGGTTCCATACACTTCTCCAAGTAGCCGTCGTATAAAAATCATCTACATGATAGCAGAATGCAGATGCATGGCCCCTTCCACCACTCCATATTTCCATCGTCCGCAGCTTTGGCATTTTCTCTGCAACCTCACCCGCGGTGTAAAGCATGTTATTGATCATAACTGTGTCTTCAGGGGAATTCAGCAGAGGTGAGGTTAGGGCTATCGATACAAGGTCCTTCCAAACCCACTCAAGCCGGGACGTTTGGAAAAAGTGCTTTGCGTCGATGAGGAATGACACGCAAAGTTTCTCAAGTCGCAGACTAATCTTGGCGAAGAGCAGAGCGAGTAAGGGAGATGTCGCTCGAACAGACTCTCCAAAGGTAGTGGTGGTCGCATATCTATAATCTTCATTAAAATCCTCAAAAAGCGTCAGTTTCTTGAGTGTTTTTGGCAACGGCGTTTCGAGAATCTTCATGTAGCCTATATATATATATGTATGTACATGGGTGGAATTAGCTTACGTTTCGATAAACATCCTCCTGACATCTAGAGAAATGCACATACCTCTATCGACGAAATCCTGGCCCATCCACCGCAGTTGTCGCCACGGCTCGTAACAGATATGTTCAAGGGAAGGAAGGCTAGCGAAAATCCGTGATAACGTTTCCGATGAAAAGTGTCGTCGAGTTTGTCGCCGGAGAAGGAAGCGTGTAACAACATCAACTTCTGGAAGCGTGCCCCGAAAAGCCAGGTTCACATGGTTCCCGAAGAGTCGGTTTATCTCTCGACGACTTGGAGCAATAGTCCGTTTGCCGTTGACCCAGCCATGGACGTAGTCATGAGAACTGGGTGGCCCCTGTGCCTTGACTGGTTCCAGATGACCGTCAAAATCGATATCTCTAAAACCATGTTTGCAGTCACTAGATGAGTGGGCACTGATCTCTAGAGTTAGGCCCCCTCTACGTTCATCGCCATCCTTTTTCCATGTGCTTAGAATGGAGAAGAGGGTCCATACAGCCTTTCTCATGGTGTTGTTGTTGAAGGCTGTTCTACCAAAATCTTCTCCACGAAGACAAGCCGGGCAGCTGTACCGTCTGAGCTTCATGCGAAGCCAAATCTGCTTGACAAGTCCTCTCCGACCGTCAACAATTTTGGTAAACTCCGCCAAGCGTGGGCCGCTCAGTGTTATGCAAGAGAAGTTCCGCTTCTCGAAAAATTCCTGCCATTCTTCCGAGACAGCAGCGTACGAGCTCAAACGGCTCTTTCCGATGCCGCCAGGGTCTTGGGCCAGTCTTTCCAGAATCATCAACCGGAGTTCTGGTGGCACCAGGTTCCATTGCACCATTTTCTCTTTTTTTTTCCCCTTCCGTCTTCGTCCTTTTGTTTCTTCGAGTTTTTTGTTGGTTTGATGTTGTTAGACTGAGAAGGGACAAGTAACAGGCAAAACTTCCTATTTGTTTGAGTGACATGAAAATGATAAAAAAAGAGAAGAGCAGTTTTTTTTTTTTTTCCCCAGAATATGTCTCTCCAAGGCAAACGAGTCAACGGTGTAAGGCACTTATTGCATCGTGATGTTATAGAACCGGCACTTTCATACCGACTAGGGCATCACTCCTGACACTGACGAAATGGGATCAAACACGACTTTCGTTGAGAGGGTTCCATTTCTAGGTACGAACCTTGACAAAAAGTCAGCCAACCTGGCTTTCAATGGATGTATAATCTTAAATAGACTGCCGTTCCGCTTTCTCAATGTGCAAGGTTAAGCTATGCACGTATCTGCTAACCACAGATAGATCCAATTGAAGAGGCTTCGCGGACATGAGAAACGTTCGACCACGGGTCATCGCGACACTCAAACCTATCCTTGTCCAGATGTTCCCATTGTTTTAGTCTTCCAGTCCGTCAAGCGAGTGAACCTTCCACATGCCCGTGCGACCCGTCGCCGATCCATACCAGTGTAAAGGCAAGGTAGTTATTCGTTCCCGGTGTCCCTCCAGCTCTCCAGATCTTCTCAGAAGGCCATGCGAGATCCATGATCTTCCCAATGATATAGCCGAGTGTGTAAGCTTCCCAGTCACATTGCTCTAAGGATTAACTAGTTGTGTCTTCCCTCAATCTCTGAGACGCGACGCGAAGCGCATCAACGTAAGAAGAAGTCCGGAAGTTGCTTGAGAAAAGGCGTTTTGACATGTGCCGCGCCCTCTCGCATTGTCATTACTGTTCCTTGAAGTTTGAACCGGCCTCTCTCGTGTCTCGCACTCTAGAGTAACTAAGTAGTTAACTGATCCTTTGTAGAATTCGATCTTCCCGGGGGAAAGCAGGCGGAATTTGCGCGTAAGCTGGTTATTTAAATCATTTTGTTATGAGCTTCGAAGACGGTTCTGGGATTCAGGACTTCGCGTGCTGGCGACAGCGAGCTTTCCGGCTTTCCATCCAGACCGGCACATCGAGTTGGTCCGAAACATCGTCCGCAAGCATTAACTAAACCATCCGGGTTCCGCAGCGGCTGGGAGACTCGGTTCCCAGGCAGAAGGATTATTTATCACACGCTGGATTGAATTTTTAATCCAAAGTAGACTTATTAGTGATCCAAAATTCGTGATGTTTTTATAACTACGTTCTGAGTTAACAAAGGCTCGTTTGTTATAGTTAAAAGGAAATGAATGCCATTCCAGCCGCTTTCTTCTGACACACGCTGCGTCTGATCAAGTCTTCTACGGTCCCCGAATATCGAACGCGATCACCGCTATTTAGCTGCATGTTCTGTCCACCGGTGAACCCGAATTCGAATCCTTCTTAACCTTTTGCAGACATTTCGACATGCCGTCAATTGGTCCGGAGACGGTCCCTAACGCGGCGCAATTCGGGAAAATCAGCGCAGCGGCCACTCTCGAGGAAGAATCCCCTCCAGTGTCTATATGGCGGATCTTCCGAAACAGCAAGGCCACGTCCAGTCCCGTCGCGCCCATCCCACAGATATCCCCCGAGCGACAGCGAGCCGCAGCTCACGACCATGCGCTCAACGTTGGTGCCCTCCTCGAGGAGGATGAGCGCCAGGAGACTGTCCTCACGCAGAAGACAGTATTGTACCTAGCATACGGTTCCAACATGTGCTCCGAGACCTTCCGCAACAGCCGTGCAATCGTGCCCATATCACAGATCAACGTCTGCGTGCCAGATCTCACGCTCACATTTGACTTGCCGGGCATTCCGTACTTCGAGCCATGTTTCGCCGCAACCCAATATCGAGACCGGGATTCCGGCGAACCCAAATATCCCAACGGCCACTTCACGCATCATCATCATCATAATCATAATCATAATCAGCAGCAGCAGCAGCACTCGGGGACAGCCGATGAAAGCGAAAGCGAAGACGAAAAGGGCTCATTGCTGCGCTCAGACCGCTCAGCCCTCGACGACACCAACGTCTGGCGCAAGCCCCTCGTCGGCATCGTCTACGAAGTCACCCTCTCAGATTATGCCCGCATCATCGCCACCGAGGGCGGAGGCTCCTCCTACATCGACGTGGTAGTCGACTGCTACCCGTTTCCCACCGACTACACCCCCTCCGACCCTGTTCCCAACCATCCCACCACGACGCCCTTCCGCGCACACACCCTCCTCTCACCCGCCCAAAACGCCACTTCCACCGGTTCCAGCAGCGACAAGACGACCGCGGGCCCGACCGGAAGATCACACCGCATCCGCCATCCCACGTACGCGCAGCCCTCTCCTCGTTATAAGAACCTGCTCGTCTGCGGCGCGAAGGAACATCGTCTGCCCGACTCGTATCGCGCGTATCTCTCTTCCTTGCACGCATATCGCATCACTTCCCGCCGACAGCGCGTCGGCCTGGTCTTTTTGTGCCTGCTGTGGTTGCCGCCGCTGCTGTTCCTCATGGTTGTTAGTAGGTTCTTGGCGGATGAGAAGGGGTGGGCGCCGAGCTGGCTGACGAAGCTGCGGACATGGCTGTCCGAGGGTATCTGGTGGAGTTATGATGTGGTGTTTCAGAGGGTGTTTGGTGACGGGGAGAGAACGGCGGGAACATGACGGGCATGGATTTTTAGAAAGATGATATGACTGCACACATCGGCCCCCTTCCCTGTAGATATGCTCTGTGATGCACTATATAGATAGACCATTTGTATATGAAGATTTAATGCCTGGATATATGTAACACAAGATAGCTTTTCACCGCTGGATTCGGCTAAATGAAGAGTTTTGTTTCAATCAATTGCCCTCTTTGTCTTTTTTTTTTTTTTCTCTTTGGCAATGCCTCTAGGCACAGTACAATTCTAGTAAAGCTACAACAAGCAGCCCCTTTTCAATCACGTTTTAGAGCGGAGAACGATTCGAAGAATCATACCATCACAACCCTTCGAAAAGCACCTAGAACCATGGAGTTGAATATGGCTAACCAAATGAACTGGAAAAACAAATGAAATGTATACATTCGGGAGTCAGACGCGTAAGATAAAATCACAATGACATAAGGGGAACAACGAGGATAACGAATATCTTTATAATTACAGGTTCAAAAACAACACTCTCTACTTTCTTCCTCCGTGGATTTCCACATTTCCTGCATTTCTTTTTGGTGTCTAAAACTTGCTAGAAAAGATGATATGTTGTCCCTCGAAAAATGGACCTGTGGGTATGCGAAAAAGGAAAAGAGGAGTACGCAAAAAAGGCGACTTAGCCGTGTGGCTAATTGTCCCTCTTGCTTGTCCTCTTTGATTGATATACAGTCGTCCGCCTGTGATATTGCGCTTATCTCTTCTTGCCGACAGGAGGAGTATAGACAATCTGGCGTGTCTTGATTGGCGACCACTTGTATCTCTTGACCCAGACGCTGATGGCGAATAAAGCTCCGGTAATCACCAGGGTCTTAAGACCCATCTTTTTCCGGTCGTCCATCTCGGGCTCAGCAGCCCAGTTAAGGAATTCGGTCACGTCCTTGGCCATCTGGGAGGTCGTCGCGGGAGTTCCATCTTCGTATTCGACAACGCCATCGAACAAAACTCGAGCCATGGCGATACCTAACAAGCTATCGTTAGTTTAAGTCCGAATAGCGGTAAAAGAATATGATCGCAAATTGGCTCTAAGATGCCAACGGTTTTCGTACCAGTTCCAGGGAAGTAAGGGTTGAAGTTCAATCCTTCTTGGACGGAAGCTCCGGCTGGTGGCTCGTCAGGATATCCAGTGAGCAAGTTGAAAATATAATCGCAGCCTCCGTGCCGTCCTTTGACGATCAAGCTCAGATCCGGCGGCAGAGCACCACTGTTCGCGGCTCGGGCGGCCTCATCGTTCTTGTAGGGAGCCGGCATATAATCGGACAGTTTTCCGGCGCGCTTCTCAATCTCACCCTGGTCGTTGGGCTCAGTGTCATATTCATTCTCCTCGGCCATGGCCTTCATCTCATCAACGGTGTGCATGGTACCGACGAATGCACGCCACGGGACACGGCTGAGGGAATGACATGCAGCGCAGACTTCACGGTATACCTGGAAACCACGTCGTAGACTAGAACAATTTCGACGATATCAGTTGAACACAGTCCAATGACACAACATGAAAAAAGGAGATGAAAAATGTCAACACTCACGCTGCATGGTCGAAGGTTCGGAAGAATTTGGTGTGCTCCCAAGGATAGGCGGTGGCATGCAATCTTTTAAGGTCTCAAGTTAGCGATTGAAGAAAAAAAAAGAATTAAGAATAGCAAGGTTGCTTCATTGCAACGGATTCAATATCACAACTCACCCCTCCTCAGCCGGGGTCATCGCACGCAGTTCCGGGCCATAGAGGTGATAGTACCAGGCCGCAGCCCCAATTGTAGCTGCAGTGGCAGCGGAAGCGGTCAGAGTGAGGTAGAATGGAGACTCGGTCGCGGAGTTGGCTTTGGAAGAGGAGGATCGCTAGAAAGCGGAATTAGCCGGGAGAAACACCCGTAGCAGTACGGAGAGGATCCCCATCGGTTGAAACAAAGTCCAATGGCATAACATCAAGAAGATCAACGCACCGTGGTGGATTGCCGGAAGGATTGTCGTGCGAATGCCTTTGAGGGCACGGTTCGCAGTACCGATCTGGCCAACATTGTGTGCGAGTGTGTTGAGCTAAAACCCGCTCCAATTAGTGCAGCACCGACGAACAACCGGGGCCTGGGACGAGCGAAGGAAAGAGGAGGAGGAGGACGGGGAGAGAAGCGTGAGGGACAGCGAAGTTTTCCCACTTGTCGGTATTGAGCGAGAAGAATGTCGTCCGAACAAACAAGAGAAACGAAAGTTGCAGGTTTGGCTCATCTTTTTCCTCTTTTGGGGGGGTGCGGGAAGCAAAGGGCGGCGCTGTGATTGGCGCTTGGCGCTGGCTATCAAACATGCCGTTTCTGATTGGCTGGCGGCCTGTTGTCGGCAAAAACCGTGAGAAAATCAACGAACGAAAATAACCATCAAAAGCAAATCATCTGGAGGGCAATTGGAAGAATACTGGTATCTGGAGAACAAGAAGAGCTCTTGTCATTGAAGGCGTTTGTATCATAGGGTCTGTTCTAGCAGCATTTTCGATTATCAACTAATCCGCGCCTCTGCTTGGGTCCTGAGCTCCTCCTCCACTCCCTTGCCGAGGGCCTCGATGGCTTCCTCTACCGTACAGCTGGCACTTGTGGTGTGCAGGACCAAGGACAGCGCCGGAACTCGTCTGAGCGTGCGACCACTAAGCCCCTGAGATGGATGAGCAGCGGCACTCCTCATGGTACATGCGCCATTGAACGGAAAGCCACACATACCACACTCGCCTGTGCAATGTCTCCCAGCCGCTTTGGGATTGATTCCGGGAACAATTGGTACCACAACACCATGTCATGCCTGGGAAGGACCAAGGTCTCCGCGGGTTGCGCCACGTACTCCAAGGGCGTCTCCGGGTTGCTTGGGTCGTGCTGCACGACGTCGAAAGTGCTGCCCCTGATCAGACCGCACTGGCTGAGATTCTCTAGGCAGCTCCGAAATATCTCATATATCTCTTTTACAGACGGTGGTGGAACAAACTGCTTGATGTCCACGCGGTCTAAAAAGGCAGAGTCCTATCCTCGTTTCGTGTCTGGGTTAAGATTCTACGGCATAGACTTTGCGTGTGGTATAAAAAGGGGAAGATTCTCACCAAGGCAGTAATAAGATTGCTGGTGCAGAATACAACCACGTTCGAGTGGTGTCTAAGCCGATCCAATGCGGTAAGCAAGGAATTGACCGCTCGCATAGCATCCAATGGGTCGTTTCCATTGAATGACTGTTCCCTTTTTGCCGTTATTGTCTCTACTTCATCAATGAATACACATACCAGTGTATCTGGCTCTTCATTGAGAAGAGATTCAACGCTGCTGAACATCCTGGCTACAAGTCTGCCGCTCTCACTAAAGAATTTGCTACTCAATAAATTTGCGTTGATTTCCACCAGTTTGCTTTGTGGAAATTGTTTTCCTAGCCGAATTGCCAGTTTTTGTGCTAGTGCTCGACTGGGATATTGTTAGCTGTAGTCATGCCGTTAACATCTGCCCACCTATACACTTGCCATAGACTTGTCTTCCCAGTGCCCGGAGGCCCGTGGAGGAGAATGAGTCGATTCCAGTTGATGGTCCAAGCGTTCAACTTCCTCCAGGAAAATGAAACTAGAGTATATAGCCTGTTCTTAGTCTATGATGTCCGCAAGGAAGTTGTTAGGGGGACGCACGCATCCGGCTGGCTGCTCGGAGAAGGTTGGATGGGATCTGCTGCTCAAATAAAAGGCTATGAAGGCTGTTATTCTATGCATCCCCATCCGGTAACACTGGTGCGGGGCATACGATTCCCAAATACCGTCCAACTCTTTGTTTGGCAAGGGCATAATGCTAGCCTGTATCTCCTCTTCTTCTGATCCCTCTTGCTTCTGGGACCACGGTTCGGGACCCGGCTGATGAAGCTGGTATGCCTGGACATCGAGATCGACCTCGCATAAATGATATGCCCCGCTGTCTGTCCGCGAGCTTACGCATTCGACCACCTTCGCTGTCTCGAGATATTGGGCGTATGGACTGTTGAAACCGTCTTCTTCCCGGTCAGACTTTCCTGCTCATCCGTCAGCGGGAAATTGGAGGGGGACAATACCAAAGGACGAGATCTCCTGGCCGAGGGTCAGAACAGCAAAGTTATGGATGAGCCATGTTTTCATTTCATCGCGAATCTGCATTCTCTCCATTAGATCGACACCAGCAAGTGAGGGATCGGGCTGCTCTCACTATGTCTGTTCGGATAATCACATTGTCGGTTGCTGCCTGCACCCGAACCTCGACTTGAAGAATAGGATTATGACTCTGTTCAGAGGGCAAGGGAACTGCCATGGCGATTGTTGGTGTTCATTGACACAGATGAGGTGAGTCTCAGATTAACGGTCTCTGGTGGTGGGGGGGAAGTAGGACATTGAGAGGTAGTTAAGCATGTAGTTGCCGCATTCAGATGTTGATAAATTCGCCCCATTAGTTACTATGGAAATACTGTATCTTCACGGCTTGAGTCTCAATCAAGTCCAACCATTGCTTCTGATACAAGAATCACTCGAACTACCTAAATAGCAACATTGATTGGTATCTGAGTTGAGCATCTCAAGTACCTAGTTAGTTACCAAGCCAGATTCGCCCGTTATTCCTTTCTGCCTATAGAAGCGGATGGAACCGTTTCCCGGTAAAAGAAAATTGGACGAAATGACACAGGCATTAAATTACCAAATGCATGAGTGTTGTTTAGAACTTCATCCATTCAGGGACAAACCCCCCTTTGCTAACTAGTCTTTTTCGTCGAAGAGTTTCCTTGTCGGTGTTTGGCGCCACCAACTCTATGTTGTGAGGGCCAGCGGACTCTGGGCTGGCCCTGTCACCACACAAGCTCCCGTTCAAGTCTCAAGACTATTCATGGATTAAAAAGCAAACAGGCAGTCGTTGAAAATGGTATCTACAGTCGCACGGAATTACTTGGGACTCTTTGCGACAAGCCGTTGACGACTTATATATTATTAGTTGACCCGCAAAGGAACCCGTCGCCGAAGATAAAACACCCTGACCGCTCCGAGCAGTTCGATCCATAATGACCCCGACACGGCCGATTAAACGCTCTCCCACAGTCAAGCTCTAACTCGGTCTACCTCCTTCATTCCACGATGGCATCGCGCCCAAAATCACAGGGGCCTTCGAAAAGCCCCAGAAGGGATGTTTTGGCCTCCCTGAAGTTGGCGCACATCGAGATCTTGACACCTGTATTACCGGCAGGTATCTAAATATCTACTCCTTTTTCTCTATAACTCGGCGGAATAAGTACTAACATATCGTAAGAATTGATGTCTACTATCCTAGATTACCTCGCCCCCACCGACCTCATCCGAGTAGCGAAGACGTCGAGGCGCATGCATGAAATGGTCTACGATGACACGAGATGGGTCCGACTACTTAAACACATGGGCTGTTGGAACGAACTCGAAGCTAGAAAACACGCCGACGAGAATCATGAACAGGTGAATGGGCGGCCGAAAAGCTCGGTGATACAAGGGCAGACGGCAAAGTATGGCCGGGTGCCTACCATAACTGTCAATTCCAAACCCCCGGACAGCTCCGACAGAGACTCTAGTGGATTTGATACCGTTGAATTTGCCAGACCGGAAGGGACTCAACAAAAATCGAAGTCTGATCCACTGAGTATACTGGCTTCAGTGAAGTCTATCCGGGGCAAAGCTAGAGAAGAATACGGTAGAGTCCATGCCACCCTAAATTCCTTCTACGAGGATATCCTTAAATCCGAAGAAACCACCAATTGCCTTGCTTTCAAAACATATAATGAACCCGAACAACAAGCCCGATTGCTATGCCAACTGCAAGCATTTGCCAAGGGTGATAGGAGTATAGGCTGGGAAAACCGATTCGAAAAACTCTCCAAGGTCGTATCGGATTTTGAGACGGCTGCACTCCGGGAGTTTAGAAATGGCTACGAGAACGCGGACATTGACGGCCTGATGCAAAAATACGCCCATGTACTCGTAACGCTGAATGGCGGCCGTGCTGCTATCGAGCTTTTTATCCACCATAACAATATCATGACGCACAAATCCGACTTCGGAAGCCCATCAGACTGCTTGAAAACCGGTGCCCTCTCCTTAGAACATACCCAGGCTTTCCTCACCCGCCTCAGCGTAGCGGTAAATGAGGAAATATCTATCATAGATCGATGCTTCTCGACTTGTACTGGTTTATCCACACCCTTTCTAGATAAAATTGGGAAAGGCTTATTGTCCCCTTATTTTAGCACCTTATTTGATGATCTTCACAGCCAAAATCCGAGCTCTTATCTACAAGCCGTGTCTGGTACTTATGTGCAAACTCTGAATTTTGCTCAAGGGTTAGATCAGATCAAAGACCCGACTGATGATTTCAATGAAGCCGCTATCAAGATGGTCATGGACACTTTCGAACCGCACGTTGAATTATACCTCGCCGAGGAACTGGATTCATTTCGAAAGCACTCGGAAGACGTTGTTGCAGACTGGGATAGGCAATTGTCTGAACAAGCCGCTTCAACTGAGTCATTTTTCATGTCGAATGTCAATAGACAGGCGGACAAAAAAGACTTCTTAACATCTTTTAGGAAGGTATTGATGGCTCCGGTGAATATATTTCCGGGGTTTTCAAAAACTAGCGGAACAAAACCTGAGAGTCTCGACAAGTCAACTGAGAGCCTTGGAACTTCTCATTCCAATAGGTCCTCAACAATTATCGTTCCCGTCACGGCTCCGTCAACACCGGGCGAAGCTCCAACCACCGAATTAGCCGCGAAAGCAGCCATAATGAATGCAAAACTCGAGGGTATCCGGACCCTTTTCAGCATTGAGGTGGCGCTAAACCTGGTCCACGCGGCAAAGTCCGGTCTAGAAAGAGCAGCGCAGTTCGTCAGAATGCAAGGAGAGCTGGGCAAGATAGCACAGCAGCGATGTGAATCAATTTTTGTTTCTCTGTTGCAAATCCTCGGTCATCGGCATGTCATAACTGGCTTTGACAAAGCCGTTGATCACCTCTCAGGTTACGACCCTCGACAACATAGTGGCGAAGAGAAAACAGGGGTTGAGCCCCTTGTTACATTTCTAGAACTCGTTAACGTCGGTGATCTAATCTTGCAAATGATGGACGTCTTCTATGAGCAAGAGTTGGTTGGAGCTAAGTTGACTGATCGGAGTGACTTTCTGAATCCGGCAGTCAAAGAAAAGAAGCGATTTGAACAACAGCTCGATGAGCGGGTTGCCGCTGGGCTAAATAAGGGCATCGATGCTCTGATGGACGAAGTGGAATACATACTTTCGACCAAGCAAACAGCGATGGACTTTAACCCTGAATCGACAGACCCTAACCAACAAACCGTGGATATCGGGCCGAGTGACGCTGCAAAGTCCATCGTACAGATTCTCTCCTCTCACACGCAAATGTTAGTCGGCAGTACGGACAAGAGTACGCTGGATGTGTTCAACCAAGAAGTTGGGCTTCGGCTTTTTGGTGCCCTGTGCAAGCACCTTAAGCGTCAGCGTGTTAGCGTAATGGGGTCCATCAAACTAATTAGGTGAGTTTTGATTGTGATTCCACTTAAATATGGCTTTTTACCTGTCACTAATCCGGGAAAAAGCGATATGAACCACTACTTCGCGTTCATACAAACCATGAGGAACGACCAGTTGCTACTTTATTTTACATCTCTGAGAGAGCTTTCACAGGTTTACTTGATTGATCCGTCAGACTCGAAAGAAATGGCCACCATAATAGCGGATGTGGACCGGTTCAAAGGCATCCTGCGTGCAGAAGAAGTGTATGAATTTGCTGAGAGGAGAGCGGATTGGTATCAAGTTAAAAGGGCCGTTGAGAGAGCCATGTTCGGCATTGGATGTCTAGTCATGTAACCAGCTATTCGTAAAAAGTGGAAAGATGGCGAAGAGAGAACGCAGCATTTGTATGCGAATGGGACACCAGCAGTCCGCATCATCCCGTGCAAATCCACTCGTCCGATGGGACCTGCCTGGCAGCGTGGCAATATGGATTCCTTAAAGACCTCGTTGTTGTGGTTATCGAGGCCTCCGATTGCCTTTCCATGGTTGACTCCATTTCCTGGGAATGAGTTTCTCTTATTTGCAAAGTAGTAGAAAATTTGAGGGCGGGAAAGCATGCTGTTGGAGTTAAGATCAGTGGACAGCAGCTCTAATGCCCGTCTCCTGTGCTGGAGAAATGATAACGGATGCAAATGCCAAAAGATGAAGCGGAGTTGTTTGTTAGAGGGTAACTGGTTAACAAACGCGACAAACTGAGCAACCGAAACAAACATGGCAGTGTCAAACAAACAAAGCAAACACTGTGACGCGGAATTTCATAGGGCCGGCAGCCGTGACGTCAGTGAACCTTGCGCCGCCCGCCTCGGCCATGGATTGAAATCTCGAGTGTTCGGTTTGGTATCAAGAGTCAAAGGGTGGCAATGGTGAATCAGAGCTATCAATTGAGGGTGGTTTTACTTGTTTGGATACTACTTTTCCTTTTTCCGACATCATGGGTGCACCTGATCATTTTGCCTGTTCTATATGACTGGTTTAGAGACGCTCTCGTGGATGGGCTCTGCTTGAATGCCCATGTAACTAACCAGCGCCCAACTGTTACCCTGCGAGCAAGATGTTGGTGCCCATTTTGTTCTTTACACAGTTGATTTCGGTAGTTGTATGCGAAATTCCCTCGCCGCAGTATACTTCAGATCAAGCCTTCGAAACTGCCGTCCTCAACACTACCAATGCATTCAGAGATCAGCATAACGCCAGCGCCTTGAGTTGGAACGCCTCACTCGCATATTACGCCTACGACTGGGCGAAACAATGCCGGCTTAGACACTCGGTAACTTGAGATCTAGTATCTTTTTGGAAAACGAAAAAAAAAATTCTGACGGTAATTCTTTTTTAGTTGACACCTTCCGGCGAAAACCTTGCTGCAGGATACCCAAATGTCACCGCTGCTACCACAGCCTGGGGCCAAGAACGAGCAGAATTCTCCTTCAAAAACCCCAATTTTAAACAAGAGACGGCTCATTTTACACAATTGGTATGGAAAGACACGAATACCGTTGGGTGCGCCCGGTATGACTGTGGCACGACGGGCAAGCATCCTCATGGCCATCACTCCGAGACCAAAGCCCACGGATGGTATGTTGTGTGTGAGTATTATCCTCCGGGAAATATTATTGGCAGTAATCAGTTTGAGGAAAATGTGGACAAGGGACGCTACGTGAAGCAAGGCGGTGCCACCAGGACTATGGACTCACGGTATCTGCTTTGGGGTTGGATTGTGACCGTAGCGGCGTTGGTGATTGGTACATTGGGGTTGGCGTGATAAAACGGCAGCCGGGTTTCAACGTATCTGTTCACGACTTTATGGCAAGCGATGTTAAAAGATAGTCTCATTTCATTTTATGGGCACGGTATCGGCGGCATCACGGGGTGTCAGCGAATTCAGATTGACAAATAACCAGGAAATGCATCAGTGTCGCCAAATCCTGACTGCCTTGTCTCTCCCACCGCTTCCCACTTTCTCCCCGTCAGGGCTCCAGTCAACGGCGTAGACCTCGTCTTGATGACCTGGCAAATCCATCGCCAGTTTTCCTGTTCGAACATCCCATACTTTGAGCGTTGTATCTTTGGATGACGAAACAAGGAGGCGAGAGTCTGCTGAAAAGCAACATTGATATACTGCTCCGACATGACCGCGGAGAGATGATATAAATCTAAAGCATGTCAGCCAGAATAGGCGGTAACGATTTGACAAACTTACTTTCCGTCTCGTGCATTCCACAACTTCACGTGATTATCAAAACTAGCAGACGCGATATATGCACCATCAGGAGAGAACGTGACATGATTGACCTCTTTTTGGTGACCCAACATTCGGGAAACTGGCTTGTTGGAAGATGCAGGGTCCCACAGGAACATTGTGAAATCATCGCTGGCCGATACTAATCGCTCGGTAAGCTTTCCATTTATAGTTGCCGCTTTTTCAAATCGGCGTTTTGCCAATGCAATCTTATCCGTATCAGACTCGGGAACTGGTGTGTTGTGCTCATAAAAGGACGTGCGAAGGACGAAATCGGTGGACAAAGCAAGATGATTCACTCGATGAGTGTGGGATGTCAGGGTTTGTAGTATACTGCCATCTTTAGGGTTCCATATCTTAATAGTTTTGTCGTGTGAGGACGTATAGACCCGTCCCGTCCCTCCCCATCTAACGCATGAAACCGAACTTTGGTGCCCGGTGAGAACGCTTTCAATGCGTTTCGATACAACATCCCAAATCCGAACGGTCGAATCTTTTGATGCGGAGGCTAGCCTAGGTCTTCCAGGTTCCTGCAAGTGATAAGGCTCCCACGCTAAGCTCATAATCCATTTCGAATGGCCTTTCAATGGAGCACCGAGCGCCTGACCGGTCTTCGGATCCCACAGTCGAACGGTATTGTCCATGCTCCCTGTAGCCAATATTTTATCATTGGGCGACCAGCTGACCGCAAGGACCCAACTTGAGTGGCCCTTTAGAGTGTGAATAGGGGTGCCTGTATCGCAGTCCCAAATCCGCGCTGTGGAGTCCCCGCTGCCAGTAGCCATGCGTGATGAGGATGCAGGGGAAAATGCTGTAGCCAGGATTGCCTCCCCATGTCCTGATATCGAGGCCGAGCATCGTGATACGGCTTTGACGCGGAAAACGGCTTGTGGGGTGTAGTGTAAATGGATGATGTCCTCGGAGGTTTTGAGACCAGGTTTCAGCAGGGACTGATATATATCGGATAATATATCTATAGCCTCTTCCTTTTCATCGTCGGGCTTGTATGAGAAGCGATAGGGGATTCGGTCATGGTCCTCCTAGAAATCGATGTTAATTTTTAAACTCGTGGTGGAGTTGAAGGCACGGTTTTTGGAAGCGTACCTACATTTCCCTGTAAAGTGTTGAGCAAAATCTCAAGGTTCCTGACAGTAGCATCCGCCACAGGAACAGCAACAGCCGGACCCGACGCCTTTCCGGTTCCCTGATCGAAGAATTGAACCCGTACGTTCCCAAGATTATCCGGTACGGTCTGAACTTCCTGCTGCTGTTTCTCCAAAAACTCTCGGCGTTGGCGCTTACTGGGTGGTGGCACCAAGGTCGCCATGTTTCAATATCTCGCATGCAAACCAGCGACTGGAGGCCGTATATCTGATGTTTGATCATCTTCTGTTCGACTTCATCAAATCCGAACTTGGAAGCATCGAAAAATATCGACACTAGTCCGAGATAGGAAAGGTGCAATCAGATCATCTTTTGATAAGATAAGACCGAACTTTGTCTCGACGTCCAGCCATCAAAACAGCCAGAACATCTTCTTCTTCTTCTGTCGACCAACTTCTGGTTGGCAGATGGAGAATGACTAGAATGACTAACTATAGATGACCAGTCTGGATATTATAAAGATGCCGTCGACAGCACTTTTTTCTAACACTTCATACAGATGGGGATCTAGCAAACGCCCAACAACATGCTATACCTCAACCAGTGGACGACCAAGGACTGGAAGACCAACGACAACTGCAACAAGCGTGACTGTGCAGGATATCATCTGTGCGATCAGTGAATCTCGCGGAATATGTCCCACAGTTGGCCTTGCGTTTGTTAACATTTCCACATCCGAAGCCGTTTTGTGTCAGATCTGTGATAGTCAAACCTACGCCCGGACGATTCAGAAACTGGCTGTTCTGGATCCTACTGAAATTCTGTTTATGAGGACCGCCCAATCACCCAGGTCAAAGCTTTACTCCATTGTAGAAGAGAACCTGCCCCAACTCACCATCACAGCGATTGATCGCCGGTATTGGGCCGAAAAGACAGGCCATGAATACGTGGAGCAATTGGCTTTCAAAGACGATCTTGAATCAATCAAGCTCTCTTTGGAGGGGAACTACTTCGCATCTTGCTGTCTAGCAGCCGTACGTCTTGACCTCGTTTCGGCTCTGGCAAATCGAAAATTGACTAATATTTGCGAAAGGCGCTCACCTATATTGAGCTTGAACTGTCAAAAACTTTTGCATCCCATTCCCTTAGGATCAAATATGAGCCTTCAGACGGCTCAATGATGATTGACCTGGCGACTATTATTTCGTTAGAGCTGATCCAAAACCTGCAGCACGCTAAATCAAAGGACTGCCTTTTTGGCGTACTTAATGAGACTCTTACTCCAATGGGCGCACGATTGCTTCGCAGCAATATCTTGCAACCATCAACAGAACCAACAAAACTGGCGGGCAGGTATGACGCCGTTGAAGAACTTACAACAAGAGAAGACATGTTTCGCGCTGTTAGGGAAGGTTTGTGCGTGCCGACCTTTGCTTTAACTATACATTTTAACTGAAAACATGTCATAGCTCTCAAACCTTTTGTGGACTCAGATAGAGTACTCACGGCTGTAGGTTTTCATCAAAATATTTTCCTCTACGCTCGCTGACGAGGCGAGTTAACTCTCTTGCCGACTAAAATCACACTCGAGCATTCAGAGCAGTCAATCAACAATATCATCATGCTCAAGACTTACGTGTCCTCAATAAGACCAGTATACGAAGCTCTCACAGGTTCTAAAAGCGATCTCCTAGTGGCTATTCGAAATGTAATTGATTTCGTTGTGGAGTTTTCGGACATGATGCTGATGACGGCTAGCTCTGTGCACCCTCACAGTATGAAGTGATCGAATCACGTCTTGATGGAACATTGAATACAGACGTTACGTATCAATCCAGGCCACTCGATTTACGAAACCAACGAACATATGCTGTCAAGGTATAATTCGCGGTTCCGTAACGTATCAGGACCACATACTAATTGTTTAGGCCGGGGTGAATGGCTTGTTGGATGTTGCAAGGCAAAGCTACAAAGAAGCAAACAACGATGTAAATGAACTTGCGTCTCATCTTGCCCGTACGGTTTTTTTCTCTTCTCTTACATATCCCCCCTGTCGGGATTGTCGAGCTCTAATGTTACTAGAGGCCCACAATCTCGCTCTCGATCTGCGATTTGAAACTGCACGTCAGTACTACTTTCGATTACCAATATCTGATTTGGAACATAACCAGCTACCGGGCATTTTTATCAATATCTTTCGGAAAAAATCATACCTAGAATTTCAAACTCTGGATCTTGTGAAGTTGAATCAAAAGATCACTGACTCTCACAATGAGGTTATAAACATGAGTGATAGAAGCATTCAAGAACTTATCGATGATGTTAGAACAGAAATATCCATCTTGTTCCGTATCAGCGAGGGGCTTGCAATGCTAGATATGCTAGCAACCTTTGCGCAGCTTGTGGTGGTCCGCGATTACTCCCGTCCCGAGATCACGGATACCCTCGCAATCAAGGCTGGAAGGCATCCAATCCGAGAGAAGATACATCCAAACAAATATGTTCCCAATGATGCATACGCTACCCAACAATCGCGGTTTCAGATAATCACAGGGTGCAATATGAGCGGTAAAAGCACGTATATTCGCTCTCTCGCTCTCATGACGGTCATGGCGCAAGTCGGCTGTTTCGTACCGGCACAGTATGCTTCTTTCCCAATCGTGAACCAACTTTTTGCACGTATATCTGCTGATGATAATGCTGACGCCAATGTCTCTACATTCTCTGCCGAAATGCGAGAAATTGCTTTCATTCTTCGTAATATTGGGCCTAAGAGCATGGTCATTGTCGATGAGCTTGGCAGAGGAACCAGTACAGTTGATGGGCTTTCTATCGCTATTGCAATTTCCGAGGCGCTTGTGGATAGCCATGCTCACGTCTGGTTTGCCACTCACTTCCATGATTTAGCCCGAATCATGGCGCAGAGAAACGGCGTAGTCAATTTACACTTGGCAGTGGAAATGTCTGATCCGACGTCAAAAATGACAATGCTGTACAAGATCGCGGACGGATACGTGGAGGACAAGCATTATGGTCTTGCACTCGCCAGGCTCCTTTCATTTCCCCCTGAACTTCTAAACACAGCCCAAGCGGTATCTGAGAAGCTGGCCTTGAAATCCGCTAGCAAATACAAAAGTTCGAAAACTATTGTGATAGCGAAACGGAGACAGCTTCTACTCTCGTTGCGAGAACAACTTCTGCAAGCAAGGGACGGCTCAATAAAAGGCGAAGACCTAAGAAGATGGCTAAAGAAGCTGCAGGACGAGTTCACTTTACGCATGGCAGCTCTCGATGCAGAAATCGCATCAGCCATGGATGAAGAAGTGATTGAAAATAGTGTTCCACAAAGTGAAGAAGACATTACCATGTTCGATGATGATAGCGAAGCGATGTCTGGCAACGAAATGACAGACGTCACTAGTCCAATCAAACCTGACAGACCGTCTTTCCGGCGTCGGGTTGTCCCTGGTCAGATTGCCGAGCGGAGCGAATTTGAATAGCATCAGCCATTGAGAGAGTGCTATTTGGAAAGTGTGCAAGCTAATTGTACGTTAACCGCAACGCTTCATCCCATATTGGAGGATTCCCCGGTTGAGTCTAACCGTGAGTACCGGGCTCCAAAATAGTAGTGCTTTTCGTTTGATGCTGATTGACTCAGGGGAAAACCAATTAGATTCTTCGCATATCTACTTTTGGACCAAGCATTCTAATATGTCAGTTACGGCAAGCTTAGTCCGTTGTCCAAAACGACTTTCATGAACAAATCCCTTCTGATATGAAGACGTTATTTGTGTTGAATCCAGGAATGACTTCTTCTCAGTTGTTGGCATTGTGCCATCGGTGGTGTTAGCTTCATTTCATATTACTACTTGACCAGTATGCCTTTATATAAGAGCTTAGATAGCGCCGAACTAGCTTTTTCAATTGAAAGCTTCTGCTGAGGTCAATAATGACATGGTAGACATTACTCCTCAGCTGCTCTTCGCCGCAAACAGCATATACCCTCAGGTATATGATTGAATAGTTATCAGATGACCCGTATACTGACCCGTATATTAAGTTGTGCTTTTAAAAGCGAAGATTAATCGCCCAATGTTCCATACATCTGATCGATAATCTGGACTCGGGCCAGATTTTGTTGCGATATTCGGAGATAGAACCACAATGTCCCATCAAAGTTGATAGCTTGGGCTATTGCTGATCGTTTGTATTGTTTGGTTTGCAACCAAGGTCTGGGAAAAAAGGCTTCTATGGCATCTCAACACAGCACATCAAGCGAGACATCTTCAGAGTATGCGGTAGGGCAGGCAATAGCGATCGAACGGGCGTTACCACGGTTCGGCACTTGCGAGCAGGCGGTACGGAGTCAGTCATTAGGGAGAGGACAAAGAGGACGGGCCGAGATTTGTTCGTCACGGATCTGCAATGCCAATATCAACGCAGCAAGGGGAGTGAAGAGGTGTGTTCGGTGGTACATGCAAGGTACAGACTGAAGGACGAATGCAAGGCGGGTGCGCATTTTCCCACTCTCGGTTCGGCATCGAATGATGACATACATTTTTGGCGCTGAATCGGGGTTTGAAGTTAATACTGCCGGTAATGGGCTCTTTCTGCCAATTCGCCTCGCCAAAGAATTCGAGAAGCATGAATTGGTGATAATGCCGAGCGAGGACACGAAAGAATGGAAGATCCATATTCTGGACCGAGCCGGACTTTGGGATTCGTTAGCAAGTGGAGATGACACGTTTGGAGATCTCCACGGAAGAAAGCTGCAGTTCCTGGAGGCAATCCGACCGCGGGCCCGATATTTGTACTTTCATTATCTGATGGCCGTGATGCTCCATGGCCATTATGACGCAAAGGACCGTGCCGGGGCCAAAGAGGGTCTCCACGAAGCCCAGAATATGGAATCGACCCAGGCATGTGCAACGGGGCCGTATTTGCAACGGAAATGATCCGGGCGTTTAGCGAAAGCTTGGGTCATAGGATACCTGGTGTGGCGGAAACAAAACCGGACAACATGAGAGTCCGCCACTCGCGGTGAGGGATTGTGCGGACGAGATGGACCTACTCAGTGGAACTGAGTCGTTGATCGAAGAGGACCTCGAGGAGAGGGGAACTGCGCTGGCCGAGGAACGAGAGAGATGGGAACAGGCGAAATTGGGACAGGAAGAAGATACTGAATCCGCAATTGAAGAAATGGATATCGGTGCAGTCGACGAAACAAAAAAGGGATAACCTAGGGGTTGAGGCTGGTAAACAAGCATGTAAGCTCCATACAGTACCGTAGGCTCAATATTGTCGAAAATATTGGATAACCCATAGTTGTGGCTGGGGTTCAACATGTGGTATTCTGTGCTAAAGAAATTGGACAGTCTGGGAGGGTTATTAGAGCAGAAGTGACACTGATCTGGAGAGCTTGCTGATAAACGCATGGGTGAAAGATGCTGTCAACCAAAACATAAACCCACGTTCGGTTCAGAAACTTGTTCACCAACGGCAAATGGTGACACTCATGGAGCGCGTATTACATACCTGCACCCTTGTTGACGTGTTAGCCCATAGGGTCAAGCGACGGCCTGAACTAGTTGGTTAAGATCACAATGAGATGGGAAAAGTTGGTCTGGAAGTGCCAGGAAGTATTCGATGAGATGTCTGTACATCGATCCTGGCGCTCGTTAAGCGAGTTAAAGAACGCGAATCACTTGGAGGGGGGACGCGGGGCGGGGGAGGGGGTTGCTTTTTTCGTCTACTGCAGCTACTTTGACCACAATAAACTGACGTTGGTGGACGACGCGTGAGCTTCCAGGCAAACAATTCTCCTCGAGAATGAGACATTTCGAACAACCGTACCACGACAGTTGGACACGTGTAATATGGCACCCACTTAGCAAAAGCCTTAGCTTCACATCAGAGGGGGGGAGGGATCAGAAAAAATTGCTGGAGCATGAGATCATTAACTATATTATAATTGAATCGAGCCCGCAGTCGCGCGCTGGGAGAACTCCCTCCCGACTTCTCGGCGGGTTTTTTGAGCCCACCTGTCAGGCTGGCCCCGGGCGAACTATAGACCGAGAATGTTGAGGCGCTAACTCGATACGGCTAGAGCAGCACACAAGGAAAGAGCGTTTTTGCACAAAAGCGGAGATCGTCCTCGGAGACCTTCGGGAATGTCACGCACGGACTGCCGAGAATTAAGGGAGAGCCGGAGAGGGGGGGAAAGGCGCCGGGGTTTCACCCGAAAGGGGGTTAGTTATGTAACCAGCCGCATGGGGGGTGCTTCGAGACTGCTAATTTAGCCGCGCCATCTTCCCGCTTGGCTTTAGCGCTATTTTAAATGCGCAAAACAACAACCCTTGGAGGCTAAGGTAGAAACGCGCCCTCGGATAAAACCTCGTCCGCTAACACGGAGAATTTTTTGCTTTCCAGCCAAAACGGCCTGCACACAGCGAAAAACCCTGCTTTTCTTTTAAGGATTCTCTTGATGTCGGCTATTGGCTCTCAGTCCACGCAGAATGCTGTAACTACATCCCGTCTTTTGGCATGTTCCCCGCGGAACGCATCATTTCATGCATCCCTTGCGACCCGCGGTGTGTCATTTGAGTTAAGGTCTTGTGTTATCCGCTGGTGGCCGAAGTTTAAGGCTCACTAGCTAGTTAGTAAGGGCCTTGGCGCGCAGGCCCGGGAACAGGGATGCAAAGCCCCCGCAGCAAACCCCACAAAAGCCTCCGCGATCAAAAAGAAAAAAAAGAAAAGAAAAAAGAAACATTTAAAGAGTGAGTGCTTTTCATCACAAGAAAGCAAAGGTATCAAAAGTCTCGCTTCTCATTGCGGCGGACAGAGGGTACTGTTCATTGCGGGGAAATAATAAAAAAAAGAAACAGAATTGTATCTGGTCTGTATGTCCCATAGTTACCGTCGTCCCTGCGCAATGGCCCCGTCATATTGCATCGTCACTGACTGTAAACGCAGAAAAGGCTGCTTTGTCGAGCCCGAGTCGCAATGGCTTGTTCAAAACAAAATATCCTCAACTGCTTCCCGTTGGAGCTCTTGCAGCTCGTCCTATCCTCGCTCCCCGACTTCAAGACCCTCAAAGCAACCATTTTGACCTGCAAGGTACTCTATAATATATATCGCGGCGCCGAGAATAGCATTGTCTTTGCGATTGCGTTGAATAAACTGAACGTGAATCTCATCCGCGAGGCGGAATTTGCATGCGAAGTCTCTAATAAAAGACAGCTGGATGCCCGAAGGATAGCTGATGTCGCCCTGAGGTATTTTGATAAGAATAGCAATGTTGTCTCTAAACCTTGGAGCAGATCCCAAGTGCTCAAGATGCTGGGAACTTATGAGAACATTCGCTTCTGGTCTCAACGAAGCAACTTGTACCTTCCCGAGGATCATAAACTTGAACGATGGGAGATAGACGCCCTTGAACGAAGCTTGTACCTGACAGAAATATTCCTCGTGCTTCTCGGCGCCTCCTTTCGGGGTGCCAAAAATTACGAAAACCAAGAACTGCAAAAGGCGGTGAAAATATTCCTGCCCTTTAGAGATCAAGGTAGTCATACCCTCCCTCCCTCCCTCTATACAGGTTGCTCGAAGCAGCAAATGTGCGAAAGAGAGCACAGTTGCTAATCTCCTTCATTCTCTACAGGGTTCACGAAACTTCGACAAAAATATGTTGGCCTCACGTTTTACATGCGCGACTTTTATAAGAAACTTCCTCGAACCCTGTGGGTCGGGGGAATGGCAATGGGCCCGCCGTCAGATCTACATGACCTGCGTCGTTTCAGGGGCAAAAGGGGCTTTCCTCCCCTGAGCGACTTGGAATATTGGTCTTGGAAATCATCTAGCAATATGGACCAGGAGATCGAAGCCGCCGAATGGGAGTGCAATAACATCCTGGGTTCGAGATATAAGTGGTCCGACATTGCGGGCCTGGATGATAGCATTAAGGCTTCGAACCCGCTTGTTCGAGATATCAGATACGATTCTTGTTTGTGTGGATATGCTTCTTCTCACGACGATGACGAATAATGAATGAACGATGAGACGGCCGATCAGATGGTGTAACGGAAGATGATGACCATGACACGATCCGGGATGATGAGGCCATATACTGCACAATTTTCACGTTGCATTACCCTTTTGTATAGTTGGACTAGTAGGTCTATACTACGGAGGAGATAACACTACTACACGACCATCTTAATACTGGGAGATGTACAAGTTCATTCACCTTGTTTTCCTTTTAGCGTTTGAAACGTTATGATATAGGACTAATGATATACGTATTTTATGGGAAATTAATGATTATGAAACACAATGTTTTGCAGCGGATATCACAAAAATATTTCGCATTCTCAAAAGAAGGCAGCTCTCGAGGAAAGGATGGGTAGCCCAAGCCCCAGAAGAAAGAAAACAGTACTGCAACAAAGGTATTCAGAATGAGAGATTGAGATCACAACCATATCTTTTTCATGATAACTCTCAATGGAGGGTCTTGCAGAAGCTGTGTTGCAAGCAATTTTTATTTTTTATTTTTTATTTTTTTTGGCTGATTGGGCGGTTCAGACTAAATAACCATACCGGGAATCTTCTATCCCTTGATTTCAAGTTCTGTTTGACCCTATTTCACCCTTCCTTTAGCTGGCTTTTTCTATGCGTTGGGGTCGAGTCCCGGAATATTGATTTGCGCTTGCTTCGTGGCACACTACACCATCATGGAATATTTGCCTCTGATGTTGCTGGATCAAACAGTTCGAGTCCGAGATGTTGCAGGCAGCGGAATGTTCAAGGGAAATCAAAGCTTGGGATAACCATACTCATCGCGGAGTAGTTAAAAAAAGTCGTCATGTAACTTGGTACAAGTTTACTCTGGCTCTTTCTGAAACCAACCTTGCGTGCATGATCATCATATGGCATATCAGAAACGTTATTCTCGGGGGAATCCACTAACTTCTTCAAAAACATATTAATCGTAGAAAAGCTTAAGCGATTTACTTTACTTTTAGGTTCCCATGGCGATTATGTCTTCAGGTTTGATGCCTTGGTTCCTGAACACTCACGGTTGAACGAAAAGTTTGGTGAACTGGGTTAATTGGGCCGTGAGTATATTAATCACTAGTACACTTGAACGCTCCCCATGGCGGAGGGTTCCAATACACGATCTAGCTTCATTTGAAGAGACACAGGGAGCACACTGACGGATGTCCTCCAACAGTTGGGAGGCGTACTCTCCGCGCCAACACTTGTTCATCACAATGCCTATTGGCCACTTTGAAACATCAGGAAACTTTCCTGCAGTGTAGAGATTCACGACTTCATGGTTTGCTAGATCTTTATAGGGCGGTTCGGACGTAACCAGAAAATAGATCAAACCGCCAAATGCAAAAAAGTCATCCTGCAGGGTGACCTGATAGTCCAGATTCTCAAAGTTGGGCGGACGGTATCTAGTGTGGTTGACCACTCTGGATGGCTTGACCCCATCTATACAACACGAGCCAAAATCAGCGAGAACGACATCAAACGTATCGGTAACGAGGATGTTGGGCGATCGCAAGTCACAGTGTATGATGCCCTTGCCGTGCACGAAAACCAGCGCCTCGGCGATCTGTTCCGCCCGCTTGAGATACGGCAATCCTGGCTGCATTTCCAGCTTCGCCTGATCGATGCAGCCGTTCGGGGTAGTATTCCATTTCGCAGGCGGGATCATTGTGGACGCGACTGTGGTAGTTGGCAATGCGCGGATGCCGGCCCATCAGCTCGTAAGCTTGCTGCTCGCAGCGAAGGTCATCTTCAGACCCGGGGAAAGGGTGCTTGATGATAGTTGAGTTTTCGGTCTTGAAGATACCGCCGCTCGCACCCCATGTGATCCTTTCCATGATGCTGGCCTGGCCTGTTCGATAGTTCTGGTGCCCCTTTTTTGAAAAGAACATTCCAAGGTGTGCTTCAAGAAGGTTGGGATGCAAAGAATAAATCCATGCAGATGTCAAGCTTCTTATTTGTTTAAATGCGGCTAGCTCACTTTCATTGCTTTTCTTTTGATTGTTGTCTTTTTATTTCTTTGCAGGGTTGCTCTGAAGTTTTATAATAGCACAAGAGTTGGCAGTTGAGCCCACAGTGGATCAGAATAATGAAACGTTATGGCAGCTTTCATGAGAGCAAGCTCACGCGGAGCTGAGTGAAGCAAGTTGAGACTGATCTGGAGCCTGCATATCAACTTCAGAGCTCTTCTCATCCTAGGAGTGAATGCAAGTGCTTCTTGAAGTTGGTTGGATTCATTGGTGAACTGCAAGGAGGCGAGGCCTATCGTCCTAGGCTTTGACAGAAAAAGTTGATGCATCCCCACAGTGGTTAACTAAATAATATTTAACTTATTCAAGCTAGAAATCTCTAGTTATTTATGCTTCTGTCCTTCTAAAAATTGCTTGATTTGCTGTAACCCTTGAAGGCCCCTTGCTTTTGTCTCCTTTAATGTCTCCGCAATCCAACCATCCGTGAAGCCGCCGCCAAAATCTATGATCCAAGCCTTCTCATACCGATCAACCAGAACATTCTCTGCCTTTGCATCACCCCAACAGAGACCAATTTGATGTAAGAAGTCAATGGATTCTCCAATCTGACGAACCCAAACTTGGATTTCATCACGAGAGATGTTCACCAGATTTTTTTACTCAGCTTTTCACCAGCTGGAATCTCATGCACAAGAAATCCGACAACCATATTTCTCGAAACCACAAGACCGACGAGTCGCGGTATGTTGATGCCACTTGGGCGCTGTATCTCGGTAACAACATTTAATATCCGAATTTCCCGCTCAAGCTCAAGGGTTTCGCCAGTCTTGAAAATATATGTCTTAAACCCCCAAGAGACTTTGACGACCTTTTGAAAATGGAGATCTTTAACGGTCTCAAGTTCGCAAGATCCAAGTTATTCTGAAAGTGCGCCAGATCCAAGCCTATGGGAAAATGTGGATACTGTGTCAAACCGGGTTCATCGCGTTGGATGGCCTTCAGGTAGCCCTCGAGTGTCACAAGTTGTAGGATAAGGATCGGAGGCTGTAGTCGGTCTTCCAGAGTCTCAGGCCGGTGCTCTGGGTGCTGGGGAGCTAGCCGCACCATAGCATCTTTGCACGTCGAGATGGCAGTATCGTGGATTCTCTCAAGACATCGATGGAACAAGATCTCATCCGCCGAATCTTCGGCACGGCCAAGTTCTCCAAGTAGGTTGCTCTCGATGGAATTGTCCAGTTTTTCTGAGCTTGATCTTTTTAACCGAATAATGAAGCATGTCAGGTTCACAATGCCGTCGCCACCAGAATCCGTCTCACTCGTCACCATTTTTTTTCTCTTGCGGTCGATTGCTCTCGGAATTATTCTGGGAAAAACTTGGCACGCAACACGTGACTATCAAATACCTTTAGGCGGGTGCTCGTATTTTACCGACCTTTAGTGGTATCTTTTGGTCCCATGACTGTAACGCCTCTGTCACACCAAGCTTCCTTTTTTCTGATTGGCCAGAGTCTTTGAACCCATAGTTATCTCTCACCATAAATATTTCATCATAGTTACGCGCTCTGTCGCGCGCAGCCCAAGCACCTGACGGACCGCAAAACATCTAGAAACCTGTCTAGCTTGTAACTACATAACAGGGGCCATCTGCCGCAAGTGCCGAATGCCCAACCATGGCTCGCGAAGACCTCAACCTCCTCGAACGGCGACAATAGGTCTCAGCAAGACTTTCGGAAATCATGGCGATCCATAGCCAGGTGCTCGAGATAATTGAAATATTTAAGCGAATGTCCGCGATACTCGAGAGGATAGTGGGTTTTTTATTGCTGACCGTTCAGCAAGGTACGTCGAGAATGAGTATAATTGAATGAAATGAATGGGAATTGACATCGAGTTATCAAGATTTGTTTGGTTCCTTGCCTTGCCTGTCCCGTGAGATAAAAATCCGACGCGGAAGACAAAGTGACTTTTGCTGAAACCCAATTGTTATTGCTGGTTGATGGTACCAGTTGCTGTTACTGGATTATCATACATATATCTTCTAGACCTAAAATTCGGATCTTTCCAGCTGTGTTATTAGATGTAAAATTAAAAATATATGAAATTGACTGGTGAAATAAAATATGGGAGCTATTACACGTACACGAAAGTACTATTCTTACACGCCATATAAAGCCCAAAAGGGTATAGCGTAGTATTCGTATGTAAAGGAGGATTCTACGACTTGAGGCAAGCAGCAAGCTCAATTGAATTCAAATCCATGTATAAACCTCAGAAGACTATATAATAACTAATGTAGAAGCAAATATTAGCCTCCTTGTGCTCTAGAAGCTCTGCCACGGCCCCGCCCACGGCGACCAGTCCCACGAACGTTCAAAGCACCTTCTTCGCCCGTAATTTCAAAGCCAGAAGGATCCCGTTGAGTTGAGCGTTCTGCAGCTCGTTGTGCCCTAGTACTGGCACCTTGCCTTTTACCCTCCGGCGGTCGGGATTACAATCCTCCTTTACATACGAATACTACGCTATACCCTTTTGGGCTTTATATGGCGTGTAAGAATAGTACTTTCGTGTAAGAATAATATATATCATGTACGTGTAATAGCTCCCTAAAATATATTTGAACAGTTCAATCCACAGGCAAAAGGAAGAACAAGTCAACAAGAAGGCAACAGCGCCTTCAGGCTCTTTCTCAAGGGCCAGTTTCCACTCCTGCTTAGACGCTAGTCTGAACGTCTGACCCTCTTGTCGTAGAGATACGCCCAGTGAAGCCATTGTTATTACAGGGTCGTTTCGACATGCCCACCTGATGAAGTGGCCTTTTCAAGGATCCAACCCGCTTTTTCATCGGGCGCCTGTCTATGTCGGACCGGTGAAAGTCTATGATCAGGACCCGGCGCAGCTCGTCATTCCATAACATGTTGGCAGACCGCAGGTCTTTATGTACCACTCCCAGCATGCGGATTTCCTTCTTCGACCTGGAAATCTCACGACAGAGCACTTCCTTGTCTTTTACGTTCTCTATACTTTCCCCCGCCCAACCCATGAGAAGCATATGGCGGATGTCCCCAACACCGTGGAGGAAAAGGAACAATTTCAAATCAATCGTCCCCAGAAATACAGGGACAGCAGAACCCTGTGCTTTCCGAAGAACCTGGTATATTTCTGGTTCCCGTGAGACAACTTTCCATAGCCCAGCTGTTGTCCCCTTTCCAACAAGAGTGTAGCCATATGCAGCACAAGTGATCTTGAAAGGTGCACCATATGATCCACAAGTCCCAAATGGTGTGCAGTTATGATCAAGGTCATGATCGAGCTGTTCATTCAGTATTTGCACAAGCTTCCTTGCATCAATACAATGTCGATCATCATTCTGGCCTCGCCGGTGGAGAGAAACATTAGGGCATTGATGGTCCAATTCACCTCCTTGTTTCAAACCCAATAAGCATCGTTGCGTACAGTAACGTGCCGTGTGTTGGCTCTGGCCGCTCGATGGCCTAGGACCTGCTGGGCGCGCCGATGAACGCTGGCTGGGTGGGGAGGACATCACTTGACTGAAGCCCCGCTTCCGGCCGTGTGCTGCTTGGTTAGAGTCGGAGTCAGAAGACTCCATATGATCACTTAAAGGTGAGGTATCCATTGGTGCACAGGTGGTTTGAGATCGGGTAGAAACTCGATGGCCGGGCTGTAATGGAGACGATGGCAGATGTTCAGAGGGCATATATTCTGAGCTTGTATATTCCGATTCTGGAGGAGTTTGTTGCAGCTCGTCATCAGGTATTTGCGACCGTGTAAAGTCAAAACTTGTCTTCCATATATGGAGCTGGGATCTTGCAGCATTCCGCCACCTCTGGTCACGGATATCCGAGAGAAAGGACATCAGACAGAGACATAATATTCTGGCAATAGCTGTCTTTGACTGATAAAAGACCCCAGATTTTTCTGAAATCACATCGGTGTTTGGTTCACAGAGATAGTAATAGAGTGTACTAGGGTCGTTGTATGGAACACGAAGAAGAACAATAGCAAATCCATTAGTTATGTAGGAGTACTCCAGTCCAGCTTGGATCATGACATGATACTCCTGAACCAAAACTGAGCAAGTCAGGTGTTCCGCATTATATCTCAGCTTTTCATCCTTGTTCAGCTCATCACTCTCGGGGATTGTGTCTGACTGAACAATCTCTTCCCAGAGCTTCATCGATCGAAGACCCGCTCGGAGATTTTCAACCGAGAGCTTGTGTGGCGGCTTATACTCGGCTGTCATAATCAAAGTATTGGTGGAATCGTTGATTCGATGAATACAGAATGAATCTGGTTTGGGATGTTTTGTGCTGGATTCATCAAGCAGCTGTACATCTGACTCTTCTGATGTATGTAGAATATTGTCATGATTTTCAAACAGGATCCCATCTCCAAGCCGGAATCTCTTTCGGGCATCAGGTATTTTGCATAGCTCGGCTATGATATCATGGACATGATCTTCTACAGCAGCTTGCTCGTAGCGTTCCAGATCCTTTTCACTTCGTAGTTTTCGGCTAGAATACCGCCGACCTTGGTCATTTAGCACAAGAAGAGATGTGAATAGCCGGGGTGCGTCTTCTCCAGCTGGTTGGAGGTAAGTGGAAACCGCATCATAAACTTCTTGCAGTTGAACCGGACAACTTGACCAAAAGCGAAGGCTCGTTGGGCAGTATTTCCCAGTGGGTGGTGGAATACTCCCCTTTGTGGAGCGGGTTGGCGTTCCAACCTGCAAAGGCCGGGAGAATGAATCATGACAACCTTTGATTAGCTCTTCTAGTGTTGTCGGCTGGCCGCGCACTCTCTCCTGTGATTCTCGCTCTTCTGCATGCCTTCGCAACTCTCCTTCGTGTCTCGCTCGCTCTTCTGCCTGCCTTCGCGACTCTCTTTCGTGTCTCGCTCGCTCTTCTGCCTGCCTTCGCGACTCTCTTTCGTGTCTCGCTCGCTCTTCTGCCTGCCTTCGCGACTCTCTTTCGTGTCTCGCTCGCTCTTCTGCCTGCCTTCGCGACTCTCTTTCGTGTCTCGCTCGCTCTTCTGCCTGCCTTCGCGACTCTCTTTCGTGTCTCGCTCGCTCTTCTGCCTGCCTTCGCGACTCTCTTTCGTGTCTCGCTCGCTCTTCTGCCTGCCTTCGCGACTCTCCTTCGTGTCTCGCTCGCTCTTCTGCCTGCCTTCGCGACTCTCTTTCGTGTCTCGCTCGCTCTTCTGCCTGCCTTCGTTCCGCTTCTGCTTTACGGTAGAGAGCCTTGTAATCTGGTGAACTGCTATCGGCCATTAGAGAGGGATAAAGAGTTATATCAAAAAGCGAAATGGGTATGAGGAATATAGTGGCATAGAGACAGGCGATAATCGTGTTGTGGTGGGCAGAAGCGAAATAATGCATGGATAGATAAGAAATGGCCATGGTGGCTCTACCCCTCTAGGATGTTCGCGGAGAAACTTGCGGCCCGAGGTCAGTCAGCCCTGACTTTTGGAGACATACCGCAACTTAATGTGATTTCACAAGCAGTGCTGGAAGGCTGCAAGAGGGCGGACAGTCCACTTTATGATGAAGAGGACGGCTGGTGGGACTGGCCTGAACTTGTGGTGGAAAATGATGTTCTGAGATGGTTAGCCAACATCATTGCTGAGCTTGTACAATTTGTTGAAGCACAAGAGTCATCCTGAAAGATCAACTGCAGAACTCTGGCACAACTGAACCAGCTGCTGCAGGGCAAGCTAGAAAGCTTGATATTGGCTTTGTCAATGATATGGTGGTGACTGAGGACCCCAGATGCCACTGGTCACAGATTTTGGTGCCAGGGGAGCTGAAGAACAACTCAAGATATGATGGGAAATCCAGGGCATGGTTTGATCTTGGCAGGTATGCTAGAGAGGTGCTTGCTGCCCAGAGCATCTGTTGTTTTGTGCTTGAGTTCACTCTTTGCAGGTCATTCCTGCAGCTGTGGAACTTTGACTGCCTGAGTGATCGCATCAGAGCAGTTCAACATCAATGAGGATGGACTCCAATTTGTGTCTGTTGTTCTTGAATTCTTCCTGATGAGTCGGGAGCAACTTGGGTTTGAATCCATCATCATTGTGAAAGAGACTGAACAGGATATCAAGATTGAGAAAGATGGTGCAAAATAACAGCTGATCATTGACAAAATTGTCAGATGAGCATGCTGTGTTGCTGGGTGAGTCACAACTTGCTGGAAGATGCACTGTGAGACAGATGAGACATGCAAGCCACTGGTGATCAAGGACTCCTGACAGTATCTGAAGCACTTTGAGGGGGGGAGTTGTTGCAAGAAGCAATGGTGAGGGGGGTGAAGAATGTCATGAGATATTATCACCATGAGACCATTCACATTGATGGCAAGGATGGTGATGTTTTGGCCATCCAAAAGGGCCTTGTATTTCAATTTTGAAAGATGAGAAGGGTGGCTTTAAGACAACAATGTGGCATAGTAGCTCTCAAAGGGGACGAAAGAGTCAAGGCAGCACCACTGGCTGAAAACAATCCTCTGACTGCGTGGACATGACACTTCCTTCTCCCTCAAGTAAATGTACCCAGTTGAGTTCTCCGTCCAAATCCGCAAGCAGCTTGATCCCATCAAATCAAGTGCACTGCCGCGTCATTATCTGGGACTATGGGAAACCAATCTACAACAGTAGCTAAAAGGCCATTCTCCTTGCTGGGCTGCCTGGCTGTATTGAAGAATACATGTCACTTCATGACGAGGCTGGCCTCATTCAATGCGACATTCCCCCCCGAAATCTGATGGTGAATGAAGACAAGGACAATCCTTTATGGCCTGCCTTTTTGATTGATCTTGACCTAGCAATCAAGGTACAACAGGATGGGTCTTCTGGCGCACGGGGCAAGACTGGCACAAGAGTGTTCATGGCCATTGGTGTCTTATACGGCGAAAAGCAGTGTTTCATGCACAATCTGGAGTCGTTCTTCTGGGTTCTCTTCTGGGTATGCATTCATTATGATAGCCCGAGAAAGGAGGGAAGTGTGGTAAAACAATTTAAGAGATAAAATTATATGGATATGGAAAAGCTGGCCCACACTAAGAAAGGAATTGTAGCCAATGAAGGGGATTTTTCTTCGAATCGAAGAGGACCATTTTACTCCATATTTTCAGTCCTTGATCCCTTGCATCAACTGGTTACACCGCGATGGCGGACGGTGGAAGAAACCAAATTCCAACCTACCCCAGAACATGATTAAAACACTTCAAGATGCACAAAATAACCCAGACATTGTAAAGTAGTGCAGATTCAGTGTATATATTGATAGCGTATTGTAGCGTGACTTGCCTTTGGTTTGTCTTTTGACATAGCATGCATTTGAGGGATTCAGTGAAGAGTGAGGATGGCCATGATTTGAGAGAACCACAACTTCTTTTGTTATGTATATCTAAAAAATACCCAGCAATCTCATCATGTGTCAACCTGTGATCTATCTATTCTGCCCTCTTCATGCCCACTGAATCTGCTCTTGATTACATGTTTTCATTTTCTGTTTACTGTGCTATTGTTAGGCAGTTTGTTCTCTGTAGTTACGTGTGTTCTCGCTAGCTAGTTAATGATTAGTTAAGTAAGACAACAACTTCATTGAGCAATTGAGCTTCAATATAGATGCTAGATAGGTTAACGATAGAATTATTGAACCCCCCATTGAATCCTTTATCAAATCTCCTGTTGGATCCTCCATCAAGTCCCTGTGTGTCATAAAAATGATGTGGAAATAGCTGCAAACATGACAAACATAGAGCTGGCCAATCAGCAATATCCAATTTTTGATAGGATGCGCCAAGAGATGCCACAAGACTCCGAGTGTTAGTTCTAATATTTTCAACGCGACAAACATTTCTAATGTTTGTTGTCTAAAAAGAGATGAATTATTGACTCGTACATTTTGTCCATCTCTAGCACTAGGGTGAACATCCTACAATGAGCTTGTTATGCCACTCCGCGAAGCTCTTAGCATGTGGTGATATCTATCACAAGTTCGATACTTGCTTGAGAACTCGATGACATTATAGAAAGGGACCTCGACAATCCCAGCATAGCCATTCGATTGATATCACGCTGCTGCCTGACTAGTTATCCAGAGGGGGCGTTGCCCTTGACTCCTCTCACGCCTTCCAATACGCCGTGACCGAATCCGATCGAAGTGACAAGGGCCCACGAATCAAAAAAAAAAAAAAAAAAATGCATAATGCAGCTCAGTAGCGGCGATGCGCACTTCGTGATGTGATGGATACCTAATGTATGGGGCGAAAGTGCCCTCAAAAGAAAGGCTAGCGGCAAAGGTGGGATACCATCCTTTTGAGAGCAAGGGGAAGTCTTGTGTCTGCCTCAGCAAAGGGATCTGGCATCGACAAAGAGTGTGCGAAAGCCGGGAAAAGGACAAGAGGGAGGTATTCAACACTACATTCACCACTTGACTCCTTTGGCTCTTTAACTTGGCACTGATCTCAGTCTTCCCATGGAGAAAATTTGACATCAGTCACTTCTAGAGTGCTTCGTGCAATTCCTTTTGGATACTTACTAGATTTGTCAGACTCATCGCATTGAGATGCAGGACTCGTAGGCAGAAATTGAGGCCTGTAGCTAGCAGCAGGCTTCGGTTCCCAGGGCCACTCCCCTTGCGACATTCCAAGGTCCGCAAGAAGTTACAACCAATTCCTAGTTATTGTCGCGCGCATCCCCGCGGGACAATAATTTAATCGAATGACCAGTCCATGATCAAAGCACGGAGCTCAATCGGGAGGTTTTCAGCCTGGAGCCCAGCAAGAGACCTTTTACGCCTCGGCACTTGGGCAGGGATGTTTTTTTTTTTTTTTGGGGTTCTTCAACCTCTCACCAGGCAGCAAGGCTGTTTCGTCGACGGCTAGAACTTGCTTTGACAATGGTGAGAATTCCTTTTTTGACGCTATTTCAAATCTGGGGCTGCGACTTTCAGGCGAACGTGTGGTTTTGACCGGTATAGTAATTATGCGAGCGCTCATATAATTTACGCCGTGATTTCACCGGGTATGATGATGACCTTATTAGATCGATTCTCGAGGTTGGGGCACTGGTTACTCCATCAGCACTGGCGGGTATGATATTGCTACTGTAAAAAAGATTTCCGTATAATGGTACATACATGCGACATATAAAAAGATGTAACAAGAAAGAAAAGAAAACCAATACTTGCACTGCTTAGGAGATAAAAAGGGGCCTGTGGGGTATCTAACACCAAATGGATTTCAAAAAAGGAGAATGTCCAAGTTCGCAAAAAGGCCAGCTCATTGGAAATGATACAAAAGGCGCGTTGCTAGATATCAGACTGGTATTGGGGGGAGGAAGTCAGTCAAGTCGTCGGGAGGTGATAAACATTGGACGACATCAGATAAACAAAAAAAAAAAAAATTGGAAAAGGAAAAGGACAAAAAAGAAAACACAATACAAAACATAATACATCGAATAGCCAAAAATTAAACAATAAAAAACGGCCTTATCTTGTGGGATTCCCATTATGTGAGCTAAACGATTGTCGGCCCGGTGCTTCTCGTTCTCCGAGCGATGTCAAAATTCGAGCTGCTTCGTGGGCTACATCAACCAGACAGTAGGCGTTAGTGACGTAGTGAAAAATGGGGTTAAGTCAGGGTTTGTTTTTGGTTTTTCCTTACATATCTGCCACGGCCGGGCCGTTAAGCGTTCGCATACAATTCCAATCAACTGGCGTAGCTCCGTCTTCAACATACGCACATCATCCCGCGACGATTCGGCACGGGCCAGCTCCCGTTGGTACATGACGTTCAATGTAGCAGCGGCGACGGCAGGCACCGAGTTGGACGACGAGAGGTTCGTTGAAGCGCCGCTCGCGCTCTTATTCTCATTTCCTCCTTGCTCCAAGCCCAGGGTACGTGCCCACAAAACCAGCAGACCGAGGAAAGCGCCATACGTCTGCCACAGTGGCCTGGTTTCCGTTGGAGGAAACCCTATTGCACCGGGGTTCAAGGGACTGGGACCGTCGGTGTCCTGCAGACATAAGCTGACCACTTCCACGCCATGGAGATATGAATCATGGCTGACGGGATCTGTGGACACAAGTCGAGAATATGCGGCTTGGGCGCATTGTGGCGTGACGGCGCGACCCGAAGAGTAGGCGCTTCCAGCCGCCATCTGAATGTCCGACAGATTGTTGCGGAGCAGGACTGCGGAGAAGTGGTACATAACCTCCGCACACCACGACACCCTCGATTTCCTGTCAGGTTCGGGCAGTTTGTCGAAACAAGATCGCCAATGGCGCAAGGCTTCATCGAAATCAGCCATCTTCAGAGCTTGGGTCGCGGAGGTCGTCGAGGAGGCAACGGAGCGGTACTTGGAGTCACTTATCGCCGCAGCTATGCCATGGATAAGGAGATGTATCGAGAGGGGGTTCGAGACATTGAAGCATTGCATAAATTCACGCTTGTGGTCTGGGTCTTTCATCGACATGATTGATTCCACCGCCGAATCCAGACTGTAATAACGGGATCTGGTGGATTTCTTCAACTGTCGCAGCTGGATCTCCCATTCCGCTGCTGTGGATGCTTCCCATACAGCAGAGGGGCTCGGAAGCGGAAGCTTCATCATGCCTACGGAGAGCAAAGCGTGATGTGAGAAGAACGCGCTATATTGCACGTCATTTGAGAATATCGTGTAGGCAATTCTAGTTTCCAGTGAGAAAGCTTTTTCCTCCCTAACTTGCAAGCATGTACTAACCTAATAACGGACTCTCTCTGAGCCCAGTCCTTCCATTTCATATCAAGCGATTGCCGAGAACCACTTTCAGGACGAGAACCTTCCGTCAATAAATTATTCCGCCGCGCCAACTATAGGTAACGATGTCAGTCAGTCAAAAAAACAAAAAAAGAAAGAAAGAAAGACCTGGGTTCCATACAGTAACAATCATGCTATGCACTATTTCCGCCATTTCATGCTGATACCGAGCCATTGTATACGTACAGATGTGTTCAACAAGAATACTGGAGGTAGTGGATCAGCCCACGGTATCAATATAGTTTATTGGGACTTACTAACAGTGACTGAAGAAACCACATTTCCACCCGAGGACTAGACAAAGCTTTCTGCTTTCCGGGACGTCAAAGATCAGCGAACAGAACCGAGTAGAAGAAAGAAGAAAAAAAAAAAAAAGAGAAAAAAAAAAGGGAAAAAGAAAGATGTATCGATTGACAGACCTCTACAGTTGAACTCCATATATATTTGTGAAGCATTTTTCCGGTTTCGTCTAGCTCAAGCGACCCGCTGAGGAACGAGCCTAGACTGCAAAGGGCAAGAAGCAAAACGGATGGACACGAAGAAACCTCAAACGTTGACCGGTGGAAAAGCGGTAGGTATATGTCACAGTAATCAAGAGCCAGGTGAAGGATTTGGTTTATTTGCGCCGGGTATTTGAGAGGGCTGGTTAGAAGATTCTAGGTTCCGCAAGTCAGTGGACCGGCTCTAGAGAATAATGTGAGACAGGACTAGACTCACAGGACAGTCGGTTATGAGACGCTCATGGTCGTGAATCGTATACTGCGGCATGTCAACTTGAGCGGATTGGGGGTCTATGGGCTGGGAATAAAATGTCTAACAGAGACTCGGGTCAGTAAAAAAAATAAAAAAATAAAAAAAATAAAAGGGAGGGACGTCAATCGTACAGGAGGCGATCCGGGGCCGAGACCACCCCCAAAATGGAGGTTGAGGTAGTCATCGGGCGGCAGGTCAAACAAACTGGAGCCGTGAAAGAGCCAGGTATAGTCGGTGTTATCGAAGCCGGGGAAGGGTTGCGCGGGCAGGTGGTGCGGGATGAGGCCGGCAGACGAAGAAACAGGATGCTGGGGCACAACCTCGCTCGGCTGCGATGGCTGGTAGATCAGACTGCCGTCCGAGTTCTGAGCAGGTCGAGGTGCGGCGGGCAAGGGAACGGCACTCGGGAAGCGATTCATCGGAGCAGGAGCGGTTGGGGCGATGGGCGGAGGAGCGGTGCTCTGCGGGTCGAGCAGCGGTGGAAGCTGGGCGAATTGTTGTTGCTGTTGCTGCTGCTGCTGCTGTTGCTGCTGCCAGTCTCTGGAGATTGGAGACTTGAGTTCGGCGGGAGACCGATCATGCGCGCTGGGCTGGGTGGTGGGCGACAGGATGGGAGGAGGGCTGGAGGTTGAATTCGACTGAGACTTGGTCGCGAGCTCGGCGACCTGGCCGCGCTTCTCGTGGCGTCGCAGGTGGGCGCTCAGAAGGTCACTGTTATAATCTTCCGTTCAGAATATGTTTCTTCTCTTCTCCTTTTTTTTTCTTGACAATGTGGAACGAGGCTGAGCTCACTTGCGCGTGAATCCCTTCTGGCAGAGATAGCAGTGGAAGGAGGCCTTTTTGTCTGCCCGCGCACGGCCATCAGCATCTCGACACTCATCAACGAAAAAGCAGGGGAAAAAGAGAGAAAAAAAAAAAGGAAAGGGAGAAGAAGACGTACGGATCAGATTGTGCCGGTTGAGGTGTTCGCTGCGCAGGTACGACTTGCTGCATCCTTCATGTTTGCACTGGTACTTGGGGCGATTCGGTTCCATCGTAGAACCCGGTCCCACGCTGGGATCATCGTCCAGGGGTGTGGGCGGATGGAGTGGGAGTGGGAGAGGAGAGAGAGAGAGAGAGAGAGAGAGAGAGAGAGAGAGGAGAGAGGGGAAGCGGGAGAGAAATAAAAAAAGAATATAATAAAGAAAGGGATTTAAGAAGAAGAAGAGGAAGAAGAAGAAGGGCCGCCGGGGGGGGGAAGAGGAGCAAAGAGATGAGAAGAGGAAGAAGAAAAGCAAAAATCGCGAGGGACGGCGAGGTTGAAGAGGTGCACTCTTTCTCTTCCCCCTCCCCCCTGGCTTCTGAGAAAAATCTCTCTCTCTCTCTCTCTCTGACTTCGTTGCTTTTTTCTTTCTTTCTTTGCTTCTTCTTCTTCTTCTTCTTCTTCTTCTTCTTCTTCTTCTTCTTCTTCTTCTTCTTCTTCTTCTTCTTCTTCTTCTTCTTCTTCTTCTTCTTCTTCTTCTTCTTCTTCTTCTTCTTCTTCTTCTTCTTCTTCTTCTTCTTCTTCTTCTTCTTCTTCTTCTTCTTCTTCTTCTTCTTCTTCTTCTTCTTCTTCTTCTTCTTCTTCTTCTTCTTCTTCTTCTTCCTCCTCCTCTTGCCTTTCTTCTCTGATTCTCTTTCTGTCTTCGGGGCGGGGTAACTAACTGACTAACTAACTAGTCCAACCAACAACTTCAACATGAACATGACAGCGAAACAGACTGAGGATAACCCATCATCTAACCAATTAACTAGTTAAATCAAACAAACTGCATCGATCGATTTAGAAAAAGGCCAGGGAAGAAGAATAAGAAGAAACCATAGACAGCTTTAGCCGCCCCTGCTGAAACACCCTGCCGACGGACAATCGCTTGTCGCTGTCCTTCTCCTTCTCCCTCTCTCTTCTTCTTCTTCTTCTCTCTCTTTCTCTCTTCTTTCTCTCTCTCTTCCTCTTCTCCCAACTCAAAACGTTTGCCACGGCTTAACTAAGTTGTCCCCCCGCCCGCTCCCTGGTCTTCTCTCTTCGTATTCTCTCCGCCATGCAACATAACTAACACTGGGACGGCGTCTAATTGCCAGGTTCTTGATTTAATTATAGCAAAAGCAATCCGGGAAGGGGGTCCGCATTGAGTCCTGTTCATATCGATTCGGAATGGCCGACTGGCTGGCTGGCCACTTTGATTTGTTTCGCTGCGGTTAGAAGCTGATCTTCGTCAACCTTGCCGATTGACTAACTACATCTACGAAGCAAGCTCCAGGGAACAAACTCCGAAGTCGAATGAAAGGATGGATATATATATATATTGCTGTTCCAATATATAAGTTAGTTACGGGTTGATAAGGTCAAGGCGGAAAAAAATCTTCAGGAGTTCGCTCTTGAAAGAGAAAGCAATCCCCGACAGTTCAGTTAAACAAGGTCTGATCGGACCAGGTGAATGAATCTGAATCCTTCACACGATGGTCAGACAAGAATTGGCTTTTTCTTCACACGTGTCGTCCCGTCACTGAAGGAAACTGAATCTTCACTAACAGCTAGTTGACGAACTAGCAGTGTTAACTACTAACTAGCGGGAAAGGTCTTTTCTTCTTTTTGGAGAGGATTCTATAAAGTTTTGTTTGAATGCACGTCCCATTCGTTGGACCGACTCTCCCCGTAACCTTGTTGACAATTGGATTGACTAAACAGGTCATACGCACCGAGATCGAGATCGCTACTGTCCAGGCTCTAGGGGATGCATCGCCCGAGGTTGAAGTCGACAGGATTTAATTCATATGCTTTGAGACCTTCTTTTTTTTCACTCGGTCTCGGAAAATGCGGTTATAATAAGTCCTCCAACCAGAGCTGGCTGGCTGGTTTTCAAGCCACATACAAAAAAGGTCGGCTCTCCGCTTCTGCAGAAGATTGTGAAGAAGACCGTTCAACCTCAGCCTTATTTAAATAACACATCTAAGCTTGGACCCTAAAATCCTTATTTCAACTTCAAGACTCCAAGATGGCTACCTCCTGAACGGATGAGATCCGGCTCTCTATTTGTTTCAATCCAAGTCAACCATGCCACTCTCTACTCTGTAGATTGGCAGCGTTCTAGATGTGGCTGCTGTGATTAAAGGTGATTTCTGACATTCTGACACATCACAAAGTTGTTCCAAGATATCGTACCTAACTAACTAGTTACCTAGTTACCTAGCAACCCCTGAGATGTATCAGTTCTAGTTGATGAGGATCAAGATGGGTCTAGACGTTGATCCCTGATGAGAGATCTTCACTTGATGCATCAAACTCCCGTCTGACAGGCGAGCAAGCAAGAAGCATTTGCCACAATAGTTACATCCTCTTTCCTTAACTACCTCTATCAGAATTTCTGAAGCTAACTACTGTCTTGCCTTTCTATAGACAATTTCTTTCTAATTCTACCTTGTCAGTCTAGCACAGGAAGACCCTGCCAAAGCCAAAACGAGCATGCCATTGCTTTTATCAATGATCGTGAATGCTGTGGAAAGCTCATCATCAACCTCTACTGATTTTTTAATGGCTTTTCAGTTGTCATGCTCTATGGGCCATGTGAAAGTTAATTATTCAACAAATTGCAAGGCCCAGTGCTACCTATTGGGCTTTGTTAAAACTCTCATAACTGCTCTATATTGATCTTTTTTGTTCTGAAAGCAGTTTGTGGTCATTAACCATTAATTGGCGGACCACTTCCATATTGGAACTCACTGCTAGTTCCTATTCCGAAATTATATCGCTAATTTAGGCACAGCATGGGGTATACATTACCAGCTGCGGCTCGAGTACGCCATTCAGAGCTACGAATGGGGTTTTTCTTGCTCAACCAGCGAGCTTGTCCAAAGGCCTAGGTCCTGCCAGATATTTAGAGGGCAGGGACCACCTTCGAGATTCCCCGGATGATAAAGAAGTCATCTCTTGGCAGCTATTGCTGGGCACTTTTGTTTTGTCTTCCTGTCCAGTATTTTGTTCGCTCGGGATTTTCAACCCAACAACTGTTGAGGCACTGCACAGAGGCACCAACAAATCCCGCAGTTTAACACTGTGATTGCGGCGCGCATCAACGATGCAGTAACTCCGCCTTGCTCCTTTTCTTGAGGTGTCCCTGGAATTCACGTTTGCTTGCGATTCGCTCGTTGTTGTTTCCCCTGTCACAAACTCAAGGCTACCACGCGGAAGTTCTCCGATGCATCACCTACTGGTACCCCCAACACCTAGACCAAAAAAAAAAAAAAAAAAAAAGGCCAGTCTCGTACAAATACCATTGGCTGCATGTGTTCAAGTTGAGTTGTTTAGAATCCTGTGTCGAGAGAGAAATTGTCGGTTGCTACGCCGCATGCTGAAGTGATGTGTTTTGGAGCCTCCCAGCCTTTCCTCCTATCATACATTCCGTAGCAGCAAGGCTTACTGTGATCTACACACCAGCGAATCTTCCGAGCCCATGTCACTCCCAGGATGTCAGGAAGTGAGCGATTTGGACTGTTGACTTGTGGACTAACTATGCCGTCTAGTGGCACTATAGGACGTTCTCTTTTGGCTGAGCGATATAATGGTTAGCTTCTCAACTTTGACCCTTACGGCTGATGTCTGACGGCTTCATCCGTGCGGGCGCCGGCCGTGCAGCAAGCCCAAATAGAACACGCGCCTCACAAAGTTGCGGTGGAAATACATGGATTCAAAGCTAGCCTACTAGAGGAAGGACTCTCAAGTATTAAAACCTTCCTTGATCTCGCTGGATTCTAGGGGTTTGGATGTCAATTTCTCCTCCCAGATCTTAAGGATTATCAGAAAACCTTTTCAAACAATGGCGCTTCCGCTTGCTTCTGATCTGACGGCAACTTCGCAGGCGTTCATCAAGGCTGCCAAAGTTATCGCGGGTGCCCAAGCAGGCACTATCCGCTTAGCCCTCGTCGGTGGTACTGCTGTTATCAATGTCACACGCCATCGCTATACTGGGGTACGTGAAAGAACAAAATAACTAGGGATAGGTTCTGCTTACTAGCTTCCAGGATGTCGACTTTTACGTTGTTGGCACAGACCGCATGGCACTTAGAGACGAGATCGTGCGCAGATGCAATCCCCAAGGGAAAGTTTCAATTTGGACGAAAAACACCGAGTCGATCTGCGGCTTAACCTATTCGATCAGGAGACCAAACCAGAATCCCGTTCATGTACGGATCGATATCATTGATGACAAGGTGGTATGTGCATCTTGACTCTTATCCTCCATATTAACAGGGTTTAACATGTGTGTTTCTGCAGACCGGTTGGAGCATATCATCACATCAAATACTAGCCCAGCTGGCCGAAACAAACTTGCCCTGGGGTTCCAGGGAGGATCTTATCTGTACAAAACTAAAGAGTGCACATGATCGATGCAAGCGCGCGCGCCCAAAAGGGACGCAAGATTTGTTCGATGTGGTGAGATTGTTGGAGAAAAAGCCGGGGCCGTTGACTGATCCCGCGCATAAGGCCCATTGTGTTCAACATCTTGCCGACAATTGGGAATTGGGTCCGTGGTCGAAGGAGGAATGGGAGACTAGACTTGTATCAAATTCCCGTAGAATTGCAAGAAAGGAGCATCAAGCGAGCAGTTTTGGTTAACTGGCTCCTCATTAGTTAGTTGATTGTGCAACGTCTACACTCCTTTTTGCGGGATACGCCATTGAATGCGCGAATGTAGCCTAGAAGAAATCCCATCTCTTGAACCACCTTGCCCTTCTTGTGCCTAGTGATTAGAGTAATGGGAGTTAACTTGGGTATCCGGGGTGCTGGTTAACTCATTTTATAGGCTGCCGTAACTACCTTCCTTCACTGTTAACTAGGTTGCCGTATGTCCATGCATAACTCTAGCCTGCAATCATCGTCAAGTTTAAACCACGGTCTGTCCTTGAATACAAATATGGTTATGACTGCCTGCCCTCGCCTCGATTAATGAAAGCAGAAAATGACAATCCCCTGTCGACTTGCGCTCTTGAGGCCTCCGCCCTTTACACGCACCGTTGCATCATTCGCAAGCCGTTTCTTTTCATCAAGGCAGCTCGCATACCCAAGAAGATCGCTTTTGCAAATGGTATGCTTGTGCAACCCGACGTTCAAGTCCAAAAGACGGCACTAGTAGCTGATGAAAGATTCTCTGGCACTGGAAGCCAACCATGTCACCTCACCCCGAGGCTTTTTCTCGCGTTGATCGACGAACGATGTCGCATCTGGCTGGGCGCAACGCCCTCCAAGGCTCCAGTTTTTGCACTCAGACCATGATCAAGATTGTCTCGCTGCTGAACAGTGTTGATATCCCGAGTATACTCTGGTGGAAGAGTCTGATTGATATCTACGGCATTCCTACAGGAGACATCGTATGTTCTTTTGTACTCTACCCACTGTAGTTATATGCTCAAAACAAACACTTGCTGATCTTCAAGACCAGGAGATGAGTTTTGTGATTGAGCGCTTATCGCTCCATAAAGCCACCGAGACCCTATCTCTCGCCGGTCTCGTCCGCTGCGTCTCTGAGGACTGTCATCACAGAACACCAGCCGCACATGACGGGTTTAGCTTCTGCAATCCTGCAGTTCATTTCCACATCCCTTTCTACCCTGGAAACAACACCAATGAAATCAGCCTCTTCTGGCCCTCGGTGCAACTGCACATATAAGATGAACGTCTCTGGACCCTGTCTTCAGAGAGCAATACGCCCACCTTCACAGATTCCAGGAACATAATCTTTGCCGATGACGCGCGGCTCCCTCCCACCAACACCCATCCGATCCACGGGAACGAAACGAGCAGGGGTAGATGTCGACATCCCCCAGGCTCACCGGTCAGAATACCTACTCCTGAGCTCTACGCGGAGTCGCTACTTCTGCTAGCTATCCGCGATCGGGGCTACAGTGCGGCGCTGGATTGGCTCTCGCAGTTGAACTATCTCGTGGAATATAGCCTGGTCAATCCAAACAAGGTCAACGAACCAACTAAAAAGTTTATGGTCTTTCCCCCAAAGATTTCCCTCGTTGATGAGCTTGACAAAGCACAGGCAAAACTGGGGGATATAGCCATGCAAGGGCTTGCCCACGCTGAATGGGCGAAAGGGAGAGGAAAATTATTAAACTCGGCAAAGTGAAGTCGTATGTATTTGCTGGAATCATCAATGGGAGTGTCCTGTCTTGCAAATGTGAAAATGACCATTTCAACCCTGAGTGGATTTCCTGAATCTTGGATCAATTCTCTCAGACTTGATGTTCCTAGTAACTAATAATTTCTTGGTTGAATTTTCTGTTTGAATTCAAACATCAACACTGCCTCATAGGCCATAGTGACTTAAATTTTGTCATGACAGCCACAACTGCTAAATGCATTTAACCCAAGATATGAGTTGAGGTTGTTCGTTTCCGAATCAGAAGGAACTGGCGAAGGGTGTCACGACTGGTGAACTATTGGTATGATGATAAATCTCCTGGTAAAATGCGATCAAAGCTAAACTTTTGTCTCCCCAAGATTAATTCCCCCCTCCTGGTCTCCTGTAATTACATATTGAAGAATCGGCGCATTGGCTTCAATAGTCGTGCGGAGATTGAAGCTTGATACCCGGGAACCCAATCAGCTTCATCGAAAAACGCCAAACTCGCTCCAGACTCTCGTAAAGCAGGACGATTATTTAGACCCGCGATGAACAAATGCCGATCTCGAAGATCACTGTGATACATATAAACAGCCCCTCGGCTCCCCGTTTGCGTGGACACGAGACCGTTGCAGACGCGTTGAGAATGAGGGTCAAGCTTCAGTCGTTCAATGACTCCAGACGGAGGACGATTGAGGTCTACACAACAAACACTGGATATCTCTGCTTCCAGAGACGGCAGATGCAACAGCCGTTCCCGCGCATCACCAGGGAAGGTGTATGAGTTCAGAGGGACATTTTGGATGAGGTCGCCTTCTTTCAATCGAGCATTGCAACTTCCGACGAGATGGAGGCGACCTTGCCTCGAATTTACAGCAATGGCTTGGAGCTCATATTCCGTAGAGACTTCTTGGTACGCTCTGAACCTGCGCATGCAAAAAGGAATCTCTTAATACTCACTTGTGAACTTAGAACCAGAGCAATGATCCCAACATTGGGTCCGCCAGGGGTAATAACCAGTCCCCCGGAGGCTCGACTCTGAGTGACCTAGGAGTGACGGTGTCAACCTCCGCATCAGCTCTACTCACCACATTTGTGCCAGCGTTTATCTTAGCCGTCGTATGGTTCACACTCTTTCTCATATGTCGGCGTACACAGCATCGATTCTACGCGCCCAAGTCATACCTGGGCCATCTGCATGATTAGTAGGTCACCCGTAATGCAGGATGCCATTATGAGTTGGCACTGACGGGCATCTTGAAGTGAACGAAGTCCAGAGCTTCCTTCAGGCTTTTTCAACTGGATTGGAGTGTTTTTACGACTTCCGGACAGCGACGTTCTTCGCCATTCATCTCTAGATGGATATTTCTTCATTCGATTCTTGAAGATGATGTCGGTGATGTGCCTCGTTGGCTGCGGTATAACCTGGCCAATTCTATTTCCCATACATATTGCAGGGGGTGCTGGGAATAAACAGCTCGATGCGCTGAGTTTCAGCAACGTGAAAAAGCCACAATGGTACTATGCCCATGCGGTTGTGGCTTGGATCTTCTTTGGTAAGGGATCTTGATGTCAAGTCGACAAACCGGGTGTTTGTTTGAAGCTAATACCTTCGTGATCAGGGTTTGTGTTCTGCGTTATAACTCGAGAGAGCATCCTTTATGCTACCTTGCGTCAAGCATACCTTCTCTCTCCCTTGTATGCGAGTCGGATATCATCGCGGACAGTCCTATTCCTGGCCGTTCCGAAATCCTACCTATGCAAGAAGAGATTGTGCAAAATCTTTGGCGATTCGGTCAAGCGAGTTTGGATCACCAGCGACTGTTCAAAGTTGCAAAAACTTGTGACGAAAAGAGACAACTTGGCATATCGCTTGGAGGAGATGGAAACAAGATATATCAAAAAGGCTCACGCCGCCCACCTTAGATCTCCCAATACCCATTTAGACGATCCAGAATCATCAATGAATTCATCTCCCGTGGAGTATGAGAAGAATTTAGGAGACTTTCCGCCTGCGATAAATGTTAAGCGCCTGAGTCATCGATCTAGGCTCCTTTTCGGAAAGAGTGTCGACACTATTGAATGGCTACGCTCGCAGCTCAACGAGGTTATTCCGCAAGTCAAAGAGCTCCAGAATCGTCACCGAGACGGAGATGTAAAGCCGGTATCTGCGGTCTTCATCGAATTCAACACCCAGATGGAGGCGCAGATTGCTTTTCAAACCCTCTCGCACCATCATCCATTCCGGATGACGCCGCGTTTCATAGGTATTTCCCCGGGCCAGGTAATATGGCCGGCATTGAACTATAGTTGGTGGCAGAGGATTGTTCGCAAATTTCTCGTGCAAGGGTTTATTGCAATACTGGTGATTTTCTGGTCGGTTCCATCCGCGTTCGTCGGGTCGATCTCCAATATCACGTACCTCACAAATCTACTCCCATTTCTGAAATTCATCAATTCTCTGCCAGCAGTCGTAAGGGGGGCGATCAGCGGCGTTTTGCCGACAGTGGCATTAGCGATTTTGATGTCACTCGCACCTATCATATTGAGATGTAAGTGTTCCCTGCGTTTGATACTCGGTGCTACTGGGATACAGCGGCGTTGACATTGCCAGTTAGGGTGCGCTCGACAATCTGGTCTGCCTTCCTCGGCACGGGTCGAGCTGTTCACTCAGAATGCCCATTTTGTCTTTCAGGTCGTCCAGGTATTCTTGGTGACAACTCTGACATCGGCAGCCTCCGCAGCAACCAGCCAGATCATAAAAGATCCGTTATCAGCGAAGGATCTTCTAGCGCAAAATTTGCCCAAGGCGTCGAATTTTTACATTTCGTACTTTTTATTTCAAGGCCTGATATTAAGCTCTGGAGCTGTCATGCAGGTCATCACTTTCCTAATCTTCAAATTGTTGCGGGTACTGTTTGATAAAACCCCCAGAAAACTGTATCGACGCTGGGCATCTCTCACAGGTTTATCTTGGGGTACCGTTTTCCCTGTGTTCACAAATATGGTGGTGATCGGTAAGTGCTCCTTGACTGCAGTCCTAAAGTGGACAGCCGGCGCTGATAGCAAATAATAACTAGCCATCACTTACTCTTGCATCGCTCCTCTTATCCTTGGATTCTCGTCATTTGGGCTGTATCTCGTGTATCAAGCTTATCGATACAACCTTCTTTTCGTGTATGGCTCAACAGTTGACACCAAGGGGCTCATATACCCGCGGGCGCTTCAACAGGTCCTGACAGGAATCTACCTTGCGGAGATATGCATGATAGGGCTTTTCGCCATTCGAGGCGCCATTGGACCGTTGATCTTGATGGGCATCTTCACTCTCATCTCTGTACTTGCACATATTTCCTTGAACGACGCTCTGGATCCGTTGTTGTCGGCATTACCTCGGACGCTAGATAACGAAGACGATGTCGAGGAGGAAATTATTGGCGGCGGAAGCGAAGGACGTTCCGATAGGCCCATGGACGATCCTGAAAAAGGCATAGCTCAAGCCACTGTGAGACATTCAGAATTCGCCGACCGCAGGGTCCGAATGCGCCAGAAAGTCCTCAAACTCACAACTTGGCTCCTTCATCCCAGCACATACGCGGATTATGCATTGCTACGGAAAAAGGTTCGACAAGATCCCGGAATAACCTACGATAGGGAGATCGACGATGATGCGTACTATCCTCCGTCGGTTACGAGCCCGACTCCTCTGCTTTGGGTCCCGCGAGATGCTGGAGGCGTAAGTAGGCGGGAGGTCGCGTTGACGAGTATGATCATCCCTATTACCGACGAAGAAGCGCACCTCGACGAGAAGAACAAAGTGGTATGGGATAAGGTGGGGATGAAGCCGCCGATTTGGCAGGAGAAGGTATTCTATTAGTCGAGAAAAAAGTAAAGATGGTGCAATGCCCACGGAGGGCCCTGAATCTCGATCAAGTCTCCATGGATTGAGCACCAAGGGATGTCTAGTTCTCAGACCATTGCTTTTCATCCACCATCACGACGAGAGCCGATGTTCTCTGCAGCTTGAGGTCCATTGTGCCATCCCAGTCAAAGACCTGCGAGGAACTTGTCCAACACTGTTGCAATTTTTCGGTGTAAACATGTGTAAATTTTGAAGGGATGTTTGGTCTCCCCGTCGTCACATGGAAGAACCAAGTGTGGATTCACAGGTTCACTTGGGATGTCCTAATTAACTTAGCTATTAGCAAGGAATCGAATATCAAACGATGAGATACACCCATGCTGCTTCTGATGTTCAGGGCGAGGATGTCGTTGGCTAGTAAAAGGGCACAACATCATTCTGCAAACATGACTCACATAAAAGGGACTCACTGTTTCTCAAGCAGCAATGCGTAGACTACAACTTATCAAGTAACAGATTCGAAAAAAAGCCAGCAAGTTGCGGTTGAGATTCGATGCCAAAAAACGAACGAAAACGATCAAAAAGACTCAGAGTGACTCAACCCGATTACGTAATTTCGACCTCTTCACTTCAATCTCGCTCTTGAAGAAAAGCAACAGTGAAAGTCGTTTTCTTTGTGAGACAAAAAACAGCTCCATTTTTTGCTGCAGTTGGGAAGCTGTTCTGGCCTCCTGGTATTCTTGCTCTGGACGTTTTTTACCTCTGTATATCCTTTCTTGCTATCCTCCCTCCTTGACTGTTGATCTGACGAAATGGCGGACACTCGTAGCACCAACATCCCACCAAGCTCACCTCAGCGAAGTAGAGGTCCGAACAGAAACCAGGGCGGCCGAAGGGGGCGTGGTGGAGACTCAGACCTGCCGATGACTTCCAGCACCCAGTCGCAACACGCTAACCGCGGGCCTGGGAGAGGTCGTGGAGCTGGCAGAGGTGGCCGGGGTGGGAGGCAAGCAAGGGCTCAGGGAGGGCAAGTGAGCGATAGACGATTAGCCCCAGATGGTGAGGATGCCGTCGGTGATCCTCCAGACCGCGACCGTCGAGAAACTGGCACCTCCGGTGATCGCCTGACCGGAGATGCCAAGAGAACTGAGGGCGAGAGCAAGGGGAAGGGGAAGGTTGCGTCGAACGGAGAAGCTTCGGGTGACACCGATGACAGCGACGTCTGCTTTATTTGCGCATCGAAAGTAGACCATTTGTCCGTTTCGCCTTGCAATCACCGAACCTGCCATATCTGTGCATTGCGTCTGAGGGCGCTCTACAAGACCAAAGCGTGTGCACATTGTCGTGTGAGTATTCCTGCTCGGCGGGAGGGCGGGAGGTGCGGCATAGGAGTTTCCATGTGCTAATGTGTTTGTCCCGTTATGTATAGACCGAGTCGAGTTTCGTGATATTCACAAATGACCGCGCAAAACGGTTTGAAGAGTTTACGGACAGAGATTTTGTGAGAACGGATGACAATCTGGGAGTGAAATACGAGACGCAAGACATTTTTGAGGATACCGTGCTTCTCCTGCGTTACAATTGTCCCGACAGAGATTGCGATGTCGCCTGTATGGGATGGCCCGATTTACATAGACACGTCAAGAGCAAGCATGGAAGGGTTATGTGGTACGTAACGACCTCTGTGACTGGGTGGTTTTCCCCAGAGGCTAACAGGGCCCGTCAGTGATCTATGTACAAGAAACAAGAAGGTCTTCACACACGAGCACGAGTTATTTTCGGTGGCGCAACTCCGGAAACATGAAAAGTACGGTGACGATAACCCAGGAGCCATCAATCAAAGCGGATTCAAGGGTCATCCGGAGTGTGGGTTCTGCCACCAGAGATTCTACAGTGATGATGAACTCTATACACATTGCAGAGATAAGCATGAACGTTGCCATATTTGCGACCGGCGGACTGGCAGCAGCCAACCGCAATACTATGTGGACTACAATGCGCTTGAAGGCCATTTTGGCAAAGATCACTTTCTTTGCCTCGACAAAGAATGCCTCGAAAAGAAGTTTGTTGTTTTTGAATCGCAGATGGATCTGAAAGCTCATCAGCTTGAATGCCATCCAGCGGGCCTCTCCAAAGACGCACGGAGGGACGCTCGGCTTGTTGACATGTCCGCATTTGACTACAGGGTGCCGTACCAACCTCAGCGTGGACGTCGTGACGGCAGAAGACCACTTGGTCGTGACCCCAATTCAGAACCTCTTCCAGCGTCTAGTGCGCAGTCATTGAGAAGAGACGAAATCGCTTACCAGCGACAATTGGCTATTCAGAGTGCACAGTCAATCTCCACAAGGTCGTTTGGCGGCCAACTTACTCAGAATCAGTCCCAACCTGCTCGTCCAACGCCTCCTACAGCTGCGGTGGCACAACCTCAGACTTCGACGCCATCGCTTCCGCCTGTTGAGAACCTTGACCTCAACACACCTGCAACCACTCGTCACGAAGAAGCTCGACGGATCGCCCACACTGCCGTTCTAGACAGAGCAGCGTCGCTACTGCGCCACGATACTCTCAAAATCGACGAATTCCGAAACAAGGTATCTTTGTACCGATCCTCCACTATCAGTGCCACTTCCTTGATTGAATCATTTTTCTCTCTTTTCGACACATCCTCCGCCGAATTAGGAAAGCTTATCAAAGAGCTCGCCCATCTTTATGAAAACGAGCCGAAGCGAGTCGCGCTCCTAGCGGCATGGAATGACTGGAGAGCCATCAACGAAGATTATCCTGCCCTTCCCGGCCCCAGCGGCACTCTTCCAACTAACACTCTGGCGAATGTTGGAGGTGGAAAGCGTGTCTTACGGCTAAAGTCCTCCACCGCCCAATCATCTCGCTCCGCAGTTGGCCAGAATGCCCGTCTCCCTGGGCTTCTCAAACAAAACAGCGCATCCAATCCTTTCCCTGCCCTTCCCAACTCGTCCGCTTCAAAACCCCCACAAGGCGGGAACGCCAATCGAGTATGGGGCACTGCGCCAACTCCGCCATCATCTACACCCAAAATCTCTCCAGTTCCAAGCCGTTCCGCATCTCGTGCCACCGTGCCCGCGGCTCGTATAACAACTAACTCCGATGCGTTTCCCGCATTGCCAACGGCCGCTAAACCCAATGTACTAATGGCTGGCCTTACGCGCGGTACTATAAGGTGGGAAGATCGTGGTGCAGGTGCCGGCAGGACACAAGTGTGGGGAGCTGCAGCGGGTAACCCGACTCCAGCGGAGGCGGACGGTGCCAGTGAGAATAGCCAAAAGGGAAAAGGGAAGAAGGGCAAAGGCAAGCAATTGTTGTATCATTTCGGATAGACCATCTTTTCTCAGTGACTCAATGATCTCTTGCACGAACGGAAGGCCAATGTTTTCCTTCTCCTGCTCAATTTTCGCCGATGTGATGATGCTTTGTTATTGTATTTGAAAGGGTTCCGTCATGGCACACAGCCTATAAAGCGACGGAGTGAGTTTCAAGCATTAAATCATCTTGTCCAGTTTCGTCCACAAAGCGGAGCCTAAACTGGGTGATCAAAGCAAGATGGCGCGTGCCCTGCAAGATTTCAATATCAGAGACTGGAACTACCTTCCTTCTCCTTCCCCGGGAATTTTCACCCATTTATCCCCCCCCGTGCCTGATCGAAGTAGCGTTGAACATGTTTTTTCTCACTCGGCTATGACTTTTCTTCAAACCACCTCTTACTACCATACCCCTGTGATTGAATAACCGGGTGTGCGAAGCGATTCAACCAAATTTCTCGATTGCTTTTTCAATCCCGTGTCTCTTTTTCACCATTCATCCTTCCCTACCTGCAGGGGCTCGGGGCTGTTGCTCTGCCACGTATGGGCGCATAGCACCTGGCACTAGTTAGTCCGATGGGGTTGCATCTTGATCAAAAGTTTGTCTATCTTTCTAGCTGTTCTTATGTTAGATCATTCAGTCAATCAGATCTCATACTTCAACATTTCCCTCCGCAATGTAGCTGAATCAAAGAAATTCTGCCCCCAATGCGAACCTATTCTTGCATTTCCTAGACCCACAGACTTAGTAGACAGATTCGTACTTCCTGCTTGTCCAGTCGAGGTTGGCTACCTATTTGGAAAAGCACCAGGGTTCTTATTTCTTGGTCTGAGGAGGAATTCTATGGCGCATGTCGGTTGCGTGGCCGATCGCTTCCCACATCCCATGAGTTCCAAATGGTCAACGAACCAGGCCCTTAAGTTTCTTGTGAAAACTCTTCCCTGCTCTGTTATTAGAAGTGATATTCTTCCATCATTAATAATAATAATGCGGGCTTGAGATGCGTACATTTTCTGTTGCGGTTTTCGATTTTAGGATGGCATTGACCTTCAACCTTCCCTTCTGACTTAATAGCAACATGGTTACTCTCGTTCGTCGAATCGGTGCTCCGATGATCCCGATCCGCAATACAAGATTTGTCGCCAATCTCAGTATCATCACCAGCACCGTCAACGTGTCTTTCGGGCGTTGGATCACAGTTCTCGTTTACCGAAGGTGATTCATCTTTCGGTTCGGAAGTGTTTTCAACAGCGGCGGCTGAGATCTCCGCTTCCCACTCAGAAAGCGCTTCGGAAGATACCAGCGTATCCGGATGGCCTGGACCGAAAATTTTGAGCCGGAGCTGCACACATTCTTCCATCAATTGAACGGCTTCGGCCATGCGGCCTTGTTTTTTCCAAGTCCAAGCAAGGTTGTGCATGTGCGGAAATGTTAGCGGGTGTTCCGCGCCCAGCGTTTTCTTGTTGATCTCGAGCACCTGCTTCCCAAGATTTTCAGCCTTTTCCAATTGATCGAGCGTGACATATGTCAATGCTAGATTGCCCATTATAGTCTGTGTGTATGGATGTTCCACACCAAGTATCTTCTTGCTTGTCTCTAGCGCCAGTCTCTGGAGTTCTTCAGCCTTATCCACTTGGCCTTGCTGGTAGTATGTGTGTGCTAGGTTATTCGTGCTGCTCAGTGTTTCTGGATGCTCCAACCCGACTATTCTTCGCCTTGCCTCCAATACGCGCAACTGCAATTCTATCCCCTTTTCCAACTGACCTTGGCTTGCATATACCAAGGCTAACTGATTCATTAATCGCCACGTGCGATGATGTTCCATACCATAGATATTTTTTGTCTGTTCCAGCACTTGCACAGTCAGCTTCTCGGCCTCATCCAATTCACCCAAATCCGAGTATGCTACTATCAGGTTAGATTGCCCGATGAGCCGAGCCTTTTCATCATCCAAGGAGAGTGGGTCTTGGCCGGGTCGTTCATTTGTAGTCGAGTAACGAGAAAGAAGAAGGTCCTTTGCTTTGTGATACTGACCGAGACGGATTAATGCCTGACTCAAAGCATTAACGCTGTCCAGCGTTCGCCAGTGGTTGTCGCCGAGGGTTTCCTGAAAGACTTTGAGGGCAGTCGTTGCCAAAGTTTCCCCTTCTGAATAGTTTCCCGTGAACATTTCATAGTATGAGGCATTCCGTAGTAACTTAGCCCACTCCAATAAGGACCGTTCTTCTTGAGGTTGCTTCCAAACAATCACGGATCTCACGTGGGGAAGCAACAAACGACATTTATCCCAGTCTTTCTGCTCCGGATCTTCTGGAAACTCTCTGACCAGCCTGCTGATGAACGATTGGCTCCATATTTTATACTCTCCGCGACCCTTGAGCCAGTTCCGTGTTGCCAGCTGCATCAGGGCATGCATACCAAAGACCTTTTGATCGGTACCGACTGAGATAAACGAGTAACTTATCAAGACCTGGAGATCCTCTTCCAATTCGTCTTCCTCCCTCGATTCCACGCTGCTGGCTTCATCATCATCATCCTTGATATCAGTACACACCCCCGTCTGCCCAGTTTCACCTAACTCAGTTGACTTTCGGAGTAACAAGTAGGGAATCCCCTGCCGGTCACAGAAACTCATTAGTGACAATAAATCTGCCGCCGAAGGTCTGGTCTGCCGAACATGCTCGAACGATATTTGCCATGTGAGCACAATCGAGTTTTTGGCCTCTCCATCTCGCCGCAGCCCTCCGCCGTCGCGCTTCAACAACTTGGTCTTTCTGCGATCACTTTCCTGAAACTGCTCAAGATATTGCCGCACAGACCCTCGCGTTTGCGAAATGAACGCTGCGGCTTGAACAATTGCTAACGGCATGAACTCAAGCGCTGTTGCCAGTTCACTGACATCGCTGCGTTCCTCGGGCCGGGTGAGTTTCTTCTGAAGAAGGGTGACAGCATCTGTTTCGTCCATAGGATCTATGGTGATCATATTACACTCCTCCACAAGCCTTGACGCCACCTTTTGGGTCCGCGACGTGATCAGAATTGATCCGTTCTGACTCTGCGGGACGTAATCTCGGAGTCGTTTCGTGATTGAGACTGAACCGCTTAGTTGGGCCCCCGAAACAGCACCCTGGACATCGAAAAGGAAATCCGCATCATCGACATTATCGAGAATCAAGAGCCACTTTCTCCTTGGCCCATGCAACCAGTCATAAACAAGCTTACATATATCAGCATTGGGATCGTCGCGGCGGGGTATTCTGGCCCGATCGGCGATTTCCTTGTAGCTCTGCTGAAAACGCGCCGCGTTGCTCGCATGTATCCAGAGGACCCAAGTCTCTTTGCATTTCTCACTGGTGCGGTACGCATATTCGATTGCTAGTTGTGACTTGCTTCATGGCCAATCAGCAAATCTTCTTATGCCACAAGCGTGACCATATATATGGCTGTGTTCAATTTACCCAATTCCGCCGAGGCCGATCAATGCCGACCATGATCCTGGCACAACACACTTCTCATCGATCTGGTCAAGCAAGGTTCCTCGTTCGACAAAATTTGGATCCCGAGGAAAGGGGATCACGATAGAAGGTATTGATGACGTTTCGAGCTGCTCTTAAAAAAAAGTAATCTTGTTAGCACCCTTGTGTGAAAAACAACAGCATTTGACTAGTTTAGTAACCACCTGGAAAGGCACTGTGACTTCCGACTTTATCTCGAGCCAGAATCGCCCCTAGAAACCTATCGTGCCGTGCAACCACCTGCCTGAGAATGTCAAGTTCTTCGTTCGACTTGATCGTAGACACTTCCGTGCGACAGAGCTGCTGCTGCAGCGCATGGCTTGCCGGAAACAACTCGACGAGATCGGTAATCAATTTGCTCACGCTGTCGACAAGCTGACTGAATTCCTTCTTCTCGTATAACGCCCATTTCACTTTTTGTTTCAGACTTGTCTGGTTGAGTTGGCGGCTGATTGAGATTTGCCGCAAGGCAGTGTGGAGATGTGCAACGGTGAGATCGAGGTTGGAGACAGCGAGAGGATTGCCTGCGTCGCTGTGGGAAGCGGTATTGCCTTCATCTTTGTAACTATATTTCTTCCAGTACTTCTCGCCTTCGACGAATAATTCGATGATGTGATTCAAAAGGACGGTCGCCCGGTTAATGTTATCCGCTGATCCGAAGAGCTGCATCAGGGACTGCTCGTCCGAGGGAGCAGGAGTGTTGTCATCGCCGTTGCTCTCCTGGTTCAAGCCCATTGATACACCCCAGCGAGAGAGACGAAGCATTGCATTGTCCAGATTTATCTGATATATGGCCAGGTCTCTGTCGCATCCACGCCCTATCTGGACGTATTCGAAGCATTGGACGGCGTTATTGAAGAGGGCGGCGAGCGATACAACGCCGATGGCAAGGCCGGCAGGTTCAGCCATGATTCTGGAGAAGCAAGACTCCGTTGCAAATGCATGTGCGAAGTAGAAAAAAAAAACCAAAACTTTTCTTTTTGTGGTGATGTTGCCTGTGCGGGGTAGTTTTTCTCGAGCACACAGGGGGGGATGGTGAGGCCATTGGCATGTTCCACCTTGTTGTTAGCTGCATATTTATTCTAACCCACCTCAAGTTCCTAGTTTCTATGAGAAATCCCCCGGGGATCCTGGAAGAAACGAGTCCATCAAAGGCAGCAGGGGTGCTTTCTTGGGATTCAAATATTTATATCAATGACCTTGAGACTGTCCTTGATGGCTTCTGTTTTTACGCCTTTCAACTGCTGAGCAGATTGAGAAACTGTTCCGCGGAATGTCTGACTTGGATTGCTTGCCCCATTGCAGGGAACATTACACGATGCCGATGGAGAGTAGTCGGGCACAAATGCACGCTGGCGATTCGGATTGATTGCGGACTTGGTCACGCTGCCCTCCATCCCTTCGGGATGACGCCGATGCAACATGCCAGGGATCTGCAAAGTTGATGAGCGACACACCATCAGCACCTTGGGCGCATTCATAGCAATACGCCCAGTACGTACGTATCATACGATCAATGAATATTGGTTCATTTGGCAGTTTGAGATGTGTCGTCGATGTATATATGCTATATATCCTCAGCACTCTCTCAAAGTGGAACGGAGATGAGTAGTTACAGCCATGATGTGAGTGCTGGAGAAATATAACCACCCCTGGTTCATTCCTCTAGGTTCTGTACACTCTGCCGCCGACCATTCGGGACAACATCTGGGGAAACGCAGAAGGTAGATCGATCGGATGGAGATCACCTTCTTAGACGGCTACGCACGGTTACTACCCGCTTCTTCGCTTCTTCTTTCTTTCTTTCCGATGCGAGAATTGATAAATACACGGCGGGCATCCGGATCCTCCGTCGTTCACGTTCCAGCACATATCTCTATCCAGTCGTCAAAAATATTGCTTTTCCGAGGACGACCATGAAGGGCATCGTATCAACGCTCCTTCTTGGGGCCGCAACACTGGTTGTGACTGCTCCAGCGAACGATGGAGTCACCATCGACATGCTCACCGAGGCCGAAAAGGCCCACTGGAGGGAGGTCAAGGGCGCCATCCCGGATGCGAAGATGTCCGACTTCTTCGTCAAACCAGCAGAGCATGCCCGACGGCCTGATAGCGAGTGGGACCATATCGTCCGTGGGTCCGACATTGCAGAAGTATTCACTGCCGACAGCGGCGCTCAGGAAAGTCTTGATGACTATGGGCTCAGAGTCAAAGCTGTCGACCCGAGCAAGCTTGGTGTTGACAAGGTTAAACAGTACAGTGGTTATCTTGATGATAACGGCCAAGGAAAGCATCTCTTCTTCTGTAAGTCATGTCCTTACCCGCTTGGTTCTCATATATATTCCGGTGTGGTCTGGTCTGATCCTCAAAACGATCACAGGGTTCTTCGAATCACGCAATGACCCAAAGAATGACCCCGTCGTGCTGTGGCTCAATGGTGGCCCTGGATGCTCGTCCATGACTGGTCTTTTTATGGAATTAGGCCCGTCGCGCGTCGACAGAAACATCAAGCTTGTTCACAATCCACACGCGTGGAACAGCAATGCCTCAGTCATCTTCCTTGACCAGCCCGTCAACACTGGCTTTTCCTACAGCAATCAGCCAGTCAGCAGCACTGTCTCTGCGTCCAAGGACGTGTACGCCTTCTTGAAGATGTGGTTTCAAAAATTCCCCGAATACTCCAAGCTCCCGTTCCACATCGCCGGTGAGTCCTACGCAGGCCACTACATCCCTCAGTATGCTTCGGATATCCTCGCCCAGGGAGGTTTGAACCTCAAGTCCGTCTTGATCGGCAACGGCCTGACTGATCCCAAGACACAATATGCTGGCTACCAACCCATGGGCTGTGGTGAGGGTGGATACAAAGCCGTCCTCAGCAAAAACACTTGCGCTCAGATGCAGCGCGCTCTTCCGGAATGCCAACGTGCCGTTCAATCCTGCTACGATACAGGGAACACCCGCACCTGCGTCAACTCGGCCAGCAGCTGCAACTCAAACTTCCTCAACCCTTACCCTTCCAGCCGCAACATCTATGACGTTCGAAGTCCCTGCGAGGACCGAGCCAATCTCTGCTACTCCATCGTAGGCTGGATCAGCCGTTGGCTGAACCAACCGCAGGTCCTCGAGGGTGTGGGTGCCGAGGTCCGAAGCTTCCAATCCTGCAGCAACTCCGTGAATAGGGCTTTCTTCAACAGCGGAGACTGGTCTCGCCCATACCACCGCAAGATTCCCGGTATCCTGCAGAAGATCCCCGTCCTCACCTACGCCGGTGATGCAGATTATATTTGCAACTGGGTTGGAAATAAGCTGTGGGTGGAGGCCCTTGACTGGCCCGGCAAGGCTCAGTTCTCCCGCAAGCCAATGAAGGACGTCAAGCTGGGCGGAAAGGCATACGGACAGCTGAAGTCTCACGAGAACTTTGCGTTCTTGCGCATTTATCAGGCGGGCCACCTGGTTCCATACGATCAACCCGAGGCGTCTTTGGAATTCTTCAACAAGTGGCTCGGTGGTCAGTTGAAGGAGTAATAACTAAATAACTACAACTTTCTGTCGTCGTGGTAGTTTTTGGCTTTTTTTGGCGAGCTCCAGGTAAATAAATAGTGTTTCGCGTTTTGTCTCCTTCACGGAACGGTACTATGAGCGAGAGTGTCTCTCGAGAGCTTCAACTGAGCGAGTAAGAGCGTCTTGCGGCCATATTTTCCATGCAGTAGTCAAGGATGAGACAAGGTGTAGATAGAAGAGCAACCCAGCTGCTTTCGACGACAGGAGCTGAGAGAAAGATCATGATCGCGTGCGATGGGATGGCATACAAATTCTCCGCGATCTTAACTCGAGTTCGTCAACTAACTAAGTTAACTATAGTAAGCTATTTTTTTGTCTTCAAGAAGGCCAGCGAGAACCACAGATCTGACAAATCCATTCCAAACTTCGACATCAAGCGGACGAATACGAAGAGCGCATCTTTCCGGGCATGACGAATCCATAGCCGTGAAAGAGCTGTCTGGATCGTGACTGGATTCCAGACTTTGCAACTATTTGAATTGATGAAAAGCACGCGCGTCTCTGCGAATCTTTTCAACTATTTAACTAACCAGTTATTTAACTAATACAACACGATAGTCATATATCTATTGACTTGAAATCGGAGTTTGTCCTGTGAAGATGGCTTCTGCAGACATCCCATCGGCGCCGCCGCTGTCCCATATCCTCGAAACGGTCCTGTACGTGCGCGACGTGGATGCGTCGGCCAAGTTCTACAGCGACGTCTTGCAGGCCAAGCCCTTTATGCCCATGGTGCGAAAAGCTCCTGATCTCGCAAACGGGCCGTCTCTTTCTTGTCTTGGTCGGGGATGAAAGAAAGGAAAGCTAACTCTCTATTTCTCTTTCTTTAAAATAACCAGGACAAAATGGCCGTTTTTGCCATCGGCACCACCACCCTGCTCCTCTTCAAGCTCGGTGGAACGGACGACGACCGCACCCTCCCCGGCGGCGTGATCCCCCGACACGGTCCTACGAAACCGCTCTCCTCGACCCTCCTGGCGTCCCGGCCGAGCAGCACCCGCGATGACTCCGTCCCGAATCTGAGACAGCACTTTTGCTTTGCCGTTCCCGACCCGGGTTCTGTGGACTTGTGGGACGAGAGGCTGCAGAGGCTCGGTGTCAGGATTACCGCGAGGATGGAGTGGGAGGCTGGCGGGAAGAGTGTGTATTTTGAGGATCCGGACGGGCATGTTGGCGAGATTGGGTCTCGAGGGATCTGGGCACATTATCCGGTGGAGTGAGCGCTGACACGAAGGAACGGCAAGGAAGAAATCTATGGTGTTTTTGTCAGATTCTCTCGCTACAGGTTGGCTGGGTGAGTTGTTTGTGAAGTGGCATACAAATCGCCGCTGGATAGGCTTCCTTTTTGGCATTGTGTTACGAAAGACAACGGCAAAGTTCAGGCAGCTTTGTTTGTTAAGCAAGCTGGCAAGGTTCGATTGATGCTGTTTATACGAATTATGAAATATATCACAAACATCTTGACAGGAGCCTTGCTTGTATCTTGGAGAATTGGACAAACTGTACTGTTTGCTAAACCGACACTCTAGTTTGCTTCACAGCAGGAGACTATTCATGCCAGAGGGGAAAGGGCTATAAAAAGCCACCGTCCCCTTCACTATGTTACATATCCTCATCATCGATCGACCAGCAGTCAACCTCTGCACGCACTCTCAGCCCAGCGATGAGCTCTATAATTTTCCAAGCTTCAAAGTTATACGAAGCGCTCCTCCCAAGGGTGAGAGAGTGCGATAGCACCGGCGCAATCTCCTTCCAACCTTCAAATGATTTATATACTTTTGCTCTACTCCTACGGCTTATTCTTTTGGTACTCCCTCTTTGCAACGTCGTTTCTCTCGTTTCACCGCCAAGTGGGCTTGGAAGATGAGAATATCAAATCACTCCCGACTCTCCTTTTATGATGTTCTTCTTTCCCAGAAACACGCGCAAGTCGACCAATTTATACCTATATTCCGCCGCGGGGACGATGAGAGCTCTACTATTCTGTTCGTGCCCTCCGAAAATGTTCTCCTAGGTTATGTCGAGCCTGGGTCATTCGGGATGTGGTACTTTATACCTTCATTCACCCCGAAGTGCCAAAATGCTCGATGGGCGTGAAGATATATTTTATGTAATTCAGCCTCCGCCAGATTCATTGTTTTGCAAAGTTGGGACGATGAATAAATGGTGGTGGATCGGAGGCGGTCGCGTTATATTGTCCCGCTACCGTCACATTTATTTCCGGTTTATCAAATGGTGGAAGAATTGCGTTTGGCATTCTGGCATCCGATTCTATTATGCAAAAGAGTCCCACCGACGTATGGGGCGATTCTTTAAATATGTGGTTCATTAAACGGCTTATCTCTGCGATGAATACTCGACGACATTAAACGCTCCTCAACTCCTCCATCGGATCGATCTTGATTTGATGTCTTCGCCATGAGAGCAGGACGCTCGCTTCGATCTCATCGACAATCTGTGGAGAAGCATTTTGTCATCCTGTCGCACTAGTTGTTTCTCTGGAGCGGATCTTCTCTAAACTAGCTGGGGGCGGGCTCTGACTCACGTCCGCTAACAGCACTATATACGTTTTTTTCCCTTACCACAAGCGAGGGAAGCTGCATACGAGCGCGATGATCTAGTTTATATAATCTGGACGTTGAGTGACCAGGATCAACACCCGTGTTCCAAAGTTGCGACCAGCTCCATAGATATATATATGCCGATTGCGTTTTCGATTTTTCCCTCCCAGCAGGTCCGTTGGACATGCTCACCGAACTATGGTTGAATCGGACCATGGGCAATGATTGTGCTTTCATCAGACGCTGTTCTAACAGGCTCTCTGGGGTGTGCTTCAAAACGAAAGAGGCCACCGCAAGAGATGAACAGATCCTGGCTTGGTTGCAGTTTTGTTACATTTCCATACCTATATTACCACCTACTCCGTTGCATGACTTTTGTTCGATTATTAGTTAGTTAGTTCAATTAGTTGCCTCATAATGACCATCAAAAAATTCTCATAGCCTTGATTAGTTACTCCTTCTCTATCACAACAACATAGCGGACACGTTCCATCATGGAGGACATATCCTAAAAACTTAGCCCTGGCACCGGGTTGCAATGGCAACCGTCTCGCTCCTATATCCCCGTGGTGCCATACACGTATAGGTAGTTGGTAGTTACATATCACGTATCCCATATAACTAAGACATTCCTTTCCACCCAACATCACCTCCCCAACCAGAATGTTAAGCCTTCCTCTTTGCACGCACTGCTTTTGATACCTCTCTTCATGCCCGGAATGTCAGCTACGGTGTGGGCTCGGCGCCGCATACAAACAATATCCCAATGTCTACAATGGCGTCCATTTCTTCCGCGGTCAAAGCCCGCGCTACTATCATCACACTCCGCGGCCAGCGGCGTAGAAACGAAGCAAGTGCCGGATATTGTCGGTATGGGTTCTCTCAGGTGCCATCTCTCCTTGAAACCCAGCTTACTTGTGTTCAGGATGCCGCTCGGAGAACGAACTCTATGCGTATGGAGCCCAACGCTGGGTTTGGAATGAAGCATATCAGCTGCAAACCCGATACGTTCGATTCGACATCAAAGCCCTCATCAGAATTGCAGAAGCCGCCGCTGGGAATGGCGCGGTGTGTTGCAACGTCATGACAGTATCCAAAGGAAACTTCAATAAAGTGTTCATAGTCACAATGAAGGATGGTGAGCAGCTAGTTGTGAAGATACCGACCCCAAGAGCAGGTAGAAGCCATTATACTACTGCGTCTGAAGCCGCCACTCTTGATTATGTATGTTTTGGCCCGGGTTTGCCGTGGGAGAAAGGCGATGAGCTAACTAATGCTTCATGAAAGCTGCGGAATCGGCTCGATATACCGGTCCCAAAGGTCCTGGCGTATTGCTCCCGCGCCGATGAGAGTGACTTGGGCACTGAGTACATCATCATGGAAAAGGCTCCTGGCGTCGAGCTAAGTGAGATGTGGGAGAGTACGAAGATGAAACGTCAAGATAAAATGGAACTTGTCAAACAGCTTGCGAACATCACTTCGCGACTGGCCGAGACGCGATTTCCTTACTATGGCTCCTTGTATTACCGACATGATATCCCTCAAAATGAAGCCGCCAGGATTGATGATCGGTTCGTTATTGGACCAACAACTGCTCGATCTTGGGTTGATAATGGAAGAGGCGAAGTTGAAATTCATAGAGGACCATGTATGAATTTTCTTTCATTTCAGGCTGATCGACCAGAGACAATACTGATATCAGTCGCAGGGAAATCTCTTGATGAATTCATGAAAGCGCTTGTCGAACGGGAACGTGCTTGTCTATCCAGATTTCCCGAATTTCCTCAAAATTGCCAGCAGGGGATCTACAACGGCCCCGGAGGCTACCAACCGACAAAGGAGTCCAAACTCTCCGTGCTGAATGACTTTATGAAGATCTCTCCCTATATCCTCCCAAAGAAAGATTTCCTTCACGCCCCTATCTTGTGGCATAATGACCTGCACTTCGGAAACATCTTCGTTGACAAAGACAACCCTGCACGGATAACCAGCATCATAGACTGGCAATCCGTCTCTCTATACCCAATGTTCTTGATCACACACCACCCCTCCATACTCGACTACGACGGCCCCAAACCCGACGGGTTTGAAGAGCCGGTCTTCCCAAGCCTGGAACAATTACCCTCGGCTGAAAAGAAAGCCGCTACACACCTTTTCCTGGCACAAGCCCTCTGGCTCCTCTACGAGATCGACGTCCAAAGACAAGCCCCAGACCTAATCTACTCCTTTCGCTACAAGGAGACCCTCCCCTGTCAGATCTTGGGTCGGATCGCAACCGTGTTCAACGACGGTGAACCCCTGGTCCAATCACTCCTCACCGACCTCTCCCACGATGAGATGTGGACACAAGCCGTTGGGGCGGACGAGAGCGGGCGTCCGTCTATCCCCTGTCCCATACAATATTCAGACGCAGACATCCAGAGACAAGAAGTGGAATACACCAGGTGGGAAAGAGATGTAGAGCGCAAGGCGCAGATTCTCGATGAGGTGGGTATGTATTCGGGCTGGGATGGCGCGGTGTCACACGAGGAGTATGAAGATGTCTGCATGCGAGTTGTGGCTGCGAAAGAGAGGTTTATGGATCGTGAGGCAACAACCTCCGAGGAACGGGCAGCATGGGAGAAGGTCTGGCCTTTTTGAAGATATATAATGTTGGGTCTGGGGCATGGTCTCTCCCGTTTCTGACCTGGGCTTGCTAGACCTATCTTGTTAGCTAGAATTTCAGGTTGTGGGTTCCTTATCATTTCCATTTGCTAACAATCGATTCTGTTGCATTGGGAAGCAGTTTTTGCACAGCCAAGGTCTGTTCAGGATCGATGTGGATACTGAGAGAGGTAGAGAATGTTAGTCTGACTTAAATAAACAACAGGGGTTCTAGGAAGTGCGTGCAGTAATGCAAATCAGTAATTGTGATTAGAATCCTTGATATTAACTTCCAATTTCTTCTCAAGTAAATAGTCATATTCACCGCCTGTTTTGGAAACCAGCATTTTGGGACATTTCGCATCAAACTCCCCAATAGAAAATTCGGTCATATAAAGCCATAACTTCATGCCACGATCTCCTCTGACTCCTCGACAATCTCTTCGACAATCTCCTCGACAATGGTGTCGTCCTCTGCACCAGGGGTAGGTTTGGCAGCCGGGTCCACTTCGTCCTTGGGCAGTCCCAAAATTTCACGCTCTTCCTCAACCATCTCCTTCTCGCTCCTAAACCAGGCAGTCCACTCGTTGAGCAGCCTCTTGCGCATTTCGACAATGGCGGTGTTGGCGATGTCGACGGCGTATTTATCTTCCTCGTCAAATTCGCGAGAGTAATCGCGGAGATTTCGTCGGACCTTCTTTTGCTCTTCCTTGGAAAGCAGCGTGGGGGGACGTGGACGCCAGAGTAGCTGCTTGAATTTCTCGACAGAGTGCTCTGCTAGGGTGTTTCCAGAGAAAGTGTGAACGTGGTAACCGTTTTCAAGCTAGAGATTGGTAAGTATTAGTGATGCAGCAAAGGAAAGCTCATATAAAGAAGGATGGTACGAACCGAATGAGTCCAGGCACTGGCACTTGTGACAACGTAGCGGCCAGTTGGATCCCAATCAATGTCTGTGACTCCAAAGTGCTCAACAGTCTTCATTAATTGCACATTTGCATTGAAATCTTTCTCGTTTTCTGGCTTTTCGCCTTCGAAGTCGAGGTCCCAGAAATCAATGTCGAAATTTTGCTGAGAATGAACGGTCGCGACAACAACAAATCTGCCCTTTGGTGACCAGTAAATGGCATTGCTGTTCTTCTTTTCAATAGTGCGGACAAGCTTGAAGTTGCCTGCAGCACCGCCCTTGGCCTTCTCAGGAGCAAAGAAGGACACTGAGTTCTTTGGGGGGACAGCCGCGCCTGTAGGGACTTCTCCCGTGGTGATGACAACAAACCGGTCGCCCTTGGGCTCCCAAGCAAAATTAATGACAGTGTCCTTGAGCGAGTCAACGACCTCAACCGGGACACCTTTTTCGCGGACACGGAAGATCTCTAGGTTGGTAGCCAACGATTTCTTGGACTTGGAGTGTCTGTCGACCTTCACACACAAGTAGGCACCTTGAGACTGCCAGTGCAGTTTGACGTCCGAAACACTGAAGAGATTCCGGGTTCGGACGATTTCCTTGGATGGCAGGGTCATCAAGCCGACCTTGGCGGGATTGTTCCCGTTTTCAGGAGTCCAGAAAGAGAGTAATTGTTCGTACTGTTTGACACCATCGCGTTGGACGGTGCCTGGTGACCATTCGAAATCCTTAATTTGGTCAATCTTGACTGATGTCTTATCCAACAGATTCATGCGAGGTAATTCGTAAATGGAGATGGAATGGCCTGGGAGCATTCGAGCGACAAACTTCTCATCGGAGGACCATTTAAAAGCAGGCCACTGCACCTTTTTCTTAGTCTGCGCGGCATCACCTTCGGCCGGAGCCCCTGCAGCTGGAGCGGGAGCGGCAAGTTCATGGGAAACGAATGATCGAAGTGGCTTCCCGGTGGTGATGTCCCAGATGACGATGTTCTTCCCTTCCTCCTCGTATGAGAGAACGCCGGGAGGTCCATCGAGCTGTATCGGGCGACTGGACCAAGTAGTCAAGTAATTTTCGCCGGGCGAGAACTCCATAAGCGAAACGAAAGGGTGGGGAAACTGCTTTTGCTTGCTGAACTGGGGTCCACCCCAGAGCTGCACACCTTGGGGATGCACCGAAGCGAGGAATGTTCCTAGGGGAGACCATTGAACAAAAAGCTGAGTCCAGTGATCCCGGTCGACCACGTTCTCGGGTGGGTTGCCCTTCATGTTCCAGAACACACCCACCTTGTCGCCCCGGAACATGGCGAACTGGTCGCGGGCGTTGGAGTCGCCGAGCCAAGATCGCAAGTGCTCCTTCTCCTGGTACGGCTCAATCTTTGGCGGGGTATATTCCTCGTCGATACGACCCTCCCGTCCATAGCGATCGATGTCGGTCAGCTTATTCACTGCCAATGTATGCTTCTTGTCCAACGGGGTGCCGTGTAGGTGTTTCGTAGCCGCAACCGCTTGTTCGGGAGTATCATATTCAACAAAGGCGAAGCTAATGGGGGTGACGGTTAGCGAACAAAGAAAATAGGGGAGGTGTAGAAAGTATAGGATATGAAAGAAATTGGGGATATATTCTCACCCTTCCGACATCCCTTTCTCGTTGACGGGCATGAAGACGGCATCTTCTCTGGTTCTGCCGACGGTGTTCAGTTTTTTCAGCAAGAACTTGATGAGTTTCGGCTTGCTGTCCTCGGGAACCACTGGGAGGCCATCGATCACGACAAAGGCATCGAGACCCTCTTCCAGCCTGACCTCATATTGCGCTTTGAGATCTGAAAAGAAGCGCAAGAAGAATAAACGGTTAGCAGGGAAGGCATTGTCTGTCTGTCTGTCTCTCTCTCTCTCTCTCTCTCTTCGTACGTACCTGAGAAGTCGACCTCAACCTCCTCCTCGTGGAGGTCCTGCTCCGAGAGCGTGTCAAAACTTGGCGCCATGTTGGGCTGAGAAAAGGCCAAAGAAAAACTGCGAGAGAAAGGAAGGATGAGCAAGGATCCTTCGTGCTTGAAGAGAGTAAAGGGACGGGGTGGTGCGAACGGGGTGGGTTTTTTCTTCGTTTTGTTCCACTGCTTCTGGCTCCTTCGTCTTTCGTCTTTCGTTTCTCTCTGTCTTTTTCTTCTCTTTTTCCCTCGACGTTTCTTCCTTTCAATCCATCTTTCCCCCCAATGAGAAAACGAAAAATCGCCGCCTCCCCCCCAAATCGGGCTAGTCAGTTTTCGCGGGGCTAGTTAGGGCTTAGGGCTAATGACTAATAATGTCACGCTAGCCCGATTCTAGAAAAGCGCGCACGAGCCACAGGCTGTGGCGGCGGGGTGAGGCTGGGCCCTGACTAAACGCGGGAAGCTGCACTCTGATTGGCTGGGCGGCCCGGCTCTTTCTGTTTGGCGCTTCTTTCTTCTTGCTGCTTGTCTCTCTCTCTCTCTCTCTCTCTCTCTCTCGTGTCGTCTCTCTCGCTTCTTTTCTTTTCGCGCGCGCGGTTGAAGAATCTCTTTGTTTTACTTTCTTTTTGGGGTGAAATTTCTGGTCCTGATGAATTAATCTTGAACTTGTCCCGGAGAGAGAGAAAAAGGGAGAGAGCTAGAGAGTTAGAGAGAGAGAGACGCGGGTTGCTCTTCTTTCTGTCAAGCCTGGAACAGATGGCTTTTCTTTCTTGAACGGCTGCTTTGAACCTTTTTTCTTTTCACCTTGTTACTCCTCCTCTTTGCATCCCTCCGTTGAAGGAGCTGTTCTTCTTCTTTTTTTTGCGGAACAGCAGCCGGCCGTCCTCCCAGCCCGGAAAAGCTTCCAAACAAAACCACCAAACAAACACCACCCACCCTCCTTTAGAACTTACCGAACAACCTCACCCTCTAACCCCAACCCGACACTGACTCAACTCACCTAACTACCCGCACACCCGCCTTTTCTCAATGAACCCATCGATCTCCCATAAATGCCAACATCTCTCTCTCTCTCACACACATGGTCATAACTACGCCCTTAGAAAGGCCTCATCATCTCCTCTCGCGGCATTCCCTTTTTTTCCATTTTTTTTTGGTTGCCGCTGGACTACGATATCCCCCTTTCCCGCCCTTGTTTAGTTAGACGGCCCTATTAGATTCACCGCGTTCAGCCCCCCGAGAACTTTTTTTCTATAAATAAACTAGTCAACCCCGATATAACCCCTCAGATCTCCGCAGCACACTGCTTCCCAAGGACCAGCAGAATCATTGGACTGTCTAAGATGGCCTGTAAGATCCATTCCCAATGCACCTCTTCCTCCCTCCCTCCCTCTCTCCCTCTCTTCTTTCTCTCTCTCTCTCCCTGCCCCTTTGATTCCTTTTTCTAATTTCGTCCGTTTCTTCAATAGTGCCATCGGATGTGAAAGCATCCTATATCACGATCATCGACCGGATCTTAGCCACCAGCGACCTGAACACCGTCTCGGAGAAACGAATTCGCAAAGGCTTGCAGGATGCCACGGGAATTGACCTTACGCCGCACAAGGTGACCCTTCCTTTCTTTTCTCCAAAACAGAAAATTCAGGCTGTTGCGATCCGGACTGCTGATAATTGGCGCTTCTGCCCACCCCGGTCACAGGCTGAGATCAAGGAGCTGATTATGCAGCGTTTTGATATCTTTGCCGAGCAAGCGGACTCCCCACCAAACGATAACATAGCTGGAAACGACCCAAGCATTCCCGTGTTCTCGGTTTCCCCGTCGGCAACCTCGCAGAAACGAAGCGCAGAGGCGGAGAGTGTGTCGGAGGAGGGCCGGAGATCTCCTCCCAAGAAAAAGAGAAGGTCTGATCTGATTGACGCGGACGCAGCGTTTGCAGCGAAATTGCAGGCTGAAGAAAACTCGCGAGCCAGACCGACTAGGGCCGCACGGAAAGTCGCGCCGGTCAAGAAGAAAAAGCCAGCCGCGAAATCGAAAACGAGCAAGAAGGTCAAAGCGTCGGACGACTCCGAGCTAGATGGGTCCGCATCTGAAGTGAAAAAGGAAGTGAACAGAAGCGGAGGTTTCCATGTGAGTTGTCCCCGGTTCACTTTGCGTCCCTTGCAGTCTTGCTGATTCTGCTCCCAGAAACCGATGAATCTATCACCTGCTCTCTCTGCACTCTTTGATGGCGAGGTTTCGGTAAGTGAATTCGTGTTTGGCTTACTTGGCTATCTTTTGCAAACTTTGAATCGCGTTTTTTTAATTCCCGACAACAGCTCTCTCGACCACAAACAGTGAAAAGAATATGGCAATACATCCGTACACACAGTCTCCAGGACCCTGCTGACCGACGCCAAATCATGTGTGATGAGCCTATGCGTGCCGTCTTCAAACAAGACCGTGTGCACATGTTCACAATGACAAAGATCCTCAACCAAAATCTCTACAACCCCGATGAATGACACGACTAGGCGTCTCGTGAGTCTTTATATCAACAACCCGTATTTGACCGCTCAAAATTTGCCTAGATTCATATTTGCGCTCTGGTGGGAACTCATGGTCAATCCACCATGTCTCAGGATCATTACTTTCAAAGTACCCTCCCTCAAAGCACTGTGGACACATCAGTGCAACTTTCTATTTCCTCTCGGCCTGCGTTTCTCGAGTTTCATATATCGGCGTTTCCCCAGTTCTCGCATTTTTTTTTTTTTTTTTTTGCTACGGCCGATGATCGATCCGACCATATTCCCACTATCTTCCAGCTCTAATTCCCATTATGTGACCCATTTGGATATATGTTGTTTTCGATCACGTTAAATTTTGGGTATCATCTTTATGCTGGGTGAATCAGTCAGCATTGCCCGCCCGTCTCATGGATATGATATGACGGATGTGGTTGTATCACATCCAGATCTGTACCGCTCCCGGATCCTACTTTTTTTTTTCCTATGTTGCATAGCGTTCTTCTTTCAATTGACTCATCCTTTTAGCTCGAGGAGTTGGTGGATTGCTCCAACGGAAGCCACATGAGGGATTGATATTCTTTTTTCTTAACTATTAATTTCTTTTGTTTAATCTTGTCATCATTTAGTCTATTAACATATTTACTGAGGTGCATGAAATGATCAATCTCCCTGTGCTAACATTTTCATTTTGCTTCTATCTCTGCTAGTCGTCGCTCTCCTTTCGCCTTCCACGCTTGCCAGGCGGAGGGACCATCGGCATAAGATTCTACAATATCAGCCATTAATGTAGCCAATTCATCATTTCTCACTAATACTAGAAAGAGTTGGAGGGAATTATATTCCGGTTCAGTGAAACTAAAAATTCATGTAGAAAAAGACTCGATAAACAAGAAGCTTATTATATTCAAACATGAACTCATCACCGCGCATAATAAGCCTGCTGATGTCTTCGAGTTGAATGTCATTTGCAAGAGATCTACCAGACGCATGTGTCTAGTTTTGCTTCAGCACCATAAAAGCACCATATATCTGATGGAGATAAAGTCTCTTCAGAATCTGCTTGATGTAGGTCTTGTTATGTGGAACCAGTATAAAAGGGACGCATTCTCTCTCCTCGTATCCTTCAATGGCAAGATTGCCTGCCACATTCTGCACCCGGATCTGAGGCAAAGGATCTGGCCAAGTTCGGTTCAGCCTTGGCGCATTTTGAGATGGCTCGATTTTGGATTTCTTTCTCGGGGAGAATATTTTCTCTTTTGTCGGAGATACAACAAATTCTGGGATGGATTCGGCAGACATATGTAACGAACTAAACGACAGCTGCTAGTTCATACAGCCGCTACCAATAGGCAAAGTCCCCCCAGCACATGGTCTGCAATTAAGTTAACAGGTTCCTGTTGTAGTGAGCAGTGGCTTCGGCCAACTCGGCCAAAAGAGAATGTCCCTCTAATGCCTAGGCAATAGAGCTGCTGCTGCTCACTGCCAATTCCAGCTTCAACAGTTTCCTCCGCATCAAAGATATCCCCAGAAGTGTTGGTTTGGTGTATGTCAATATCCATTGGAAGAATAAACAGGACCTTCCGAGGAGGAGAAGGGGTGTTAGGCGTTGAAGCGGGCGACAGCCTTAACCACTAGTTAGATCAAAAGAGAATATCACATTTAGAAACTCATCCATCTCTAGACTGTCCCAGGACATATTCCCATAAGTACTTTGCAGCATACCAAAGTCAAGGTTGGGAGATGAGCAGTGAAAAGCAACTCTAATCCCCAGTCATTGGAGGATATTCTCTTTTGGCCTAGCAGCTAATGCTGCTACTCCTTTTTGGGAATTGAGTATTAAACAGCTATCCTGGATTGGTTTTGGATCCAAGGGAGACCCTGTATGATAACATATCATGCTCCCAAGTGGGTGACATAAATGTTGCCACTGCATAAAGCTGTTCAATTTGATCATAGTAGATGGAATAAGACACGTCCTTGAAGCTATCTCTTGAAATTTTGTAGCACTTGATTCAATTTAGTCAGAGGCATGTTTCTTTTGCTAGTTCAGATATTTGTCATTGTTGAGAACTCGCATCGTGCGATCAACGAAGACGGCGCATCCAAACGCGATGGTTTGCGATCGAGTTGATGGGTAGGTAGGTAAGTAGTGAAGTATTTGAAGATTTTGCATTCGCAATGAATAGGGGAATGGACGCTTTTTGAAACTGTTTCCTGGACGCTCCCTTGGTTAGAATCGCGTTGGCATCCTTTTTGCACTCATGCCCTGTCTGGTTTGCAGGTTTTGATATGATGACAGGATCACAATGGTTGCTGTTCTAGAGTTGTTATGGTTCAGGGTGCTGGTGTAACTACTCAAGAAGTTTAGTCATACTTTTTATGTATCACTTTCATAGAGTGTTGGAAGTTCCATCTTGACCAACATTACCATAGAACAATGTAAAATTGATGGTTTCACAAAAATGTTTGGTGATCTCATCAAATCACATATCAATCAGCTGGGATGGAACAAGAATTAACATAGAAAGATAGTTAAGGCTTCTTCTTCTGTTGCTTTGCTGACTCAACCACCAATAGCAAACATTGAATGATCTTCTCTAAGTCAGATCCATCATTAAGAATGCCTTCATCCATCAGCTTATTCTTCTGTTCCATCGTTCAGATCAGATCTGTTGTCTGTCATGATTGCAATATCAGATCATCTCATTTCAGTTTGACGATATTCAGAAAGAGTTTCCCACAAGAGACAACATAATCAGACTCAGATCAAATCCTGATCCTTCTTTTTCTCAAGACCTAGAAGAACCTCCGGGAAACTGCAAGTCAAACGGGATGGGAAAGCTCTAATGAGTAGCTGGCAAAATTTTTTGCATTCTTTTAGAGATTCATCTGTCAACCCGGCAAACCCAGCTGCGAGAGGGCCTCCAAATTGCTTGGGGACGAGCTCATCTGAAGACGAGAATTTTGATGCTGTAGTAGTATCCTGTTCTTCTTCGTGTATAAAAAACAACTGTTTTGGCAGTGTCAGTTCTCGCATTACTCCTTTTTTGAAATTCACCAGATGCTTTGCATCTGCATTTCAAAATATAAAGTCCACATATATGTGATGTAGTCTCAGCTTGGTCACCAAATGATGTGGAGGAATAGGGGAAGGGTCGCTCTCTATCGGAGGATGCCTCGCCAGGGCATGGTAATAGCATATTGGGACGGCTATCATCCCATCTTCGTCAACGTAGTGCCCTATCGATCTCCGGCGCGTAGAAGATGCTGTTGGGAGACGCTCCTGACCAATGTCGTCGCCCATGTGTTCGGATGGTAGGGGATCGATAGATAACGTGGATGAAAGGTACGATGAATAGATATGGATCAATCGCGGTGAATAACGGGAATGGAATAACACAATAAATAACGTAGAACCAAAAGGCACGAATCAATATAATATATCGATAACTAACTATCAACCGAAAAACTAGTAGTAAAAGATGCGTCTTCTATGGAAAAGAAAGGGGATTCGGAGATCAATAAGTAGGTGCGGCATGGGATGGCAAACGGAAAAACCATTTACCCTTGTCCGGGTCCGGAGCTTATATTCCCCCGGTTCCCCTGCTGCATACCTCCCCACCATCGATTCCATCGTCCCCTGATGGAAATACCAAAATGTTTTGTAACAAGATAACAAAATAAAGAGCCGGCTAGGATCCAATTTAGTGCGCGGCAATAAATGGTAAGAAATAGCAAAAATAATGATGCAGGCTAATAATGCCCGTCTACCTCTTCTTCTCCTCCGGGTGGTGGCGGCGATGATGCATGCGTGCCTATCGGTTCATCAATGACCGATGTTGGATCGATCCCATTCTCCATGCAGTATAGATAGGATTTGTTATCGAAAATTTTCCGTTCCAATCTGAAAGTATCGGCTAATGCCTTGCCTGCTACCTTTATCGCATTCTCTCTCCATGCTTTGATATACATGGCGGCCGCGTTCTCATTGGTGCCAAATAGGACATATAAATCCGCGATCACCTCTGGGGCGTTCCATCGTTTTCTACCCACTAGGGCATCTGATATCGGTCCAAGGCCTTGGAGCTGCACCGCCGTCGGAAAAGCATACGGATCAATCGAGATGGTGCTGAGTATATGGCCCTCCGACCGGTTAAGCCACCATGCTATGTCTTTTGGACTCCCTCAAGCTGGCTAATTCTCTTATCCTTGCTACTTTGTGCGGCAGGAAGGGTATTCTGTAGAAATTAGAATCTGTAGAGCAGGATTGTAAACAACCCACAACTCAGATGTGGGATCTCAAGATCAGAGCCTGAAGTGCAGAGGTGGCACCGAGTTTTCCTGGTGTCTGAGTGTAGTATGGGTATCTGATCGCTCAAGGACCCGATCGGCGCTGGCAATCAAACTATTCCTCCTACTTGACGCCTTTTTCTCGGCCATGTAAAGGTCTGAATATGGTTTATGTTGCAGTAGATTTTCTCTTCGAGTTCGAAGAAGATGGGGAGATCCTGCTGTATCGACGGCTCGCTGGCTTCTGTCACTGAGCCTGGTCATGGTTTGATGAAACAGCCGAGAAGTTTCAGGAAGTTTTGGATAAGAGAAAGGAATTCTAGAACGGAATGTGAGTCGGACGCTTCCCTTTCCATCCCACATGCAGTTTCCGCACGCGCCGCCTTGGGAGAGATCATCCTTTTCGCCTTGGTAAATAACGCATGTTATGAATGTGGCTCTTCCTTCCTTCATTGCATTGAGAACAAGGGGCAGTCAAGACAGAACCGCGAGATTGGATAATTCTGCCATTTTGTATATGCGTTGTCGTGAAATCGCCCAAGTGAGGAGAAAAGAAGCTTGTGCAAATTGAAATTGGCACTCTGTATTCGAAATGAAAACAAGGGTAAGCGCTCTGTGAATGTTTCCAAATCCGAGCAGCAGACCATAGAAAGCAAAAAGCGATAACACAGTCCACCCGGACATCATTCCTCCAATTCAACAGTTAATGGATCTGCGCCGGGTTTGGCAAAGCATTCAAAATACTCCCGTTGTTCTTGAGTGTTCTTTTCCCAAGGGAGTATCAATTTTCTTCCTTAAGCTGGAAGCAATGTGGAAGGTTAGCCCACCCATTGAATGCAATCTGAGGGCGCTTAAAGAGAGTGAACACTCTCCAGTCGGTGGAGAATCATGTTGTAATTAGCAGCAGCCTTAGCCACTAGTTAGGGCAAAAGAGAATACACTCTCACTAATGCCTGGGTAAGTGAGTTATTCGAGTTGCTTTTCACTGCTGATTCCAGCCTCAACAAGTCATCCCCTAGCTATCGCCGAATCAGCATGTTTGACATCATCCCAAGGGGCCTGCTTTGTCCGAATTCCCTTCAATACTGTTTTGTAAGAGCCATTTCGGGGCTTCGTAATGTAAAATCCAGAAGTGATAAATAATGGACATTTAAATGTTTTCTGCGCTTCGGCAGCAAGGGCGGCCTGTATTGCAGTATATTTGGCCTGAATGAGCATCAGCTTCCACTGCTATTATAGTGGCATCCAGCACAGGCATTTGTAAGATGCTCTTCAATCATAATGCACTCTGTAAAGGGACTGTGTCATGGCAGTGACTGCATGCTTTTGCTGCAACCACATCATGTGTCTGGAGCAAAATGATCCCTTGATTGATAATGTGTTTGAAGTTAAGGGATTTGAGTTGTGTCTGGAACTCCTGGCTCCTGCATTCAGTTCTTTGTCAACAGTCGGCCTGCCTAGTTCTGCTGATAGTTTTTCAGGTAAGACTTTTGACCTGTAAAGTGATTTCACTTTTGACAGAAGGCATCAGTGATTGTAGATTGAAAAGGAAGATAGAATTTAGGATGAGGATTCAACAGAGGATGTGAACAGGAGATTTAGTCATCCTGATGGAAAGAGGATTGAATAGAGATTCAGAGATTCCATAGAGAACTTGAGTAGCAAGTATTTGATCGGTTGAGGAGGACAATGCGATACATCGCAGCGCATTCCTTTTTTTTAAGATCGACCTAGCTTCAGAATCAGTCGATACTTGCATAATTTTCAAGGGCGTGGGATGTCAAGTAGAACTCACCTGATTATTGCAATGATTCTCCATTAGCTGGAGATTGTTCACTCTTTTAGCTCACTTGGATTTCACTTGATGCTAGTCTTTCCAAGCGCAAGGCAAGCGTCCATAGAAGTTCCAAAGCCAGTTGACTACTGACTACTGACTATCAAACTTATCAACTCGCACTAAGAAGTGAGGATAAAGCTTTCAGCAGGTTCATGTGAAGCCATGCTTCGAGTTCTTGGGGTCTATGTAAGTGAAGAAAAAAAGAAAAAGATCTCACAAGTCAGAAAAAACAGCTGGTCTTCTGAGCTCTAATGAGTGGCGAGGGCCAACTGAACTTGTATGCTCCGGTTCACGATTATCAAGCCCGGGAAAAAGCTGAATCACAGTGGTTGAAATGACGATCCATTCAGGTCAAAAGAAAACTTCCTAATGGTAAGGCCATTTAGGTGGTATAGTTGGCCGCTGAGACCTAGTCTCCTTGAAGAAGATCGCCGGATAGTGCAAACGGAGGTGCGAACCAGGATCTCCATACCACCCGCAGGCGTGAAGATCGAATAAATCGCGGAAAGCAAGGCCCTGTAGTTGAGTATTTTTAGCTTTGTGAAAGAGGTCTGAAGCCTGAAATACACCAGTCTTATCAATAGGGAAAAAGATCAAGATTGAAAGATCAACCGAGTACATTTCCCTGTTTATATAGTGCATCGAATGGTGAATCTCTCACCCACGAGAGAATAAAAAAAAGTTCACGCCTCTAGATTGACTAGGACTATTTTGGACAAGAATTGAATGAACAGCATCTGAAAGGAGTTCAGGTCCTCCCCTTTTTCATAGATACCACTTGAACCAAGTCACAGCCTGGGTGAACGCTTGGTTTTGAGCGAACGCGACTGGCTTCTTGCTCAGGTCCCCACGCACTGCGAACCCGTGCTCCACGCCGCTGTAAAGAGTGACCTGGTAAGGGAGGCCGGACTTTTTGAGGATCTCCTCGGACTGGTGGCGGAGCTCGACCGGGAAGATGCCGTCGGTCTCTGCAAGATGAACGGGGGTCAGTATGATTTCAGGGTATTGGTTTTTGGAGGAGAAAGAGTAAGAGGAAAAAAGCCTTGCCTGCTGCGGCGATGGAGAGAGGACCGGTTATCGCGGAGAGTTCTTCAAGCGAGACGAACGACGGATGGGCGACGAAACCGACGTCGATTTTGCCCGGTTTCAGAAAGCGACAGACGTACTATTTAAAAAAGAAGGAATAAAGGGTTAACTAAGTTATGAAAAAAAAAGATATCGCAAGGGGAGAGGAGAGAGCAGTAAAGATAAATATCATTCTCTTTCCAAACCTTTCCGCCGAAGCAGTATCCGACTGCGGCGATCTTCTTGACTCCCTTCTCCTCGCGCAGGTACTTGATCGCAGCGTCGACGATGGGATCGACGACGTCGGTGGTGTGGTGCTTCAGCCAGTCGGCAAGCGATCCTCGGTTGGCGTTGAGCTCCCATGCCTGGCCGCGGAAGAGATCAGGCACCACGGTCAGGTAGCCCCGCGCGGCGAAGGAGTCGGCGAGCAGCTGACTGTTGATGGAGATGCCGATGATGTCGCTGACGAAGAGGATGGCTTGCTCACTGTTCGCGGTGCCCTCGGGAAAGGAGATGTAGACCTGGGCTTTTTCGTCGAGAAAAACACACACAAAAAAAGCCTTGTTAGCATAGCACTCTTGGTCCTTGCAAAGCTCTGCTAGCTGTCCGTCGTGTTTCCCTTATTTTGACAGCCTAACAAGGGGAGAAAGAAACGCACTGCCGTTGATGTCCTTGATCTGCCCGGCGGGACTGCCTTCATGCTTGAGGCCGCGGCCGCAGCACTCTTGCGGGGGGTTGGAAGCCATTTTCCTGGGTTGTTTTTTTTGGGATGACTGTGTTATATTTAGATAACTAAAGAAGTGTTTTGACCTTGGTTCGAATCTTTGATCTCGCTATCTTCTCTTTTATATGTGACAAAATTGACCATCGACCGATTGACGTGGTATTGAATAGTTAAACCATTATAAATCGGCCAGCCGAGGATCCCGGGATGACGATCCAGGACGGAATATTCAACTCGTCATTCTTTTGCAGCCTAAGTTAAGGGCCGACTGGAACCGATGAAGAAGAACAAGGCCTCGGGGTTGCGAGTGTTGGAGCAGTCGGCTAGAGAGAGAGAGAGAGAGAGATAAAGATTAAAGAGACAGATAGAGAAAGGCAAATAAGCAAAGGCAGGATTCCATTTCATCCGCCAGCCGGAGAGTTTTCCGCTTCGTCTGCATGTGTTGGAGCCTACATTCTTTGCTGAACAATTCACAAAAAAGATACGAACCTGGCAAAAGGGAAATCCGGCGACTTTACTCGTCGATGTCGAATCTACTGCATTGCCACACGATTGACTAAAACTACTGGCTGATCTAGTTACTGCGAGTCGTTGATTATCAATCGGATGCCCCTGACTTCGAGATGATAATGATGATGAGGATGGAGGACAACAAAAAGTGCAGGCGGTGAAAACACGGACATGAAAACACGAGAGAAAAGAAACAAGTAAAAGGAACAGTCGAAAACATTCATCCGTCTGATGATCAAATCACGGATACTTTTTTTTTTTGCTCTCTTTTTCGTTTCTTTTCTCTCGCTCCGTTTTGTCAGAGCAAGCCTCCCGGGTGGTGAAACAAAGAGATGCTCGCCTAGGAATGCGACGAATCAATTATGCCGGAAAGAACTGTGTAACCCACTGCTGCGAAGGCAGACTGGAACGGCAACAGGTTCATTTTCGGGGCAATGGACTGTTTGAAATAATAAGCAGGGAGTGGCTTTGTTGCTTCAGGTCAGGTCCTTCGGAGCATATATACTCTTTCTCCTTCTTCTTTTTCTTCTTTTTTCTTTTTCAATTTCAACTTCAGCATCCACATGAGAATACTACCTGCTAATACCAATATCAGTGGAATATATATAACAGCTAATGCCCGCGGTCAAGTTCCTCGTCACCGGCGCAACGTCCGGCCTGGGTGGCTCGGTGCTATCTACCCTGTATCGGCACGTCTCGCCTGACGACAGATCCTGCATCGCAGCTGCATCTTCGCGCCCCGAAGCGGCCTTGAAACTGCAGAGTGATTATCCGGGCATTCAGTTCCAAGTGCTGGATTTCAACAACCAAAAACAGGCGGTGCGGGCCCTGACCGGGGTGGAGCGATTCTTCTTCGTCTCCAGCCCTGAGACGAACTGCGTGAAGAGAAAGAAACAGCACAAACAGGTGGTGGAGGCTGCAAAACAAGCTGGCGTGGGATATGTACGATTTCTTTTTTCAAACCTTGTAGAGAGATGTTCATATTCTGGCACAGTGCTGACTTCCCGAGTGAATAGGTGTATTATGCCAGTCTAGCCATTGGTGGATATGGGTCAAAGAGCAAGGTTGGCGTGCAGCAGGCGCATCTGGTGACGGAAAGATTGCTTAAAGAGTATGGCCAGTTTTCTCTCTTTCTCTCTTTTTTTTCTTGTCTTCCTGTACTGACAATGGCTGCTCCAAGATCTGGACTCCGCTATACGTCAATCCGCATGGGCCTATACACAGACGCCTTCCCACTCTTCATCTCCTGGTACCCAAACACCACCACGGTCTACCTGCCGGCCGACGGACCCGTGGCACTGACGTCGCGAGCGGAACTCGGCGAAGCAGCAGCCAAAATAATGATGCACGACCCGGCGACGCTGTCGTTCACGGACAACATCGCGCTGCTGACGGCATCGCGAACCTACACATTCACCGACGTAGTCAACGCGATCAGCCAGGCCATTCCGGGCCATGATATCCAGGTCCAGATGGTGTCCAGAAAGGAATACCCGCGCATCGCCACGGCTGAAGACGCGAAACCCGGCCGAGGCGGGAAACCGGAGGGGTTCTTTGCTGCCTGGACGGCCTTTCTGAATGCGATGGAGGGCGGCGAGGCGCAGACGGTGGATTTGCTGCTGGGACAGCTGCTGGGGAGACAGCCGCGCGATGCCATGGAGCACGTTGCGCAGCTAGTCAGGGAGGGAGCCAAGGACGGAGGGTACACATGGCATCAGAACTACAACTGGTGTTAGGCTTTGACATACCTATCATAAAGGGGGGGGCCCGGAATTTTGATAGAATCGCTTTTCGGTCCTTTTGAAAGGTTTCCTTTTTTAGAGTCTAGGATGACGATCTGGTTGATGGTAGCAAGTCAAGGCAGTTCCGTGGTCAGCATCCGCCGCATGACCCGTATAGACTTGTAGGTATGTTTATGCGGCCTCAGACTACAAAATCCTCGGTGATGTCAGTCAGGGCCGAGACCACTCTGCTGTGTACAGATCAAGTGGCTGCTTCTTTTGGTGATGAAGGTTGCGTTACTTCTGCAAACGGAACAGGGTGATTGTCAGAAAGAAGAACTGCACAAAGGAATCATCATGCAAAAAAAAAAAAAATCATGCAGAGCGGCGTGAATGTTCCCATGCAGGACAAGGGTGGCTGCTTAAGCGAAATAAGGGAGAAGATTGCAGGGAATAAATGAGTGCAGAACAAACCAATAATGTACAGAGCACCAACAAATAGTAGATTGCAGCTCACCTTCATTTGTCTGACTGTAAACTCTGGTTCTTGTCTCCTTTTTTGTCTCTCTCTCTCTCTCTCTCTCTCTCTCTGTGTTTGCCTGATTTGTTTTTGTGAGAAAAGAAGGGACGAAAAAAGGAAAAGAAGGAAGAACCGGCTGACTGATCGTTGAAAACCCGGTGACATGGGCTGTTGCGGGCCCTTCTCCACCAATGATTCACTTCCGTCCCGGCGGGGGAGGGGAAAAAGAGGCTGCTGGCTTACCGACACTGTGGTTTGGGAGGCGTCCGTGTCGACGGTGATTGGATGGAAGCCGTGAGTCCGCTAGTTCGGATTAGGCGGGTGCTAAGTGTGGTAGGAGCGTTGATTGGACGAGTTTGTAAACTCGCATGTGGAGTCTTTGTCTTGTTTGGTTGCTATCATTGGCTGAAGATAGAAGAACAAGGATTATGACTCGCTCCCGGTGGAAGGAAGTGGGGAAAAGGAAACAAACTCTAACTAATTTTATGATGGAATTTGTTGGGTTTTTGGGGATTTTCTGGGGCGGGAAAAAAGTCGATGATGATGGTTGGCTGGTTGGTGGTGGTTGGTGGTGATGAATATTTTGATGGTTGATGGTTGAACGGCTGCTCACTTTCCTGTGGTAACTAACTCTTGATCCTTAGGAGACCAGGCTGCCCAATTAGTTATCTCAGGTAACTAACTAGTTAACTAGTTACTCCAGAGTGAGTTAATCAACGAGTTGATCGTTGCTACTACTTTTGCTCAACTAACTAACGAACCTGCTGCTTGCCTTCCAGGCTGGGGAATACATCGGAGGAAAAGACTGCTTGCCTTTCTTTTTCTCTCCAGACGTACAAACCGTCCTCTTCTCCTTCTTCTGTCACTTCTTCTTTTTGTCACCTCTTTCCACAATGTACTCTCTCGATCAAGACCGACCGCATCCGATGCCTCCGCCGCTGTCCTTCGAGCACGTCGGTCCTCCGCCTCCACAGCCGCCGCCTCCTGGTCCGTACGGGCCCCCCGGTCGCACACATATACCTCCTGGCACCGCGCGCCCTCCGCCGCCTCCCGTCTCGACCGTCTGGCACGGGCGCATATACAGCTTGAAGGTCGTGCAGCAGCCCGTCCGCGCCCGGATGTGCGGGTTTGGCGACAAGGTGCGTTTCTCAGCGTCTTTTTTTTTCTCTCTTTTCGTTCTTGTCCCCATCCCGAATATGACCCTTCCTTATCATTCTTCCACTTCTACTTGCGATTTCTGTTTCCTCGCATGATTGACGTGGACAAACTGCTTAGGATCGCCGCCCGATCACACCACCGCCCTGTGTTCGTCTAGAGGTCCTGGATGCAAGCACCCAAGAAGAGATTGACGTCAGGTACGGCTAGAACCATTCGTGGCTTTGCCGCGTTTTGTTTTCCCTAACATCTGATACAAATTCACTGTAGCGACATTGATACCTCCTTCTTCGTCCTCACCGTCGACCTCTGGAACGGTGATGGAGACCGCGAAGTCAATCTCGTCCGCCATTCTGCAACATCCCCCTCAATCTCAACTGCCAGTGCATCTTCCTTCCCGCCACCGCCTCAGATCCCCCAGTATTCTCCATATGGACATCCTTCTTCCATGTACGGCCAGCCGGCCGGCTATCCGCCCTATTATCCAAACCAAGCCGCTTATGGCCAGCCTGGTATGCCGTACGGCGCAGCTCCGGGCCAACCGTACTACCCCGTGGCCCCGGGTTACTACCAGCCTTCGCAGATGGCACCTCAGTCGGTGATGCCTCCGCAAATGACGACTGCTCCACCGACGGGAATGTTTACGCGCAACCTCATTGGCAGCTTGAGCGCCAGTGCCTTTAAGCTGACAGACCCTAAGAACAAGCTCGGAATCTGGTTTATCCTACAGGATCTGAGTGTCCGCACCGAGGGCTCCTTTAGGTACGTACTGACCACTCGCGGTGTCGTGATTATGTACTGATGGTTCTCCCACAAAAACAGACTCAAGATGAATTTTGTGAATGTCGGCACGGATCCGTCCGATCCCACCAGCGACTCGGGCCCTGTGTTGAACCACGGGTCGGCCCCCGTCCTTGCGAGTGTCTTCTCGGACGTGTTCCACGTCTTCTCTGCGAAGAAGTTCCCCGGTGTCATCGAAAGCACGCCGCTCAGCAAGTGCTTTGCCATTCAGGGAATCAAGATCCCTATCCGCAAAGACGGTGTCAAGGGCGCCCGAGGAGCGGCGGCTTCTCTTATTGCAAGGGATCGCGATGGCGAAGGAGAGGACTTTGACGAGTAGGAAATCATTGCACCATTTGTTTTTGATTATGATCCTGTTACGTTATAGATGCGTGTGCTTGCAGTGAACTCTTTTATCCGAGTCAATCCGTCGAGTTGTGCAGTATGGGCGAATGGCGTTTGTAGGTTGAAAAAGCGATGTTGTTTGGGCGTGGTGATATATGCTTGGAATGGATGACTTGAGAGTTATCGTATGTGTTTGTTTGTCCTTGCTTGTGTTTTTTCTTTCCTTTTGCTGGCGCATTTTACTGCATGTTGAACTGGTTTATATGATTATCGCAATGGAATGCTGTTCTTGTGCAGCAATGGCACGATGAGAACATAGTAGCAGTGTTATCGCAGTAACTAGTAGTTAAATACAAATCTGAGCTCATAATCACCTAGTTAGTAGTTGTACAAAACAGTATCACCAAATCCAAGAGAAAACCCGAAAGGAATCGTGCGCTGTCGAGGATTTGTCTTGCTAGTGTTGGTTGTCGCTTTCTTGACGGGGGATTTCATGATCCTCACGATGTCACCTTTTTTCTCTCTCCCTCTCTCTCTCTCCTCTCCCTCCCCGCTTTTTATCGTGGAGACGAAAAAAAAAAAAAAAAAAAAAAGAAACAACCAACAAACCGCCAGCCGTTTGTTTTTGGATCGCATTTTCTCCTTTTTATCTACAAAAAGCGGTTTCTACCAGATGAAGCTCGTCTACGCCCAGTCCACTCGCTCATACCGGGCCGCGACCTCTGCCATCTGTTTCCCCGCTCGTGTTTGCTGGCTTCGGTAGAGGCGAGAAGAGCAGTTTCCTGGTGGGAGAAGGGAGAAGGGGGAGAGAGAGAGAGAGAGAGAAAAGAAAAGAGATAGAGATGCCCCGACCTAAGAAGCCCGGTGCGCCGGAGCCAAAGAGGAGAAGCAGAAATGGCTGCTGGTTGGTAACTCCCATTTTTCCTGTTTTCGTTCTTTTTCTGCCGGTCTCTCGAATGGACGACTTCATTTGAGCGGTTGCTGTGAGGAGGGGAAAAAAGGCTGACTTGCTACTCTCTTTTCTGGAGGCCCTGTAAGGCTAGAAAGGTGAAATGGTATGTGTGACTGACCACCACCTCCCCCCCCCCCCCCCCCCCCCCCCCCCCCCCCCCCCC